>JNEY01000044.1:91310-106730 GCA_020875895.1 Aphelenchus avenae | reverse complement strand
TGGTACTTTTCGCATGAAATTTGTGGTACTTCTCAGAGTTGTGGTATTTTTCGCATGAAATTTGTGGTACTTTAGAATTTGTGGTACTTTTCGCATAAAATTTGTGGTACTTCAGAATTTGTGGTACTGATCGCTATTTTGCCGATGGCGGCATCCTTAGGCCTAAATGTTGACTCTGAACACTTGTTAGGCGTACGTACGGTGATGGCTAGTAATTAGCTCGTATTTATAGCACTTACTGCCCGGGATTAAGCACATTTCTTAGACCTAACTTGCGCGTTGTTATGCGTAGCGTTTGGTATTGGCCTAGTTAGGCGCAGTAGCTTACGCCAATGTTTGTGCTGAACAAATATTTAAAGTTAAATCAGGATTATGGCAGATCAATCTTAAGGCTTATACTCTCGGTTTAGGCCTTAGTTCAAGGGCAATTAAAATTACAAACGTTCGTTTTAGCCGCCCCGTCGTAGACCTCCAGGACACCGACCCAGAGCCGAGCGACGCGGACTCGGAGGGCCTAGAGCCGCCAGATGCATTCGACTTCGAAGACCCACTTCTGAGCCGCGACGTGCGCCGCTACCTGGAGCTGATGGGCGCGGAGGAGTCCCCGAGCCGGCCGAGCAAGAAGCACGCTCGCGTGGAGCCACCGCCGCTCTCGCCGGACGTGGACGAGCGCGACGTGCAGACGGAGTGTCAGTTCGCCGTGGCGGAGTTCCTGCGCACGTGCAAAGTTGCCCCGATGACCACCTGCTTCCGGCACTTTGCGAAGGTAAAACTTAAACAAATTTATTTAATAAATTTTAATTTATTATAATTATATTTGTACGCAGCTTATGTATCTTGTACGCTGTTTTTTTATTATTTATTTTGAAAACATAAATTCATGTTGTATTATTTAAATTAATGTAATGTTTATTTGTAGATTTATATTATTTATAAAAATTTAAATTAAATATACAAATTTGGATTTCCTGGCTGGAAAACGTTACGTATTAAGGCCTAAACTTTTGTTCTTTTAGGAGTGCCTCGAGGACACCTCGGGCAGCACCATCTGCATGCGCGAGATCAAGCAGCTGAAGGACCTCTGCACGCGCTCGCCGCCGATTCTCAACGTGCTTCATCGTGAGACTGTGTGCCTCCTACATGACTACGTCCAACTGAAGCTGGGCAAAGGTACGCAACGAATGCTCCTGCGATTAGGCCTTTAAAATAGGTCACGCTACCAGTCACTAAGGACGTGGTTGCCCTAAGCGAGCTTAGCCATAGTTTAAGCTTGATGTAAGCATATTAGCCTCCTCCTTGAACTTAGGCGTAGTCCTTAGACCCAGGCGGTATCATTAAACATAGCGCCCTTCTCAGCAAGCCGAGTCTTGAGCTTAGGCTTAATGCCCCAATGTGCAGTCCTGAGGCCTCATATCTTAGTCAGGATTTAAGACTACATTTTCGTGCCTAATTTTGTCAGGCCTAATTTTAGCAATTCACTGGTCGCATGCAAAACAAGCTAAGAGTTAAGCATGAGAGGACAGTTAGGCCTAAGACATACCGACTAAAGCCTGAGCTCAAACTTTGTAGCGGGCTTAGGCATAATTTCACTCTGGTCCAGTTTTAACGCCTTTTGAAGCCTTATTTTGCCGACAACGATAACCTATCCTTCGGATAGCTTTTCCCTGCTTTAGAAGGGTCGACCGAGCAAGCCCGAAGCTACGCGGATGGCGGCTACGACAAGAAGAGCGAGTTGCCGAAGTGCGTCGCGGACTACCTCCAGTTCTACCGGCTCTCCATCGCCGCCGACTGACCTCTCATTGTTTCCAAGACATTGAACTTATTGCTTAAAGGACGTTCACCATGTTTGTCTTTGTTTATTTGTTTGCCTGTGTGACTTGTTCAACGATTATGACTTAAAAATGGTCTCCGAGCGCAAGCAGTTTGCGGAATTAAATGCGTCACTGACGGCTTTGGGCGAGGACCACAAAGGTTTGATGCGACCTCACAGTGCCTCTTACGTGTTCTGGGCGCGTTTATAGCTTAATTTTGGCGGCTAAAAGTATCTCTGCCCCAATTTTTTTTTGTTTTGCTAGGCCTAAGAACTGACTTATAGTCTTTCTAAGCCAGCCCGCATTTTTGTGTTGCCAAGCCTAAGAACTGACTTTGAGTCTTTCTAAGCCTCGGCCTAAACAAGAAGCAAACGGCCTAAGCGTGGTCAGTGGGTGACTAACAGGGTTAAGACGAAACAACAAGGCCTAAGCTGGCGGACAATTTCCCTTATTCCGGGCAGAAACGCGGGAATTAAATGTGCCACAAAGGTTTGATGCGACCTCGAGTGCCTCTTACGTGTCCTGGAGGCCTTGGGGGTTGCTTGGCGTACGGCTTGGCGTTCTGCCCGCAACCTGCAGGCTTGGAGCGGGTAGTGGAGTGACGCAACCTGGCGTCGGCCTGCAACATTTTGCTTAGCTTGCGACTCTTGTTATCCGAAAAAGGAATTGAATTGTGACGATGAAATTCTTTCGGTGTAACTGGTCGATAATCCTAGGACAGGCCTTGTTTTCTGCCGTTTCTAGCACGAGGTTGAGCAGGCTTGGTCCAAAAAATGCGGACCAAACAGGCCTAATAATCGTTTCGCAAAAAGACGAACATTAAAGAACATTTAGTTGCCAATACATGCGGCACTTTGTCTCTGCATCAAAAGATATTTTTACCGGCAAACGAAGAGTGCAAATCAACTATTTTCAGGCTTGTACCCCAATTTCTAGGTTGAAATGTGCGCACGAATTCTTTATAATTAGGTTTTTGAGAACTTACAACGTGCTCGACTTGTTGTCATTGTTATCCGCCAAAAATTCGCTGTTATTCCACCTGAATCAACATGCAGAAACGCCGACGCTTACGGTCCCTGATTTAGGTCCCAAAATGAGTGCTCGAAAGGACAACGACGAGAAGCTTTCGGTGCTGATCGTGGCCGAGGTTTTCGGGCTGGAATTCACGCCTCTGAACTGCGTAAGCACCTCTCATGGCGGAGCAATAATGGGTCTTCGTGGTTTAGGCTCTGCTTAAAGTGGGCCCGCAAACGCTGCTAGACGTCATGCTCAATTGGGTGATGCGGATCGACGCTAAAGAGGTCATCGTCCTGACGACGACCTTCGACGCGAAACTCATCGAAGCATTTGAGCGGTACGTTCCGGCGGACACTGTGTGCGGATCGGAGTGTCCTGGTACAGGCTCAGCACAGAACCGAAGCGGTAATACGATGGCCAGTACGGCAATGAGCGTGTTGCCGGACACGCATTAAGAAACCTAATGTGGTACGACGGCAGGTACGGCACAAAAGCTTGGTACGGATGCCAGAACGAAACGGAATTGGTTCAGATGAATTGGTTCTGCGAATGGAACGGCGGTCGGTACGGCTAGAATGTCACATGGGCACCTCTGATGGCAGCTAGCCGTTTGGTACACGTGCTTGGTACGGCAGTGTGTACGGCACAGAGTGTGACAAATTTGACTAGTGCGGCACGGAGTGGATGGTACGGCACGGTGGTCGGTACAGAACAGAGTGTGGCACGAGAGGTGAGCATAGAAAGAATCGTCTCGTACATTTACCTAGTACGATAGGCGGTACGTATATGAGTGCGACAAATGGGACCAGTACGGCACGGAGTGGATGTTACGGCACGGTGGTCGGTACAGAACAGAGTGTGGCACGAGCGGTGAGCATAGAAAGAATCGTCTGGTACACGTACTCAGTACGACAGGCGGCAAGGAACTGTGTGCGACAATGGGATCAGTACGGCACGGCGTGGATGCTATGTTGGTCGGTACTGAACAGGTTGCGTCACGAGCGGTGATCATACAAAGAACGGTCTGGTACAGTGCTCAGTACGGCAGTGTGTACGTCACTAAGTGTGACAAATGTGACTAGTACGGTACGAAGTGGATGGTACGGCACAGTGGTCGGTACAGAGAGCGTGGCACGAGCGGTGAGCAGAACAAGAACTGCCTGACAACGTGCTTGGTACGGCAGTGGCAAATGTGATCGCATTGGCAATTGGTACGGCACGGAGCGAATTGTACGATGGTCGGTACGCCATCGAGTGTCACATAGGCGGTCGGCTATCACGGATTGTTGGGCACACCTACGTGCTCAGTACGACAATCGGTATAAAATGAATGTGACTAGTACGGTACGCATGGAGCAACTGGTACGACACGGTGGTCGGTACCTAACACAATCCTTCAATCTTCAAACTCACGTTTTCTTCCTTTAGGAAGTGGTCGCCGCTCCTTGCCAACCTCCGCTTCGTCGCGTGCCAGAACTGTGCAACGGTCGGGGACCTGATGCGCGAGGTGGACAGCCGGTCGCTGATCCCCTCCTCGCCCGACGGCAAGAACAACTTCCTCCTCATCGACAACCCGCTCACCTTCTGCTCCTCCAATCTGGAAGGACAGATCGCCGCGTTCAAGTACGATTGAAGAACAAATGCATGTGGCACGTGAATGTTCTAGGAAACGCCGCGCAGAGAACAAGAACAACGTGCTGACGCTGCTCTACTCGCAGAGCGCGCCGGGCGATGGCAGCGTGATCGGCTACGAGGCCGAGTCGGGCAAGGTGGTCGCGTACCACACGCACGACGAGCCGGCTCGCAACACGTTCTCGAAGGTGGGCACAATGTTTTCGGAACAGGGAATACTGAAGAAGAACGAAGAAAAAATGGAGACGGAATATAAAAAAAAAGTCCTAAAGAACTCTACCAACATTGTACCGTTTTTAGTGCGAACGAACGTCATGTTTAGCTCAGTACGGGACGATACGGGGGGGGGACTGTCAGTACGGAACGGAAAACGGTACGGGGGTATCCGCCAAGTCTACGGTACCGCATTCTTCAATACGGGTTTTGTACGCTGGGTACAATGTGGAGCCGTACCCAGAATCGTACTGGTGTCCGTACTTGGCGGCAAAAACGGTACGGTTTCTTCTGCGTACGTCCAGTATGCCCCTTTCTGCAGTTTTTACACATTTTTCAGTAGAACGCCGTACCAGGTACGGCGCGGCATGAAAAGCCATTTTTGGGTGCCGTTAAAAACGGAAAACACCACAGAACGGAAAACGGTCCGATACGGCCCGCCAAGTCTACGGTACATTACGAAACATGGCACGGGGCCGCTTTCTAGGACCGAGTAGAAAACTGGGAACGAATAGTGGACCCGAAAGTACAGTGCTCCATTTCAGGAGATGTTCCTCTCGAACACGACGTTCCGCATGGACATCTCGCCGTGTGGCATCGCGCTGTGCGCTCAGGACGTGATCACTCAGTTCACGGGCAACTTCGACTTCCAGACGCTGCAGGACCTCATCCACGAGATCATGGTCAACGAGGAAATCCTCTGTCAGAACATTCACGTGGAGGTGCTCCCGGAGAAAGCGGCCGCGTTCAGGGCCTAGTAAGTTGATGTACGGCTATGTAACGGACAGAAGAAAAGTGTGAAAATTTTAAAATTTTATTGGGAAAACATATGGAACATTGAATTCTGGTAGCTGAAAGGCAAAAAAATTAATACCAATTCGCTATAATTCTTCATAAAATTTAGGAGGGGAAAGCACCGAAATACGAATTTATTCTTTAAATGAAGGACAAAAATAAAAATAAATGAAGAATATGTGGAAGGTGAAGTGTCTACTAAATCGAACCTGCACGCATAAAAAATTCATGGAAACGAGCGCGAAAAAATATCTAAATAAAAACACTGGTTTAACCGTTATTCTTACCATTCGTCAAAATTCTTAGCTAAAACCTAACGATTTAAAAAGACATTGACAAATAAAAATATAAAAATTAAGAATAGAAAAATTTGTGAAAAGTTTTTCCATTTAAGCATTTTTTTTACTTTTAAAATAATAATTTTCCTTAGCGACTACGACACTCTGGTGAACGCCCACTCTCTCCTGTTGCGCCGCTGGTTCTTCCCGCTTGCCCTGGAGCGCCTCGTCTCGCCACAAGTGACGGAGTGTCCGCTACGGCAGTGCCGGGACAACGTCTACGTCCCGTTGGGTCGACACGTGCCGCAGAAAGCGAGGAATTCGGTGTTCGCCGAAGGATCACAGGTGCACCACAGCGCCGTCGTGGACGGAGCGAGCTTTGGCGCCAACGCCGTCGTTGGTAAGGAGCTCTTTTTTGGGAACCAAGAAGAAACGACGGCGCTGAGTTATTCTTCACGAATTCAGATGGAAGCCGAACATAGCAGTAGGAGCACGGGGACGCAGGAGTAGCAGCGTGGGTAGAAGATTAGGAGAACGGGACCGCAGCAGCGAATGGCGCGAAGGAGCAGGAGTACGGGAATACAGCAGTAGGAGCCCGGGAATGCAGGAGTAGGATTATGGTGTAGTAGCAGGGGCAGTGGACGTACGAGCAAGGATTAGGGAAACTTTTTATTTTTATTTATTATTTATAATTATTTTTATTGTTAAAGATTTATTAAATAAAATATTATTATTGTTATTTATTATTAATTTTTTAATGTTTATTTATCACTTTTATTTTATGTATTTGTTTTAAATATTCCGTACTGGTCCCTGTCTCCATTTATTGGTCCCTCCCACCCCTCACCCTTAGCCATTGTCGCAGATTTGGAACGTTTACAATAAGTTTATTACAGTTTACAAACACCACAAAGAATTTACTGCACCGCAAAGGCACGATGTCCACCTGTGGTGGTGGTGGGAACATGACAATGGGGAAAAGCGGCTGGCTTATATACCCAAACTGGACCACAGAGTGGAACGGATGAGAAGGCGAGGCACTGTGGGCAAGGCATGCAAAGGGATCGGAATCCTGCCCGGGCTACGCCCTAACAGGTTGCTGCACCTTAGCCACGGGCGTGGCAAGGTCAAGCTGCACGGGTTATTCAGGGCTTTAGGAAGGACAACGTGTCCTTCGGCCCCTTCCCCGCGTTAGGATGGCCCAATACTTGGGCGTTTCCCTTCTCTTCTCTCCTTGCGTGGAGCAGAGAACGGGGTGCTGTCCGCCCAAAAAGGACGTAAAGGATGGGCTGCCATCCTTTTTCCAAGGGTGACGTGGCCCATGTTTTGGTCGGGCCAAAAGGTCAATTTTACCGCTATTGTTTGGAGCGGATTATGTGTTGCCGATCCTAAGATCTGCAACAGTCTCCCGACAGCAAAAACCTCTCTGAGCTGCTGCTGCTTGCGAAGCAGAGGGTGCTAGCGTGATATTCGGTCTCTCCCGAGACAGTTAGATGGATCCCATAAAGGGGCTCGCAGTGTGGTCGTCGAACGCGAGGTCGAACAGCTAGTTCGCTCGCAAGTAACTCAGCATGAGCTGGCGTTGGATGGCCTGCTAGGCAAGAAGGCCTTGCGGGCAAGTGAGATGCGACAGATGGGGGATATAATGCACAAACAAGCATAGAGACATTACCCATAATGAAACAATGCTAAACAAACGAGAAAGCAAAGTCAAATACAGCAATCCATGAGGTAATGTTTGTCTCGAATCAGTAATAGCAGCGCGGCTTCTCGGCTGCTAATGTGCTTGTCTGCGTCTCCTCCATGCAATGATGATCGTCGTCGGTCGTCTGCGCCGACGAGTAGGTGTCACTTGCGCACTCGTTGAGGTCTGCATCGTGGACGGCACTCGGCGTGTCTCCGAATGTTGCTGTGTGCTGCGTGATTGACGGCAGCGTGAGACCAGTGGCGTCGCTCAACGTGCCACTGGCATAGGTAGGTTGGCTGGGATTGGTGCTCTCCAGCATCTGCTGTGGCGTGTGCGAGAATGTGTCTCGCAAGCCATCGTTTGGCACATTCTGCGTGAAAGCGTCGAGTGTGTTAAGCTCATTGTGTTCAGAATGTGAGGTCGTTGAGTCCGGGCTAGCTCTAAGAGCGTTTGCGGACGACGTGCGATGCAATTCATTGGTCGCATTGTTGTTGCGCTGTCTACTAGGCCGGCAGCTTGACCGGCGTAGCGCTTGGTGACCGTAGCACCTAGGTGGCATCCGGCTTTTGCTTGCATGCACCCGTCTAGGGCCGTTGGTATCTTTTGCCCACTTTCCGTCATGGAAAACTCTTTGTAGAGTTCCGCAGTTGTGCGGAAGCGCCTTGTGTGCTGAACCACTGAACGCTGTGTTTGAGCGTTTAAGTGCGTCATTCGCTTGCTGGCTTGCATGCGCTGATAGGCCATGGTGAGCGCCATGGCTACCGACGGTAGGACTGATCTCCGACCCGTCTCCTCCAGACGCAAAAGAAAGCGCGGGAATGGCGGTTGCTAGCTGCGGACAGTTTCTGAACTGCACGGAGCACAGTGCAGACACATGTTGTCCTTTGCAGTAGCGGCATCGCTTGACGAGCGTGCATTCTGAGGTCTGGTGCTTGTTGCTGAGGCAACTCAGACATAGGTTTTTAAGCGAACATGCTTGTAGCCGGCTTAAAAGGTCCGGGCATGTCGCGCAATCTGATGCCCAGTGCTCGAGTAAGCAGAACTGGCATCGGATTCGTTTGCTGGGATCTAGTCGCTTTTTCTTCAGCGGCGTAGATCTATTGAGCTCTGAGCTCCCCGTGGACTTTCGAAGCAAAGCTTCAGTCTGCGTAGAGACGGAGCTAACCCGTAATGGCTGGAATGGATCGGCAATGGTAGGCTCGATTCGCACCAAAACACGGGTGATCAGGTTGTTTGGAGCTACGGTTAAGATCAATGGACCACTGAAGCCGTAGCCAAGTGCTGTTCGAAAGAGCTGTCCTCCTTCCGAAGTTTGTCCGATACGGCTCAGGCGGAATTTTGCTTCGTCCGCCTGGCCAATAAGGATTTGAGGCTCAAATCGGCTTACGGACAAATAGGCTTCAAGACTATCGTTGTCGTAGCTTCGGACTTGAGCTGTTCGTACGGTCGGTAATTTATCGATACCGACAAGCGTTAGCGGAATGACGGTTCCGTTCACGGTTTGAACGCCTACGTCGTATTCGACATGAGGCATGATTGTCGGCGAGTATGGGCTAATTGTGATTAGCTCCATATGCCGCTTCGTGCGTGCAGTGAGCCTTAGAGCTCTAGCTAGCTCATTGCTGTTGAGCCGGAATCGTACAGTACGCGTGCTTCGCGTGAGTGAGTACCTTCGGCGTTTGCTACGACCGTCAACTGCGATAGGAGTAGTACGTCGCTATGCGTTGTGGTGGTCAGTGTCAAGTGCTTTTGAGCGTTGTTAGCGCTAAAGCGGAATGGGCACAGCGCAGACACGTGAGTCTGCTTGCAGTAGTGGCATCGCTTCTTAGCGGTGCACTGCCATGCCTGGTGACTGTCTCCAAGACATGCTTGACACAGACGTTTGGTCTGGCAAGCTTCTCGCCTGCTATCCATAGTGGGATATGTCATGCAGTTGCTGCTGAAGTGCTCGTCGTCACAGAAGCGGCACTTCGGTGGCGCCTTTTGCGCCAGCCTGCCCGAATTGGCCGTGTTACTTGCGACAGCTTTCGGGTTAATGTCAGGCTTGAGCGGCGTCGGAACGTCCAGTGCTCCACTCATGCGTTCGCTGGCTTCCATAATCTTAAGTTCTGTCCTTAAGATCTTGCGGAGAAGGGCGGTGTTGTACGCCTTTGGGTTCTCCAGTTTCTGCTCGTATATTTTTCGCAGCAGTTCCTTTGGAAGCTTTGATTCGATCACGACTCGTGTTTGGTCGTGATTCAGGTCCTGCCCTTGGCTTTCCAAGAGTCGGCAGATTCTCTCGACCTGATTTTGTAATCTTCTAAGCGAGCTAAGGTCGCTTGAGGCCGATGGCAGCTGGATTAACTGCGTGATCAACGTCTGCAGTATGTAATCCGAATCACCAAAGCGTTCTGATAGCACATCTTTTACGATGGCATAATTGCTATTGGTGATGCTGAAGCCTTCGACGGCATCCATGGCTGCATCTTTAAGGCAGCCCATCAGAATCGTTAACTTTTGTATCGGCGGTATGGGAGCATCGCCCACCGCAGCGTTAAACGAATCGATGAAGGTCGGCCAACGTGATGGGTCGCCATCATAGGTCGGCAGCTGCAGCTGTGGAAGCATCGTGGATGCTAAGCTGAAGTCGGTATGGTGCACAGCGTCCACATTCTGAACGGCGTCAGCTGCGCAGGAACGGCGACGACCAGCGGCCTTCAGCCCTGGTTCGCTATCCCATTCCATACTTGCTGAGAGTCCGGACAATGCTAGGTCGGCATTGGTCGGAGTTTGCAAATTGTGTGCATGCGATTCAGACGCTTGCGTGCTCCGCAGAAATAATGCATATTCCTGCAGCCGAGCCTTTTCTTGGATCAGCTTTGCTACTTTAGCATCGATCCGTTGCCGCAGCTCTGTTACGTGCTCAACGATCGGTGAGTAGTCTGCTGACGCATCGACTTGAGACATATCAGTCCCCTCACCACATCCGTCCAGCCACGACTGATATCGTTCAAGCTGGCGGGCGAGTCGATTGACCATCCGCTGCAAATCCTTTAGCAAGGTTGCAATCTCGGATAAGCGTGAGTTAATGCTCTCAAGCTGGGCATCAGTAGAGGAGCCAAACTCTAGCTGAATGCCATCGGTGCTTATCAGAGCAAGCTGAGTTTCGCACTCATCCCTCTCCGCCTTTAATTGCGGTCGGATGTCGGTACGGTTGGTTTCCATGACCGTATTAGGCGCTTTGCTGCCAGTGCCGCTCAACCTTTGACACGACTTTAGTGTCGTGCTTTACGAGCTTTAGTGCCCGTGGTTACTTGGCGCTAGCGTTAGCCCTTTCTTGTACGGTTGTTTACAAAGAGCGCGGTAGGCTCTTGCAGTTGCGACCGAGAAGTGTCTGGCACCTCTGCTCGGTAAGGCTCGTCACTCGGCTACTGATCGCCAAGTTTCGGACAAGCCTTTGCTGGCCTCGGTTGTGGCCTGGCTTGTACCCAAGAAGCGTCTATGCACTTAGCCTGAGTGACGTTTGGTTAAGTCTGAATACTGCCTCGGTAGGGCAGTCAGACGGGCTCAGTAGCAGGTAGGCTACTGAAGTTTATTGTGGCCTCGCTTGTACCCAAGAAGTGTCTATGCACTTAGCCTGGGTGGCGTTTGTTTGAGTCTGAACACCGCCTCTGTAGGGCAGTCAGACGGTCTCAGTAGCAGGTAGGCTACCGAGGTTTACAGGCTCCTTCTGTGCCGCGACGAACCACAGAGAGGAGCAGATGACGGCGGCGGGCAGTAAGGGAAGTACTGCACCGTCCACCCGGGAGCGCCAACTGTCGCAGATTTGGAACGTTTACAATAAGTTTATTACAGTTTACAAACACCACAAAGAATTTACTGCACCGCAAAGGCACGATGTCCACCTGTGGTGGTGGTGGGAACATGACAATGGGGGAAAAGCGGCTGGCTTATATACCCAAACTGGACCACAGAGTGGAACGGATGAGAAGGCGAGGCACTGTGGGCAAGGCAGGCAAAGGGATCGTAATCCTGCCCGGGCTACGCCCTAACAGGTTGCTGCACCTTAGCCACTGGCGTGGCAAGGTCAAGCTGCACGGGTTATTCAGGGCTTTAGGAAGGACAACGTGTCCTTCGGCCCCTTCCCCGCGTTAGGATGGCCCAATACTTGGGCGTTTCCCTTCTCTTCTCTCCTTGCGTGGAGCAGAGAACGGGGTGCTGTCCGCCCAAAAAGGACGGAAAGGATGGGCTGCTATCCCTTTTCCAAGGGTGACGTGGCCCATGTTTTGGTCGGGCCAAAAGGTCAATGTTACCGCTATTGTTTGGAGCGGATTATGTGTTGCCGATCCTAAGATCTGCAACAGCCATTGATCTTTTTAAATACCTCTTTTTGTCCTGTGCGCGCCTAACCGACCTTGTTCGCTCTTTTAGGCGAAGGCTCGACCATCCGCAACTGCGTCGTCGGCACGGGACTGAAGGTGGGCGCCAACGGCCTCCTGGAGGGCTCGATCATCGGCGACAACGTCGTCGTTGGCGACAAGGTCCACGTCAAACCGCGCTGCATCGTCGGACCGAACGTGCGTTTAGTTATGGAAGTGCACCCAGGTGAACGAAAGGGGCATTTAGGTGAAGATCCCGACGGGAACCGTGCTCGAGTCGGGCTCCGTCCTGAGCAGCGCACCGCCGCCGGACGACGACGACGCGATTGAGCACCAGAAGGTGCATGGTAAGGCTATCGCGGGCTGGTAGTTTCAGCCGAGAGTGTCACTAGTCCGACTGCCTCATTGTGGCCAAAAATACAAAGCGTTTACATCGCATGCATGCTAGCGGTTCCGCATGCGTCTAACGGTATCGTATGCGTCTAGCGGTATTGCATGCGTCTAGCGGCATCGCATGCGTCTAGCGGCATCGCATGCTTCTAGCGGCATCGCATGCGTCTAGCGGTATCGCATGCATCTAGCGGCATCGCATGCGTCTAGCGGTATCGCATGCGACTCGTGGTCTCGCATGCGTCCAGCCGTATCGCATGCGTCTAGCGGCATCGCATGCGTCTAGCGGTATCGCATGCGTCTAGCGGCATCGCATGCGTCTAGCGGTATCGCATGCGACTCGTGGTCTCGCATGCGTCCAGCCGTATCGCATGCGTCTAGCGGCATCGCATGCGTCTAGCAGTACCGCACGTCCTTAACGTTTCCGCATGCGCCTAGCAGTATCGCATGCGTCTAACGTGCCATCCTGTCGATGCCCCTGTTACAAGAGGCCTAGCGAACTCTGCATCGTTTAGGCTACTACGTGTGGAAGCTCTCCACGCAGGAGGACGGCCGCTTCTGGCGCGATCTCGACCGACGCCGCTCTCGGAGCTCCATTCGTTCCCGCACGCAATCGGGTAATTCTCGCGGTCGTCCCTCTTCCGGCGGACCATCGGCGGCTGCGGCATTGGCCGCAGAAAGTGGCGAGAAAATGGACGCGGTCTATGGTACAACGCAGGTACGTCGGGCTGCTAAAAGACATCTGACCTCTTAAAAAGTAAAAAATCACAGGTTGTTCAGTAAATACACGGTGTTTAGCATTGTGATTTTGATATTTTTTACAACAACACTGACAATTTTAATATTTGGATATGGCTAAAAAAAACGGCGCGGATATTTTTAAAATTTAATTACCTAACAATTTATATTTTTTATATTTTTGTGACAAAATTTCTTCCAGGTTGGCGTCGACATCTTCCACGCGGAGGTCCTCGAGAGCATGACGCAGACGCTGCGCTCCGAAAGCTACGCCACTGCGGAGCAGCAGAAGAACCTCATCCTGGAGATCAACAGCTCGAAGCTCGCGTACAACATCGCCATGGACGACGTGACGAAGCACCTCTTCCTCGCCTTCCTCGACCTCCCGGAGGCCAGCGAGAGCTTTGCGGGGCTGAAGAAGGTTAGTGGGCGATGGAGAATTTGCTTAATGACGAGTTACTTTCAGTTGTTCACCGAGTGGAAAGTGCTTTGGACGAACTACTACCGACCGAAGTCGAGCCAGGTCCAGATGCTCCACGCGCTCGAGGTAAGTGATCTCTCTCCTCTGAACGCGAGGAGTAAGCGAATGGCGAGGAGCAGCGGGAGAAGGGGGGAGCGGGTTAAGAGCTGCTCCCAGCAGCACGGGAAAAGAGTGGGAGTACTCATATAAAGGAGTAGGAGCATTTTGAAACGCAGGAGAGGGACGTGACTAAAGGAGAAGGATCATGGGACAACTTGCTCAAATGAATGGCCCAACTGCAGCAGGACCACGCAGGAACAACGGAGAAGGGGCGGGGCATTATCGCCGTCGTTGTTCTTTAGCTTTTTTCCGGAAAATAAAGAAACCAATTTCCGAGCTCCAAAAGAGCCAACTGATGGAAAAGTTCGCGGGAATTTTTGACAAAAGAAAACAGAAAAATTACCCTCAAAAACCTTAATTTTGCAAAGAATTGTTCGTCTTCCAAAGCTTACCGATTTTCTCCTTCCACAAGGATGTAAAAGCAGCAGGCTACTACACGTGTCCCCACATAGGAGACTTTTCTTGTTGGCTCCGGGTGCCAAATACTCTTTTTTACATTCCCCGGGTCGTCGACTCTTTTGTGGTAGCGAAACAACTCTGGCGCTTTCTCGGGGGAGCACGAGCGTGGCTACAAGGAGCACTGGAATCAAATGAGTAGGAGCATGCGAGAAATGGAGCAAGAGCACGTGTCACTCGATTATAGGCGGAGAATTCGGAAGATATTAGCTCCATGAAACGGACCATGAAGCACGTAAAGCTATAGGCCGAAGACCCTTAAAGCCGGAAAGGAAGCTCTTAAACCTTTTCCGATTCCGATCCCGCTTTCACTTTGTTTTTCGATTTTTATTTTTAATTCTAATTCTAATTTTATTGCTTAGGAGCACGCGCTCGCCAACGAGAAGTTCCTCCCGTGGCTGCCGAAGGTGATCTTTCTCGCCTACAACGACGAGGAGCTCGTCGAGGAGGAGTCGGTGCTCGAGTGGTACGACAGTCTCCCGCAGGAGTCGCCGCTGCGCGCTCGCGCGGACCTCACGAAGCTGATCGACTGGATCCGCGAGTCGGACGAGGAGGAGTCGGACTGAAATGCTCGCTTCGAAGGGCGAGAATAAATTTGCTTGAGCCATGTAATGGCGCCATTGTTGGTCGGAATAAATGGTTTTCTCCTATGCGTAAAGTACTCCTTAATAAGTCGCATACCGAAAGTTCGGTAAATTTTGTAGCGCACAACGTTAGTTTTGCAGAAACGCTCAAAACGAAGCGATAGCAAACCTTGTTTCTTCCCGGAAGAGGGGCTTTTCCCGGTGGGATGGGTCCCCCGTGAGGGTAAGTAAGTCGCCGGGCCGCCCAACGCAATCAAGCTGCAATGGCCGATGTTCTCGTCCTCAGCCAGTAGCATGCCTGACAAAAAAAGAGAGCATGCTGCGTTTGTTTACGTCGGTAAAGTCGAAAAAACGACTTTCCTCTTGACACTTTTTGGGCAGCTTTTTTTAAACTTCCAGTGCACTTCTAGGACAACCTTTGCACGTTTTAGCAATTCTTAGAGCGCTTGCTCCTCCCCTCTACGCTAAATGGCGGCTTGGTTTCCCCGGAAAAGTTTCCTCACGGAAACTATGCATGATTCCGGTCAATGTGAGTCCCCCCCCCCCAAAGACGTACGTTACAAATAACACGATGCATCACCGAAAAGTTTATATGACCCAAGTAAAAGCGGATGCAAATTCATTAGCTAAGGGCAATAGTTATATTTTATAGAGTGCATTTTTTCCAGAAAATCGTGCCGTACCGTACTACGGGCCGTACCGTACTGCGTACCGTATTCTACGGTGCGGAGTACGGTACGGGGGTCACGTCCAGTACGGCAGTACGGTACGGCACGATTTTGTGGCAAAAATGCACTAGTACGGCAGTACGGTACGGCCTAGTACGGGCCGTACCGTATTCCGTACCGTACTGTACGGTACGGAGTACGGTACGGGGGGGG
>JNEY01000044.1:66837-79699 GCA_020875895.1 Aphelenchus avenae | reverse complement strand
CCCCCCCCCCCCAGCCAGGCCAACCACCCGGACCGACATGACCGAAGTCCATGCACGCGATACCAACAAAATTTAACTCGAAAATTTTTATTTATGCTGAAAATTCGCTCCGGTGGCGCCTAGCGGCGGGCAAAAACAGTGTGGAAAAAAGGGCTTTACTTGACCAAAGGCCGACACCCAGCCAACTTGAAGCTACTCGCAAATCCAAGCCAGAAGAGCAGAAGTTCACTTGGGAGCCAGTGAAGTAGAGGCAGCTAGATAAATCGTGCGAAGAGTATCGTTTCACTCTTAACTTGCATGCTTACAGCACGGTTTCTAACAGTAAATTTACTATTGGAAATGAATGGTTTGGAAATGGAAATGGAAATGGTGCCAAATTGTGCTAGTGGGAAATGGAAATGGTCGAAATTTCGGAAATGGAAATGGAAATGGCTGAAAAACGTGGAAATGGGAGAACCCTGCTCCTGGCCCAATCTTGTCCCCGAACCCGGGATCCTCGGGATCTAGCCCGGGGAAATGGCAGGTAGCTATAAACCTTCACCACGCCGGGAAAGCTAGGTACAAATGGGGGAGCCGTTTAATTAGGTAATCAATTGGGAGTGGGTAACTGAAGTCATTAGTGGGAGTCACGAGTTTCTTTAGAGTAGAAATCCTTAGAAATGTATGAGAAAACTATTACGCAGGTTGCTGACCCCTATTGATAGACTAGTACCAAAAGTTACTTTTCTTTCCTGCTTTGTTTTGCCTTTCTTTTTTTAAAGCTGCTTTGTGTTGCTCCTTACCGGCAATTGCTGGAACGCCGTCGGAACACTTCGGGTCTCGTGCAGGATCGTATTCTACGAACGAAATGTGAAAACTGAGCGCGCTTTGCAATTGCGCTAGCAGCAAAATATGCGCCAGACACTTCAGGATGGACAGCATTCACATGAACCGAACGGACAAAGTTTGAATGGCAGGGGTTTCAGACTAGCCGACGGATGTGTCTTTTCGTCGTGTTCATGCGCCTCCGAGGAATCCCAACAAAGCGCTATGGGAGACAAAGTGTACAAGCAACGGTTGCTTGCCGCCTGCGCAAACAAAGCAAGCAGTAGCAGCATGAACCATGGCCGAGACCGGGATGCCCCACTCTTCACGTCACGATGAGCTGGCAATCTGCTTGGCTGTCCACAGATGAAATCCACTTTGGGAACAGCGCCGTTTTAACACCCTGAAAACGGTGCGAGCCTACCTTAAAAAATCATTTTTTAAAAAGTCAAAAGGGTAAAAAAACAAAAGGTTGACCTCTGCGGTTTTTTAATCTTAATACGGACTCCTTTGCATTCTGCGCCTCTAAGAAATCCTAGGTCTACTTAGAATTCTGTTGACGGTGTCCATCCTAAAAAACTCCTTGACCGTAATTTCACAACGAATGTCCCTGTGGTTGCAGGAAGGGCCCCACTACAATACACGACGTCTCTTGGGTAACGACATGGTACGTCGCCACATCTAGCGGTGTTTAATTGCGCCATTCCATGCACTGCATACCCGTCGACTAGGGTATGCAGTGCAGTTGCGAGCACGTTTTATTTGTAGACGAGTACGAGGCAGAGAACGACGAAAACAATTGCATACAGGTGAAAGAGTAATACATGGATAAAAAAGAGAAAATGTAAGCAGTCGTACAAGACCGCAGAGACTGAAAAAAGTCTTCAAAGATTCACATCGAACATCGCGACAAAACGACCAGAACCAGGGCCCGAAACTGGAACGTGCCAATTTTCACGTGAGCTGACAGGCTGCTTAACGATTCCACAAACCCAATTCAATTGTCAGGCCTATGACGCTTTAGAGAAACGGAAAACGGGCCTGATTTCTGACAAAATGCGCTTAACCGAGTGAATGTTGTTCATACATAACAAAAGCATTGAACGGCGAACAACAATCGCATAAACAGCACAATTAAAGAATTAATAAAAAACGAAATGTAAACAAAGTTTGGAGGCAGAATCGGGCATGGACAATTGTGGCAAAACGTCACAGTCCTAAAACACACCAGGGTCCTCTGTGCAGTCTTCGCTTTCAGCGTCCTCCTCGATGCGAACGGCGCATTCGAATAAGTGCCCATGAAGTTCCGGCTTGCTAGTAAAGTCGTCGCGTCCACACTTGGTACACGCGATTCGCTTCACCTTCTCGCTTGCGCCGTTGATACTGCTCGAGGGCATTGGTGAGCCCAAGACCGGCGAAGGAGACGCATCAGTGGAGATCGAGAAGACGCTCCGGGCCGCGGGAATCTAGAAGCGATGCATTGGAAAAGGCTGAGGATGTCCTTCTAGGGAGTGGCGTAGCTAGGATTCGGCCAAGGGGGGGGGCACGCATGGTAAGGGGGGACACTTAACTTTTTTCGCCGCCAGCTTTCGGCCGGCGCCAAAAAAAGCCTTGGTCCGCCCTTTGGTAGTTTTCCGAAGTCTCCCTTTTTTGCCCCACAGCGGTATGTAATACTGATTTTGGCGTGTTTATACCAAATATAACCCGCCGCAGGTGCCGCCAAAAAGTGTTTTTTGGGCTTTTTTGGAATAAAATTCATCGAAAATTCAAGGCCTCAGTGGGTCTTCAGTCCCAAATAACACGTATTTAGCCTGAATATGCCCGCCGCAGGCGCCGGCAACGAGGTTTCTAGGCTTTCTTGGTAAAGTTGCCTTGAAAATTTATTTAACCTTGGTCCTCCCTTACCAGCTACGCCACTGTTCTAGGGTACTATATCTATGGTGATTCACCCAGTTACGGGGGAGTCACTTTTCCCACTCGATTCGGGGGCATTAACTCTTTGACCCAAAGGTATAAACAAAAAAAGATAAGATCTACCTCCATGAAGCGCTAAAAACAATAAATTTTCCTTGAAAAATTTCCGGAAAGAAAGGTATGTTCGGTGGCATCATCTGCGGTGCTGATGTGTCCCGCACTTTTAGCCCCCCCCCCCCCGCCCCTCCCGCTGTCCCTTACGAAGAGCTGTGGGCTGCTCAAAGAGTGTCCTTGTTGCCTGTCCAAGACTCGTGGACTTCTTGATGCTCTCTTTACGTCTCTACAACGACGACATACGAATGAAAAGCTTACCGGCTTCTGAAGGTCGATGGGAATCGGATCGACATGCTCCAAGCACTCGGCATTCCCCTTCAAGTGGTCGTCGTAGTCGCGGTAACAAAGGAACAGGCGTCGGCACACGGCGCAGAAATGAGCGTGCTTCGTCGTCCCGTGACGTCCGACGTTTGAATCGGTTTTGGCGAAAGCTTCGGTGAAACACGGCGGCGGCATTTCAGCACCGTTGTTGTCGACGACGATCTCGTAGACGTCGAAGTAGTCGTTCACCGCGCGCATCGTAATGTCCCTGAAATAGACGGAGTTCAGTGCTTGCCAGACGACCTTGGGCAACCAGGGTTCTAGGCCAGGCCCGCTGAGCCGGGCCAGGTACGGGCGGGTCCCGTGCCTCAACTTTTCAAAGTACCCGGGCTCCGGGCCGATCATGACCTGGAGTAGGCTCGCCCTGCCCGGTTAGGCCTGGTCCCATCCCTGGCGCGCGGGCCGGACCGGGACTCGATTTTGTTGAAGGTTCCGTGGCCTCGTTAAATTGTCGGTTTTATTATACCGTATTTTCTCTAATAAACCCCCCCCCCCCCCTCTATTAGACCCCCCCCCACCTAATTGACCCCCCTCCCCTAAAATTCACAGCTGGGCTGGAGCAACGGTTTCATCCTAACTAAGGCCATATTTGAATAGATAACGACGAACCAAGTATTTTAAGACGAAGAGAGAGTCCTGCGGACGCAAAAGAAAAAAGTTACGAGCATTTAAAATTTTAAAATTTCCCGAATTTCATCGATCGCGAATTAGACCCCCGGGGGGTTTACTAGAGAAAATACGGTAGACCGCTTTATTCACGGGTACTCTTCGGCCCCATCGCCCACTTGTCCATCGAACCGGGTGCTTACTTGAGCCTCTGCGGATTCCTTCCCGTCACCTCCGGGCCGAGATCGAGGCTGCTGAAGATCGGTGCCGGCTTGACGTCATACTTCTGCGGATCCGGAAGTCGTTCCATCACTCCCAGTGCGTCTTTGACGCGGCTTCGGTGCGCCATTTCGATCAGTTTGGGCACTAAAGCAGGCAAAAGTTAACTTAAGGGAGCACGACTTGTTGGTTATTGCCGCCTTTTCTTCTATTATCCCTTTAGGTCTTGCTCAAAGCACTGGAATCCAAAAGAGGGGACTAAAAAGGCTTCAAGCTTTAGTTGAAGACGTCGTCTAGACCACCAAACTTTTCGCGTAGGCCGCCGCTAACTGACGCGTGCGCAGAGCTCGTTCCAACGACTAGGACCAAGACTCTGACGCAACAACTTAGGTGTAAGTACTCACGCTGCTTGGGCACCGTTTAGCTTATGCCCACACTATGATTAGCGCCAGGATATAGGTATAGGCTTAGGCTTGGAGCTACAGTCTTAGGCTTAAGCGTGTAGCTTCGGCGCTCAGTACACTTATTAATGCATGTCTTTCGGGTTTAGGGCTAGGCATTTGTTTGAGAGACGACGACTAAACTTTTACTTATGCTGGATCACTACAGCGTTAGGAGATGGACTTAGAACCAGTCCTAAACCGAAGCAGGACGTTGACATTGTCCGCCAAATTAGGGGTACTTTCGCTCAAGCCGCACTTACAATTCGCGTAATCCGAGTAGGGGAACTTCTTTGAGCAGTCGTGCTCGACGAGGATCCGCGAACGGCTCGAAGCGAGGCCGCATCGCTCACAGTAGAACGGCGGAACCCGGGGGAATGGCTCGTAGAAGAGCGTTCGCTTGCGGATCTTCCGTGCGGTGCGGTAGCTCAGGGACACGAAGCCGATCGAGACCGGCTTCTCGTTGGTGATGAAGGCGGGGAGTTTCCTGGAAGTTAGGTAGTGAAGGTGAGAACTAAACATTGAAACTACATCTCCGTGCCGGTCCCTAAGCCGAAGGCCGGCTCGGGTCTATATCGGCCGTGCTTTCACGGGCTTTATCGCTAGCCCGGCTCGGCTTGGACAATTTTAGGTCTCCTGCTGGAACCAAGCCGCGGTGACCTCTCCCGTGCCGGGGACCCAAGCCAGGACCCAGGCTTCAAACGAATAGTACGGCTCGGAATTCGGTTTGGGTCGCCAAGATTAGTGAGGACAGACTGCAGTCGGACGGTCAGCGTCTCTGTTGATGCTGTACAAGCGCGCCTATCGACTGGCCGTTTCTAGTACTTATGACAGCGTAGCCGCCTGACCAGTCCCACTCCTTGTTATGGACCATTATCCGAGGGTCTTCGAGATTCTCACGCATCTGCTGGACGGGCACTTAGGACCAGACTTAAGGGTCATCATTAAGTACCTTACATCCCATGTTCTCTTCTAGCAACCTGCGGTGATCCGAGAGCCTCGGAGAGGAACTAAGTTGGACGGCGAGACGTGTCCGCAGATCGATTCGACTCGTCAAGGATCGGAATTATTGCGCCGAAGGTCAGCTGTTCCAGCTGGAACAGCTTCCACTCTGCACCTTTCGACCAAATTTATTTTGCTCTGTGCTACTTTTCCGGGGAATTTTGTTAATGCCAATTTACAATAGCGTGGACAGGGACGGCTTGTTTTTGGGTTAGTTGTGAACGCTATGAGGACAGTGACAAGGACATGGGAGATATGTAGACGTCTCCCTGTAGACGTCCGCTTCCACCTAAGACGTACTCGGCGGACGTGACCTTACCGCAAAGCCATTTTACGATGGGACATCATAGGTACCATGTACAGCTTCCCTAGCTACAAGGCTTTTGAACTGCACTAACTGGCAAGCATCGTTGAGGAACCGTGCATTTTCTGGTTCCTAGGCCCTAAGCATTGGCTATTTGTGTGGGTTGGAATGGAATCAAGAAGACGTACCTGTTCAGGAGCTGCTGATAGGCGGGATGAAGGAAGTTCTGCGTCTCTGAGTTGCGCAAGTGTCGCTGTAGCTTCTCGACGAGTCGCATTCGTCTGCGTCGTCTCGGAAGGAGTGCGCGTCCGGCGGACGTAACGATGATCTCCGCTGGACGGCTTGCCTCGGTGGCGCTGTGCACTGCGGCGCTGCTGCTGCTCGCGGCGGACATGGCGTCGGCTCGAGGTGGACGTCGCGGCGGCAAGGGCAAGGGCAAGAGTAACCTGCAATTCGCCCAGGTCGCGGAGTTCTCGCTGATTCAGACCACGCTCGCGGACAATCGCGTAAGTAAAATCGGCGCGATTTAGCGGGGAGCTTCAAAGAAAATAAAAGTGAAAAAGATAAAATCAAGAGAGTTAATGCTTTCAAGCAAAGCCCGATTTAAGCTGCCCGGCATAGGGGCAGGGACGTATACACTCATTACGGGAACTCGTCGTGCTTACTGGACCATACGCCTTGTTTCACGAACCGTTTAACGGAATGGACTACGTCAGGTCGGGATATTTCGTGCGGCTTTCGGTCGGGATTTTCGACGTTTTTGTGCCGTTGTGGACCTTGGGTTGTTCTGTTTTGTTCGTTACGGACCTCAAAGGCGGTACGGATACGGCGGGGTTTAAGAGCCTACATAAAGAATTCAAGAAAATAACTTCATTTTTAGAAATAATTTTATTTTGTAAGCTGCGTATTTATAGTTTTTAGATTACTTATTCGATGCCATTGTTCTTTTTCAAAACTAATTACCAAAAATAATTTTTAATAAACAGTTTTTACTTGAACTTTGTTGTTAATCGTTTCCGAACGCAGTCAACGCTATGGATGCTTAAAATCAAAGTCTGGTCGGGAACGGGAAAGGCCTTCAAGGATGCTCATTTTCGCGAACAGTTCGATACGTATGCAATTTAGAGCGCTCACATAATCACGGGATCGCATTTCTCGCAGATATTCCGTCTCGGCTATAAGCTGGTGATCGTCTGTCGCGCGAGGGGCGACCCTCGACCGATGATCAAGTGGTTCAAGGAGGGCGCGGAGATGCAGCCGAAGCCGAATGCCCACGTAAGGAGCCTTCACCGGTCATTTTAGCTTGACGCTCCTGGCATGTTTCAGTACTATGAAAGGCCCATCGGAACGAATGAAATCTGGAGCAAGCTGGAGATCGATCCGGCGACGATGGGAGACCAAGGAGTAAGCGAGGCTCAGGATACCTTTTCGAGTAGGGCGTAATCAGTTTCCTGTTAGAGGTCGGTAGACAGAAGGACTAAGTAATTAAGTCTTACCTCGAATGGCTGGGGAAGCACGGAACACTTGCTATGTGGGTGCGCATGGATACGGGTCTCGTTTTGTAGGGTAGACCAACGGAACCACACTAGAGGTCAATCGAAGTTACCCCCTCATAGCGGGGATTAAATTAGAGGAAATTCGGTAAGTGAAGTTATGGTTCTTTGTGGGGCATAAAATTACTTGGGTGCACTCCACTTCTTACGGGATTTCGGTACAATCGAAGGGTAGGGTACGCCGGTCCCTACAGTCAAGGTCCACGAATAGGACGACGACGGGTACTTTTCAGATTTACGCATGCGTCGCGAACAATCAGCACGGCGTGATGGCCAAGAACTTCAAAGCGGAATACACTTATTGATTGCCTAACCTGATTGTTTGCCTGGACGCATGGCGCAATTAATAAATTTTCTTCCGAAAGGAAATCCCTTTTCCTTTCGAAGTACGGAAGGATATTTATTCACCTCTGCACGACGGATAAGCGTGAACTGCGTCCGCGGCGGTCAGCGGAATTTGCCCTCTCAGCGTGTCTTTCCGCCTCGTTTTTAATCGATGCGTGCGCGCGGGCAAGTGGTCTACGCTCACTAGACTCTTCTCAGCGCATGCGCTTTCTGAAAGAGAACCCAATAAGTGACACTTGGTCTTGCGGGAAGTCTCTGCTTTTTTCGAAGTGCCTATTGGCCCCAGCCTTCAGCCATTTTTCGAAGCAGCCGAGTCGTAGCGGAAGGAAACTAAATCCTAATTTTGGTTGACATGCAAGAGAAGTTGCTAGGGGAGAATCGCATTTCCGCAAAGCTCCTTCTCCACTGGATGGTCCAGCTGCGCCACTAAGAGAGCTCAAAAGAGTGTTAGCGGCCTCCATGAGGCCAGAAGTTGAGAAATTAGACCTCTAACCATGTCTTACATAGGTTACTGCTGCGGGTAATCCGAGGTAGTACCCAGTCGATAAAAGAATAACACGCATGGACCCTTAAAAGCGTAATATTTCAGCAAGCCACAAGCAAGCCAACCGGTAAACGCCACAAAGAAATCATGCCTAGTCTTACGCGAATGAGCGCTGATCTCTCAACGGAGAAGACGCGTACAAAAATTGATACGTAAAATTTGCGAAATAAACCACTACAGAGAATGTGCGAAACTCGTGGAGAGTGAACGCTTGCATGGGAAACTCGGCTAGCGGCTCCTACACCCTCCATACCTCAAGCTGAAACGCTCAGTTCACTTGCTTGGCTTTAGCTAGCTTACAAGCAATAAGAAACAGAAGAGAATGAATAAGACTGACAAGTAAAAAGGTCTCGCACACGTAAAGGACGGCCAGAAAATACACCTCTATGGAGTCCGTCACGTCGTGTTTGGCGACCTTCTACCACTTCCAACAGCCATGGAGGCGTCCGTACGGCCACTGAATGGGAGCATTACGCCAGGGAGTCGAAGCGAAAGTCGCGTAGCAGTCAATAGCGTCACTCGACAAAGCGTAGAAAACGCGCAACTTGGTGCATATTAAAGCATTAAAAGTTTTTGAAGCAAAGCGGAACGTGAAGCCGCATTAAGAATGAAGTGACCCTTGAATAATACGCTTTGTTTCATTGTTGGATTCATTATTTGTGAAGCTATTATTATCGCGAAAAATGCGTGGCTTCTTTGTTACTACCAGGCAGACTCGGAACTTTAGCTTGTAACAATGGCCGCTCGCCCCATGGACAACAAGAAGCTCCTGGACGACTTCAACCGGACGCGCCAGATGATGATGAAGAACTCGAGGTACGTCAGCGACTCTTCGATGAGCAATTGCTGCCGCTCACGAGTGTACTAGGGCTCTACTAGAGAACTAATTTCGACAGTGCCGTACTTTAAAGAGATGCCCGTACTACGCCTTTAATACTAGGACAAAGCCGACGTGTCATTTTAAGGCAGAAACGCCAGGAAAGTGCTTAATGTAGGGCACCGTTGTGACTGTAAAAGTGTGACGTATCGAATTTTGCTTCACAGTGATCTTGGCGGATTTTTGAGTGCATTCCACGGCACTTCATCTTCTTGAGCTTACGTAGGCTTTAGCAAGGTACAACAACAACCCGAGGGTTTGATGTATTTCCCTGGGGACGCCCACTCGGTTACTTCCGTGGAACGGGACGGCATTAGGGACAAGACGGGCGGCACAGCATACTAAGCAGGTGGAACAGTGTGCGTGTGCTTTCCTAAGCCTAAACCTAAGCCTAAGCCTTTGTGGAGGCTGAGTAACTTTTCTCAGCAGGTGTGAACACTTAACAATGCAACAGTGTTACCAATTGACCAGATCCCATTAAGGGTAACTCTTTTAGGCTCCAATCCCGCGGCTCAAAGAATGTTCCTTCTAAAATTTCGTTTACCTGAATTCACACTTCTGATCCGCATTGTGTTTAGCATCAACAGCCGTCCGAACCCGAACGCGGAGGCGCTGCAGCAACAGCCGATGACGATGCGCCCGCCGGTGATGAACGGGATGGACATGCAGTCGAGCATCACCTTCGTCCCGACGAACTCTCAGTACGGCAACAATATTCTTCCGATCATTCCGAGGATCTCGGCCGACTAGCGCGCTGTTCTTCAAAGATTGTCTCGCATGGTTTACTAGCGTTTTCATGTACATTTTTGACATCGGAATAAAATGATTTCTTGCGGCAGCAGCCTCCTTTCTTAGTTGATAGGTATGGAAACCCTTTGGTGATTGTGGCTCGTAATGTGCTGAAGACGAGCAGTGGCTAGACACCGGCGGCATAATCCAACTAGAGACCCTAGGCGTCAGCAACGGACTACCGTGGCGTTTTCTTTCCCGCGTAGAGAAATTAGTGGCGCTTTTTAGACGTTCCGAGCCGTTGCACAGAAAGGAAAAAAACCAAAGGGCCCAACGTGTCAGACATTCACGGCAGCGCCGCTAACTGCTTCGTGCTGACGAATGTCGCTTTACATTCCGTGACAGTGCCCGTAGTACGGCACATAGCCTGGTCCTACGCTATCGGACGTCCTAGTCCTAGTCGCGGAACGGGCGAAAGGAGCGGGGTCCGCTCCTTTCGCAGTCCGTGCTGCACAATGGGTATGCTTATATGTTTTAGAAGATCGGATAGCCACAGTCACGTCGGAATGAGGGCATTTTCGGCGCAAATTTTGGTACGTTTTTCGGCGGCAAGGCCACCTTTTAAGGTCTAAGGTTTAATACTAAATAGGAAGTGGAACAAAGATCTCGAATAATCTTCGCGCTCAGTAAGTAGATCGATGTGGCCAGCGGGGCTGGGACCCGGTCTCGGTTTTCCGAGACTCGGTTCATTTGGAGGTCTCGGTTGGTTGTCATAGTCTCGGCTTGATTTTCAGAATCTGCATGTTTTGTAACGTAGCCTGTCCGGCTTTGAGACGAAAATTAATTAAAGTCTCGGTTTCGATCTTGGATTCTCCGGGGCACAGTTCTCGGTCCCTGTGTTTAGGTGGATCTCGCCCAACCTTCCACGGGCAACCATGGACGGGCCCACCTAGGACCCCTCGCCCGTTGGCTATTTGGCTTCTAGCGGTTCCAGGTGATAGTAAACTGTGTTTCTACCTGCGAAAGAGGAAAAGGGACGAGAACGAGTAAATGAGTAGTGACTATAGTTACCTGCCAGCACACATTCTACAAATGCACGTGTATAAGCGTGCTATAATGAGTCATTCAACCGATACCCCTAGACCGAGGCCCGCCCCCGACCTTCGGCCTAACCCGGCTCGTGTGGTTCCGGGAGTCCAGGTCTTGGTCCTGGTACCCACAAGAAACGTGCCCAGCCCTGGAACGAGCAAAAAGGAGCCGGAACCAGGAGATAACAGACCCGGGGATTTACTAGCACAAACTCCGCCAAGACGGTAAAACACTGAAATAATGTTGACAGAATATGTCTCCTCCGCGATGCGATGTCTTGGCGGTACGAACTAACGGCACGCACCACAGCTCTTGCGACAGTGCTTGTCCTTGACGTCCGCGTACTTCGTGCAGAGACCCTTCTGCTTCCAGATGTCGCAGCTAAACGACGGCCATAATCAGAAACGGTTCGGTTCAACATCAGAACAAAACAATATTCTTTTATTAAAAATAAAAAGTTAAGTTCTATTTTTTTAATTTAAAAAATGATAAACAATTTGTTTTACTAAAAATTAAAAAAAATTGTGAAAAGAAAATAACAACCAAAACACCAGAAAATATTTAGATTTATTAAAATTAAGAAAAAAATATCTCGTTTTTATTACAATACCATTAATTCGCAAAATGTCGTAGTTGTAGTATACTTACGTCGCCGCGGTGTCCACGCACTCGTTCGGGCTGGCGACTATGTACTTTTTGGCGTTCTCCGCGATTTGGACGGTGTTCGCGAGCGTCTTCGACAGCTGCCCGTCGCAGTTGTTGCACGCTTTCGGGCAGTGCTTGTCGCGCACGATGTCGTACTTCTTGCAGAGGCCGTTCTTCACCCACAGGTCGCAGCTGAACCATGAAGCGTTGAGAGATGAGAGGTATTTACTTGTGAAAAACACTTGCCAACGTGTACCGATGCTGGGCGAAATCGGAGTTAGAATAAAATACTGATTTTTTTTAAATTTTAGAATTGAATTAAATATTAAAATTAATTTTGAAATTTAAGCATGATATTAATTTAAATTGAGTATAATTTTAAATTTTATGAAATAAATAAAATAGAATCGAATTATATTCGTCAAATTTAAATTGAATTAAATTGCCGTTTATATACGTCCTCTGTAACACTCGCTGCCTTCGTTCCCACTGACGACCATAACAAAAGTTGGGGCGACCTACGTCTCCTTCTTGACGGTGTCGAAGCACTCGGCGGTCTGCGCCCGTCCCGCCTCCACCTCCTGGCAGTTGCCGCAGCTCTTGCGGCAGTGCTTCTCGCGGACGATGTCCTTCGTCTTGCAGTAGCCGTGCTCCACCCACAGCTTGCAACTAAAGCCCGTTAGCGTTGGGCGTGGGCTTAAGGACGGTAGGGACGTACGTGTCTGCCTTGGCGGAATCGACGCAGATCTCGACGTTCGACTGGAATGTGTCCTTGCAGGTGCCGCAGCTCTTGCGGCAGTGCTTCTCGCGGATGATCTCGTGCTTCTCGCACATCTGGTTCTTCACCCATAGGTCGCAGCTGAAAGTCTGGGTTCGGACACGGCTCGGGAACGTAAAAAAGCTTATTTTAATTTTTATTTTTTTTAATTTTATTTATTTTAATTAATATAAATTTTAAAAATACTTTGAGATGTGTACTTTGTTAAGAATTGGCCAACGGTCAGTTCTTATCGCTCTAAGGGGGCTACATCTTGAGCGATCAATTCTTTATCACTCTAAGGGGCTCTGTAGGACGCTAACTGGTGCTAGTCCTAAGCCGTTCTGGTCCTGTACCGACGCTAGGTCTAGTCCTTAGCCGAAGCCTAGGACGTTGTAGTCAGTCAGTCGTCGAGTAGTCTTGAGCCTTGTATAATCTCGTACTTCGACACTGTGCTCCGTACCGGTACGGGTCAAGTACGGTACGCCAAGGCGCAGACTGCAGCTTTTTTCCCGTAAAAAAGACGGGCGAAAACAATAGGAAACAGGGTTTTCCCGGAAATGGAAATGGAAATGGGAATGGAATGGTAGCAATGACGC
>JNEY01000044.1:16893-58169 GCA_020875895.1 Aphelenchus avenae | reverse complement strand
GCCGGCCTTCGGCCGGCGCCGAAAAAATAGGTAAGGGTCCCCCTTACCATGGCGCCCCCATCTGGCCGGATCCTAGATACGCCACTGGTGCCGGAGGTAACATGTTTTCATCGTTTCCGGCGCGCTCGAATGGAGACGGTCCTTGGATCTTGGGCGGCTTCTTTTCACGGCCCGATTACTAGCCTCATTGAGGGCCTTAATCAGGCACGTACTTCCTGGCTGAGTGCATCAAATTCCATGTCGGGATTTCGACACGTGGAAGCAAACATCCTATAGCACAATCTGCTGAGCATGCGCTCGAACCCGGAAGTAGCCGGAAACTAGCGGCTGTTTAAGGTTAAGCACGCGCCATTAAGGCTGGTCTTTGCGGCGGCTCGCACCTCGCAGCGGCAAAGTACGCGCTCTAAGTCGTCACTTGCGGTAATGGAGCGGATTAATCACGCTAAAGTGCAAGCGAGGAGCTAGGATATTCGGCCTAAGCTCCAGGAATTTGGATCAACATGTGCTCGTGCCCGGCGGTCGGCTAAGCGAAGCTTGCGAAAACGTAGGACTAGCGCGTAGGATTCGGTTTTGCAACTATTTTTGCTACAGCTCTGACGCAATCAAGTGCAAGGAGTGCAGATAAGTCCGGAGATCAACGCCTAAGAAGGGATGGACCATGCAACAATACCGACTTCTGGAGTCAGTACGCTTGCCGGGGAGTTAAGGGGAGTGGACACGAACTAGCAACCTCCGAGAGTGGGCCTTAAGCAGGCCCACTTTCAGAGGATCAGAGCATTTCGAAATTGGCACTAAGTCTGTCTTACGAGGGCTCATTCTCACAAATTTGGTCAAATTTTTGACTCGATTGTTCCAAATACTAAACAAATCGCTCTAATGCGGCAGCCACGATTAGAGAGGCTGAGCTACATATTAAAGACCGTGGGTTTCGCTGTTTATGTCCATTCAAGTTTTAAAAAACTAACCTGAAAAAATCACCCTTATGGGGATCAACGACATGTTTCGGCCTGTTTCGAACCGAGATCCAAATCGATCCCGGGCCGAGCCTCAAGTTAAGGCCCGACATGGGCTCGTTTGCAGGGATAATGGTTTCTGAAATTAACCGAGACCAAGACCACCATTTTTTTTGGTTCGTACTAGGGCATGGGCGGGCCGTAACGGTATAAATTTGCTTGCTTGACGGCTAGTAGGTGGAGGGCTTGAAGGCTTGACGTGCCTCGTGGAAGCATGTGCGAAACCTTCCAATGACTCACTTTCATGGAACCCGATCATTCTCTAGCGTGTTTCAAGCATCTTAAGTCCGTTCGCTACGGTACCACGACTTGTTCCACTTACACGGCGCGTGCACCCTGTGAGCAAGTGACCCGCACTTCCTCGCGGGCATGCCCTCGGCTTGCGCCCACCCGAATGAGTTCAAAGTTTCCTTCGCATTCTTTGGGCGCTTACAGCCGACTATTTCGCGTTCATTTGGATCAGTGATGCGTGCAGCTGTGGGCGCCCCTCACTGGCCCGCTTTGCAACGAGTGCAAGTGGCCTCCGAAGAGTCACGTCCTCCATTGGTGACGCCGCTGAACCGCTTCAAACGTCACAAACCCGCATAAAGAACAGGAAGCGGTGCGACCTGAATGGGTCAACTGTTGCGTAGCCTACGGGAAAAGATCGTATTTGACTTGGTCCAAAGAGTTTTGCTTGCGACTGCTTTCAGGGCTTTCAGCGGCATGTTAACAAACGGCCGCTTTTTCAAGCATCCTCCTCCTCCCCCCCCCCTCCCCCCCCGCCACGATGGGCGCATGTTTAGCCCCATGACACTAGGACTGGGCAGGTACCGGCCCCAGAATCCCGATGGTCTAGGTACCAGGTCCCGTTCCCGGTTGTCAGGAAAAAATCCGGCAAGCATTGAATGACACCCCGTGATATTACGCATTAAAAAGCCACCCAACTTCGGCCGTATGACCAATCGTGGGCAACGAGCCTTCAGAGCCGAAGCTTGTACCGGTCCGCTGGATTTGGTCTGAGGCCGAGCCTAAAGCAGGCCCGTATTTAACGGGGAGGGGGGGGGAGGTGCACCGCCCGTAGTCGGAAATTTACCCAATATTTTGCCAATAGGGTCCCCTATTGAGGCCAACTCAGGGGGCATGGATCTGAAGAGGGTTCTCATGGGCACATTGCATTTTACGCGCCCGATAATCTTTGCATGATACAAACATGCATGTGTGATACTCGAAAAAGCATGGCCGAGCCAGGTATGCAGAAAAAACATATCTACCGTATTTCTTCGAATACAGCTCCACCTCAAATAAAGCCCCGCCTTGAATAGAGGCACATCCCCAAGGTTCTAGATGCCCATCAGGGGTATGCAAACTTCAGTCCTATGGCCATGTTTGGAGAGATAACGATAAGTTAAGAATTTCGTAACAAAGAGTGAGTCTTACTCATGACAAATAAAATTTAAAATAATTTATAAAAAAAAATTTTTCTGAGAAAATACCTTACGAAAAATAGAGCCCCAGGGGCTCTATTTGAAGAAATATGGTATAGCAGCTTTATGAGTGGATATGTTCGGCTTTTTGAGTCAAGCTTCGGTTGTTGTTCTCGCCCGGTTTCGGCAACTTTTCACGAGGTTATTCACGGTTTCGCCAAATTAAAAAACTCTTAAAATTTTCGTAATAATCAGATTTCGGCTACGTGTCGGCAAACTTTCCAAAAAAATTTGTTGACAAGGTGGTGGCTACTGTTTTTTGAATTATCCCGGTCATGGCCTTCAGAAAAATTCCGCCACGAGCTGAATGAGATCTTCGCCTAAATTTAAACTTCCTGTTTTCATAAACTGTTAACCGTCGCATGCCGAGGAAACATGTACTGACCGCCTGTTTGCAGGCATGTGATGCGCCTCTGCGGCTTGTATCATGCGTGTATTATGGCCAGACATCTAGCGGCACGTTTCCAGTAGGCTCCGCCTACCGGCTTACTTGCCAGCTTAGCACACGTGCACGCCGAAAGGGGGAGGTATTTCGGAAGTTTTCACGCTAAAAGCCTGTCGTTTCTTGTGCAAGCGACCATTTGTGAAATCAACCATTCGTCAGCCAATCGTCTACAAAGCACGTGTATTCAAACACACAGCCCTTTCATTGCAAAGTTTCTTCTTCTTCGATATGGCACATTCAAGCTCAAAGGGCTTCCGTTGCTTCAACTCTGAAGCGTCTTCTTCTGGGGCGTCGGATCTCCGCTCGACCTCCAAAACGCCCGCCGATCGTGTTCAGGACACATGCGAATCACCCCTAACACGTCGACGTGAAGTGCGATCGGACCTCAGTCGACGAAGCACGAGCGTGAAGCTAACGCTACCGTTGCTCTACTTGATCGGGTGCCTTGCGGTGTCGGTGTCTTCGCTACCGCTCGCTACGAAGCAGCCATCAGGTGAGTACTGTCGTCTACTTTCGCCCAACTACCCGAGAGAATGAAGAGCCAGGGCGGATGTTCAATATGACTTAGTCGGCCAAAAATGCGTCTGGGTGAGCTAAAGCGAAAGTTCATAGGCATACGCTGCGCGGAAGCAGCCTCACTACCGGGGCACATGGGCTCTGTAGTGCATGTGGTACACGGACTACGCGCACGGTCCACTGACCCCGTGCAACACGACCTTAGATCGAGGGTCAGCCAACCATGTGCGTGGGCCCAACTTATCGGCCCAGGGCCGGCCCGGGCCAGCCACCCGGGCCGAAAGCCCAGCCCAGGCCCAACTTGGGCTGGGCCTGGGCTTCGGCCATGGGCCTGTGCCGGCCCAAAGAGCCCAAGGTGTAAACTGCGAACTTTGAAACAGCAAATTAATGACCCGTCATAGGACTCCATTGCGGATCTAAAGCGGATTTAGTGCACATAAGTTGTTCGCAGATGATGAATCCAGGTGCTGAACAGAGTTGAAGAGTAAATTTGTGGTCGTTGTCACTTTCCGTATGAAAAACACTTGACGTAACCCAAGAACAAGACAAATTTTACCGTCTGGGCTTTTGGGCCGGTCCTAGCATAGCCACCAAGGCCCGGCCCAATGACCGCCCATAACAACTACGTGGGCTCAAGCCAGGCCCATCCTGGGCTGGGCCTGGGCCGGCCCAACAAACCTGGACCAACGCACATGGTTGGACCCGGCCCGGTTCGTAGGCCTTGGTTTGAGCGTAGAATCGCCTGAAACTCGAAGTCGTACTCGCAATTACATCCGTTGCGTTCTCTCGTCCTTTACGTGACGGATGATACATCTCTACCGTAGCTAGCGCTCGTCACTTATGGCCTCCTCAGGGATTCTAAGGGGCTTAGTTATGGACGTCCCGACCCGTCTTGTCGCGTGTTCTTCCGGGTCGACTCTCGCCAAACATGTCCTCCTTCCGTGTTAAAAGGAGGAAGCCTATTCAGTACTCACCCTCAAAGAAGCATGAAATGACGCGATGCTTATGCGTACATTTATTCAATTCCCGGAAGGTGGATTCCATTTTGGCTCGCTCAAGCGGGACGCTCCAAGTCGCTCACTCCACGTATAATTAACCCATTCATCTGGAGCGGATGATGGCATGATGGATTCGAATTAAACTTCGGCTTGAGTTAGGGGAATGTAGCTCGAGTTTGGGCTGCTATGACGTGCCCTCCTCCCGTCACGACCCGCCGCTTTATGCGCCGGTCAGCCGCGCTTTAATGAGGGTCGAAAAGTGGATCACTCCCTGAGTGATGATGAGTAGTCGCTTAAGACTGGTTTCGGAGGAGCAGGATGTAAAGAAAGGAACACATATCGCCACGAGAAAAACAAATTTGCGAGGAAGTATGAGAACTGAAGAAAGGATCGCAGTGAATCACAGTAGGACCAAGCAGGGGCAGCCGTTCTAGTAGCTTCCGAAAGCATGGGTGGTCCAAGCAAGGTACCTGAAATTTCTGAAATTTGCCTTAAAACATAATGCGTGAGCTAGAGAATACCTGAACATGAACTCAAGCGCGAACTTGGAACGATATCAGGCTCAGGGAAACCAAATCGGGTGATCACTCAAAGTCGGACTAGTTGGGCGCCCTTACAAAGTAAGAACGTTCTATTCTGTCGGTGGACGCTCTGGAAGGAACATTCGATGAACGCACACGTTTACCAAGCGCGCTAGACTTGGGCTTTAAAAGCTCAAACAACAGCTGCCATATCATCTTACTTTTCCATCATTCAACAGAATTCATCAAATTATTCCTGCCTTTTTAAAGATGAACAGCCTATGAAAACAATGTTATTTGAACCTCGATTTAGCTCGCTGCTATTCCTTCGACGCCGGCACGACGATCTCCGGCTCGGAATACCGCCGCGACCACGCGCTGACGCGGAAGGAGTGCGCCGAGGTGTGCAAGAATGACGTCTGCTGCATGGCCTTCGAGTGGTCCGACAACGTGTGCACGCTGAAATCGCGGTCTCTGAACGGCACCATCGAGGCGAAGCCGGGCGCACATTTCGCGCTCTGTTTGGACTTTGGTAAGCTAAGTTGGATTCGGTTCACTGCGGTCTGTTTTGGCTTGTTTTTCTGAGAACGGGGCCCTAGTTAGTGGGGGGAAAGAGCTCTTTCTCCGGCGAATTCTGAACACTTTGCCCTTTCGGTGCTTTACGCATACCGTTAAAGGGCCCCTTGCAAAGCAGGACTGATCAGAACGGAATGGGGAACATAGGAGAAACGGGAAAACGGGTCATGTGAGACCGGGATTGAACAGTAATAGATTTTGAAAATCGTCCTACCCGTTCTAAACTTTTTGCTTATTTATATTTTTAGCATGACTTTACCTTTTTAATTTGCGTCGCCTAGGCATTTGCTCATTAATTTTTTTAAATTTAAATTTTATTATTTAATTTTTTGTATTTTATGGGACGGAAACTTCGCCTAACCTCTAACGTTCAATCCTTGTCTAACATTTTTAAAAAAATTTTGTTAAATACGGCTAAAAGTCCCACTTTTCTGAGCAATAAAACGTCGTCGCCAAGGGGTTTACTCGATTTAGGGACCACTAAACCAGTAGAGATCGGCGCTGGTACCCCGTGCCGTACCCGTACCCGTGGTCCACCCTCCCGTACCATGTAGCCGTGCCGTGGTCGACCCACGAATGCCAAGACGTGTACACTAACACGGCATAAAACACGGCTTGTTTTAGGCACCCGTGCCGTACCTGTACCCGTGGTGGACCCTCCCATTCCGTGCCGTATAATGCGGGTACGGGTTTGGCGCGTACCTTGGTACTGGCGCCGAATTCTATAATCCACTAGAGGAATCCGAGGAACGGCTATCTTGACCTGTAGGCTGCTTCGACTCTTCTATGCCTGCGCACGTCAAAACGATTGGGAAACAAACGGGCTCGTTTCAGGCGACGACGAACGCGACCGCTTCTGGGACCACGAAGTGGTCGGCAACTCGGTGGCCGCCAAACCTGAGGTCAAGCGAGAAGAGTGCCCCGACTATTGCAAGGCGCAAGAGGGCTCTGTGGTGTACTCGTGGCGGTCGTACGACCAGACGGACATGGAGGCCCCGCTGGGACACTGCGACTGCGTCGATGTGGTTCATCACATGCGGCTGAGTTTCGGCTCGTTCGCCGGTTTCGTCGGTTAAGCGCGAATTATAGACTAGACGTAATGTATCCGACTGTAATCCACTTGTACCACGAATAAACACAACGTACCACAACGTTTACCTAACGTAAACCAGTTCATCTGGTATATTTGAAGACCGCGGTAGTTTCGGGAGGAATGCACTTTCACTTTGTAAGGATTTTGGCACTCCAAAATCTTCACCTTGCATCCCCTCGGCATTTTACCTTGTAATGAAACTCGTGTTTGTGTCTTTTAAAGCGCTATTTCCAAACATACACGTGGAGCAACGATTTTATCAAGGTCAGAACTTGGAAAATGGCAGCCTTCGAACGTTGCCGCCCGCACTCTCGTATGGCAGCCTCCAGAAAGTCGGTAAGCCTTTCAGGGAGGAGGGGGGGGGGGGGGGGGCAGCCCTTTGATTACATTTGATTACATGGGGGAAGGGGGGGGGGTCAGGCCCGTGATTACGTAATCAGCACTAGGTAAAATGAATGCCCGCCGCTAGTTAGCAAATTTTGACTATATGTTGCAAATTTTGACTTAAAATTTCGTTGGTATCGCCTGCGGCGGGCCTTTTTTAACTCATTTTTTAACACTTCTAATCGATTTTTTTGCTAAAAAGCGCTAAAAAAGTACTTAAAACTTGCTGTGTACTGCGCTTAAAAATCGATTTTTTCACGTGTAATATTTACAGAGGGGTCAAAAAAGGGCGATGTAATGCTTACAGACTTTCTAGACGCCCCCTATGGATACATACATGTGACACGATACACGATACACTCATCGTAGCATTGCATGCATGTTCCCGTATGCGTCATAACGCAATCGCATGCATTGTAGCGTTCTTGCATGCATAGCGCTACTACATGCATTTTAGTGGTTCTGCATACACGCCTCGCAGTGTTCTTGGAAGCGTCATAACGCTTTGGCATGCATTGTAACGGTCCTGTCTGCTTTGACGCCAGGACTTGCGCTAAGCCTGAGCCAGGGACTTGCGGGCTGGACCTGCGTAAAATGAAAGCACGTTTCGAAAGCTCTTTTCCGTTACCGCTAAGAGGGAGCCGCGGACATTAGTTTTTTTTCGACAACTCAATTTCGCAGTTCTTTTTGTGGCTGGTTTTCGGTACATTCTTGTTCTCTACGAGTGCTCTTATTATCTGCGTCGTTAAGCTCGTTATACTCTCAATTTCGGGGTTTTCTTTTTCGGTCAACACAAGTAATTTCATTCGCCGATTCTGTCATCGTCCGGTTTGAGCAAGCGTCCACCGCACGCCGTCGCTGTCCCCATGGTCAAGTGCTTGCGTGCGCGCGATTGCTGCGCGCGCTCCGCGAGGCTCTCTATTTACTTTTTCCCCGAAGCTCTCGTATTTTCTAATGCTCTTTGCGTCAGGCGCTTGCCTCCGTCCATCGAATTGTGGCCCCTCTCGGCCTCCCTTCGATGCGACGCGAACGTCGGCCGCCGCCGCCGCTAGCCGTCGGGTCTTTCCGCACACGGCTTCGCAGTCGCGGCACGCACACACTCTGCATTCTCGCAAGTGCGCTCACTCACTCAGAGCCGCGCCAATAGCGCTCCACTCCAGCTGACCTCGCGGCGCTTTCGCCAGCGCGGCGTTCGGCGCGTCGCTGCTGCTGCTACCGCGCTGTTCAGCGGACGCGTGAATAGGGCCCAAAATCCGCACCGCACGCACGCGTCCCATTTCAAAATGGCGCCCGCTCGAGAGAGGACCTGCGTGCGCGTCGGATGATGCTTCGGAGCGAACCGGTGACGCGTCACTAGCCGGATTCTTAGTTGTCCGACAATCTGGTCATCGAGTTTGGAAGCTTGTTTTCTTAGATGGTAAAGCCGGTATTTTTGAAGACATGGACCCTTGCTCCAATAAAATCTCCATAATGGGCTGCTCTGCATGCTGCACCAGTCCTGCATGGAGTGCTGCAAAGTTTCCTCGCAAACCCTGCGCTTAGGTTTTGAAGATGGCACGAGGACAGGGCTAGTTATGCGCCTTCTTGACGTGGTTTAGTTGGCAGTCTTAAGGTCGATTAGGCGGTGAACATTCCGAGTTCAGCATGACGACCTTAGTAAATGCTTCGAGGACAGGGCCTAGTTGTGTGCATAGAATGTTAGTTTTTCGAGTGCGCATGCAGCTTTTTTTGTGTATTTATATCCCACTGAAGAATAGACAAGCTGACTGTTTACGGAGTTGAGTCAAATTACCGCCCGAACAGTTGGTTCGGACGAGAAAAATTCTAGTTTTGTCGGAAATCGGAAGCCTTAACCCGGTTAGCTGATACGAAGTTAGGTAGACATTGGCCTTCTAAACTTGAAATACGCTTGAAGATTAGTCTTGGCTTCATCAGGGTAATCCATGGACTAATTAACGAAAAGAACTCGTTCTGATTGTCTCTGTTGTTAGGCCCACATAGTGCGCTTTCCAATGTTTACTTATGCTGCGCTAGGCTGCAAGAAACATTTCTTGCATTCTGTTCCCATGCGTCAAGCTAACCTTGGACTGCCTCAGTGAGTTCTTAGCCATATTGTCCGAGAGCACGAGCTGGGAAATCTCAAGAAACATGTGAAAGCTATCAAAGTTTTCGAGTTTTGTTTGTTCAAGGACCGTTTCACGCTCTTCCGGTCGCTATGGCAACGCTAATTTGGGGTTCGGATCCATCTCGGATTTTCCTCTTCTGCATGCTCAATTCCACCGGACGGTGGACATCAAGCCATTTGTACGTGTGCGTGGGCCCTCTAATCGAAGTTAGTCCGCAGCGCGTCGGACGCACGGCGGCTCAGCGCACCGACGCGACGATGACCTTTCCGACCTTTCCGAAAGCCGCAGCTTCGCGTGCGTTTCAAAATGGCGCCCGCCGCGTGCGTGCGAGTGTCCATGGATGATGCTTCGGAGCGGGACTTAGTCGCGTCGGGTTCTATGCGGTCGTCACTCGCTTAATTCTTGACGGCTTTCCGGCCCGGTTCGGGCTTAAGATTTCTCTTGTCCTGCATACTTCCCAGGATAACTCTCTTAGACCCAACAGCTTAGAATGCGTTTGTTTTAGCGAAGAATTATGGCTAATTCTGGGCAAGCTTGAAAGAAAATCGGTGACAATTATGGATTTTTTCACGAACGGGAAGGGATTATTTTCCCACAACGTTAAAACCTCAAGTACCTTTACTTAGCCATCGTCCACGCTTAGGTCCAGGCCTTTGATTATGCTTAGGCCGAAAGCAAAATGCGTCCCCCTTCGCATCAGACATCTTTGTTCAGGCTCTTTTTCTCGAACCCGAATTTGCTTGAGATGCTCCATAAGGCCGGAATCGTAGCTCAGTAGGCGGAGGTTCGTAGCTTCATGAACGTGCTTGGGCGCGTGCTGAGAATGCGTCGGGCTTAGCTTAGACTCGTGAGTAGCGTCCAATGAGCCCTGGTTGGGAAAACAGTTGCGGACAGCTTGCCCTGAACGCGAACAGTCAGTTCCCAGCCCACGCTTTTTGGAACCCGCTGGACCCATTTTGAGCCGTTTTATTTTCTCAAGTTCTTGAACTCTGAGCTCCATTTACTATGATTTTAAGCGGCCGTAGAAGAGCCCGTATGTTCGCTTTTATGCGCACACTTTTCCTATTCGCAGTCGACAAATCGGCTCAGTTTGGGCGGCGGCAACGCCCTAAATTTAAGCTTTACATACCCTTAATTTAAGTCGCGAAGTATTTTTGTATTTTTCAACGAATATTCTTCGTGTTTTGTCGCGATGTATTTCGATTTCGCTACCCCTACGTTATCCACCGACATTTCAGTGCTGTCATCAGCCGACCACTTTCACGCGAACCGAAGATGTCCGACGAGGAGATGGACACCACGACTCCTCCGGAAGACCAGGAGGAGCGCAACGAGAGCGGCGAGTCCGGCGCGGACGACAACATGGACGACGGCGAGGACGACAACGGTGGCGAGGAGGAGAGCGGAGCGAACGGTACGCGGAAAATTGGCTTTGTGGAGATTTGGTGATGAGCTGCTCCTCTTCGAAATGAGTTGTTCCTCTGGAAATTGATAAGCAGCTCCTCTCAAAGCACGGGCTGCTCCACTTCAAAATGTGAACTGCTTCTCCTTAAAGGATGAGCTGCTCCTCTTCAAAATAACGAGCTTCTCCTCTCGAAATGAAGGGCTGCGCCTCTTCAAGGTTACGAGCGCTCCTCTTCAAATTATGAGCTTCTCCTCTGCAAAGTGATGAGCTGATCCTCTTTCAGTCCAAGAGCAGCTTGTAGTCTTGTCAGCCGAACCACACACAACTTGCATTTTAGGAGAACCCTCGGCCTCCTCGTCGTCCAAGTCGAAGAAGCGGAAGTCGAAGAGCCGCAAGTCGAAGAAGAGCAAGCCATCCGGCCGCGACTACCTGCCCGACCCGTACACGCTCAGCAGCCAGGAGTGCTGCGACCAGATGGGCGTCACGAACGTCGACTTCCCCTACACGGAGGACGACTACGAGAACATCACCTCCGCTAAGGTATGGATGGAGCACTTCGCCTTTTCGAAACCGCAGGATGTGCTCCACGAACTTAGTAGAGCTCTTCTGTTCCATGCCTCAATGGAGCCAAAGCATGGCCTTGTACAGCTGCTCCTAAACTCAGTGGAGCTGCTCTGGTCACGTTGATGGAGTTGCTCCACCAACTTGTTGGAGCAGTAAATACGGATGATCTGCTCAGGAAGCTTGTGGAGCTCTTCTGCTCCATGGCTCAATGTGGCGGGAGCCTTGTGTAGCTACTCCATAACTTAGTGGAGCTGCTCCAGTAACTTACTGGATCCATCCATGCTCGTCATGGAGCTGTTCCCAGTCACTTGGTGGAGCAGCTGCAGTCACTTGGGGAAGCTGCTCCACACGATGATGGAGCCGCTCCATGTGAACTGTGGGGCTGCGTCCAGTATGGTTAAGCTGCTCAACTCACGCCGACCGGAGCTGCTCCACGCACTTCATGGGGTAGCTCCACTCGGTTGCTGGGGCTGGAGCGTTCTCAATTCTCGTGCCATAGGCGAAAGTTTTAAGCCTGCTGGCCTACTGACATTTCTTTTCAGGGTTACGCCGCGCGGTTCCGCCCAAATCTCCAGGAGGCGAACCCGACTGCGAACTACACCAAGCTCCAGGTGGTCCTGACCGCGAAGTACCGCGAGTACCAGGCGCACCTCGCCGAGCTGGGCCGCACCATCCCGAAGAAGCCCGCCTCACGCAGCACGCCCAAAGTGGAGGAGACTGCCGCCGTCGCAGCAGCTGCTGCCGGTGCGGACAAAGTCGCGCCGCTCAAGATCCGCATCTCGTCGCGCGGCAAGAAGAAGAAGGGCGACGACTCCGACGAAGACCGTAAGGGATTTCATTGCCTTTCGTAAGGCCAAAAGAGCCCGACTTTTAAAAATATTTTGATAAAATTTATTAATAAATTGCATTTAAATATTTCATTTTCTACTATGTTTCAAAAATTAATACTAATTTTATTTAAGTTTAATTATTGAACTTGGTTGAAACTTGTTTTTATTGAAATATATTATTTTACCTTAAATTCATTTTTATTTGTTTTGTGAATTTTGTCCGCAAACATTTGTCCTTTTCAGCGGACAGCGATGACAACTTCGAGCAGCTCCTCAAGGAGCACGAGAAGCAGCTCGACGAGGAGGAGCGTGTGAAGGAGGAGCGCCGCGCGCAGCGCGCTGCACGCCGCTCGGAGGCCGCCGCCAAGAAGGCAACCAGCAGCGCCGCGTTCAGCAGCAGTAGCGGGAGCGTCATCGGGAAGAAGGCGTCTTCGAAGAAGAAGAAGGAAGATGAGCCCGCCGGTGCGGCCGGGGAAGACGTTCAGGTGCGCAAGGCATAGCCAAAAATATGTATTAAAAAGTTTTGTATGTTATATTTCCTGCTCGGGAAGTTTAAAAAAATGCAAAATATATTTTTTGAAAATCAAAACTAAATTTTCCACAATACTAAAACATAAATATTTCCTAAATAAGCTGAAATCGGATTTTCAAATTTCTTGCAAGTCACTGAACTTTTTAAATAATTAATTTTATCTTGAATATGCTAAGTGCTCGAACCATTAAATTAATTCACGAAAACTTTCATTTCAAAAACGCGGCCAATGACGAGTCCCTTCGTATGAATACAAAAATTGTTCCTAGCGAAAGGGAAGCACGAGAGAAATGCGTCTCCTGCTTCCTTCTTAGGGGACAAAAAGCGTCTCTGCCACTTTATTTAGGGCTATGCGACCAAAAGCGGTCGCTCTCAGGGCCAAAGGCAAAGTGGCACAGGAAGAGTACGTGGACCAAGGCCTTCGGGCTGCGGCTATGTGATTCAAAAAGGCGAATCTGAGGCCACGCAAAAGATCTAGGATTAATTTTATAGTCAAATGTTGATAATTTACAAATAATTAAAAATTCCAATTTTTATAAATTGGTTATATAAGTCAATTTGAAATTGAATATAAAATAAAATAAAAGTGGCCTCTGATCGGTAGTTTTAGCAAAAAGTTTGCCTTTAAGAGTGTATCCGTGCTCACCAGTCTTTCTAAATTTTCCTTTTTCAGATGGAGCACCAGGACTACTGCGAGGTGTGCCAGCAGGGCGGCGAGATCATCCTCTGTGACACGTGCCCGCGCGCCTACCACCTCGTCTGCTTCGACCCCGACCTCGAGGAGCCGCCGGAGGGCACGTGGTCCTGTCCGCACTGCGAGTCCAACGGCACTGCGAAGCCGGAGGAGGAGGAGGAGAAGGGCACCGGCCACATGGACAAGTGCCGCATCTGTCAGGTGCGTTCTCGTTACTCCTTAGGGGCTTCGAGGAGAAGCTCGTTATGGGTCGACACACTTAGCGACCAACTATGCTTTATTTTGCATTTTATAAATTAAATTATAATTTAGTTTTTTAAAAATTATTTTTAAGTGACAAGTTTTTTTTAACAATTTAAAAGTAATTTGATAAATTTCATATTATTAGTTTTTAATTTAATTTTTTTAAATTTTGTTAAAGTAGTAATTTCACTAAAAAGAATTTAAATATTTTTCCGAACTAGTTTAATTGTCTTATTCTTCATTATTCGACACACGATTATTATATAGGATTTTCAGGAGGGCGAGTTCCTGCTGCTCTGCGAGACCTGCCCAAGTGCCTACCACGCCTACTGCCTGAACCCGCCGCTCGACGAGCTGCCACCGCTCGAGGAATGGCGCTGCCCTCGATGCTCCGTCGTGGAGCCGAAGAACCGTCCCGAGAAGATCCTCTCCTGGCGCTGGATCGAGGTGAAGTACCCGGACCCGGTCGCGCCGGAGGATGTCCCGAAAGAGGGCGAGAAGGAGGAGGAGCTCGAGGAGGAGCGTCGCGCTCGACTCATGCTGCAGCCGCGTCGCAAAATGGACCCTCGCAAGGAGCGAGAGCTCTTCATCAAGTGGAAGTAAGAGCTCTGATTGTGCAAAAATTTTGTTGCAGTTTGAGTTGCACATGTACCAAAGGTTGCATTGCAAATTTGTACAAAAATAGCCTGCAAATTTTTGTTAAATATACTTAAAAATGCGATGATATTTTATGCAATAATATCTAAAAACTATTTTTGAACCGTAAGTTTTGAACTAAAAAATAAAACATTCTTTATTTCTCAAATTGTTCCAACGAATTTTCACATTTTACGAACCACTTTGTTCTTTTCAGGTACATGAGCTACTGGCACTGTGAATGGGTGAACGAGCTCGTCCTGGAGCTCTACTTCCCGCAGACGTTGCGCATGTACTGGCGCAAGATGGACCCCGAGACGCCTCCGGAAGTCGACGACGGCTCCTTCGAGAACATGGAGACGGGTCAGATCGAGGGCAAGGAGAAGGAGAAGGACCCGCACAACCTCGAGGAGCGTTACTACCGCTACGGCATCAAGCCGGAGTGGATGCAGGTGCGTGTTGATTTGTGTCTCCAGCCGTCTCACAATGATCATCTTGGTGGTTTCTCACCCGTCTTGGATGGTGTGCCACCCATCCTTGTTGGTGTGCCGCAATGCTGGACAATGTGCTACCCTTGCTGGAGGATGTGCCGCCCATCCCGGGCGATGTACCGCATATTGTGGACGATGTGCCGCCCATTCTGGCCGATGTGCCGCCCATCCCGGACGATGTGCCGCCCATCATGGATGGCGCCGCCAGCGAAGTACCGCATAGTCCGGACGATGTGCCGCCCATCCTGGATTGTGCCGCACATGCTGGTTGCTCTGGGCGCTGCCCATCCTGTACGATTTGGCGTTCATCATGAATAAAGTTCCACCCATCCTGGCTGACGTGCCGCCCATCCGGCACGATGTGCCACCCGTTCTGGCCGATGTGCTGCTCATCCTGGCCGATGTGCCGCCCATTCTGGCTGATGTGCCACCCATCCTAGACGATGTGCCGCCCATCCCGGATATCGAAGACTGTTCTGTACCATCAGTTCTTCAGGTGCACCGCATCATCAACCACGTGCAGTACGGGAACAAGCAGTTCGACTATCTCGTCAAGTGGAAGGAGCTCGTCTACGAGCAGGCCACCTGGGAGCGCGACGACTTCGACATTCCCGGCTTCGAGGACTGCGTCTTCCGCTACTGGATTCACCGGTACGCTTTCAGTACATCCGACAAATCATTGAGTTTCCAAAAACCCTAAAAATGGCGGCCGATGACGATTGAACCCCTATGAAATTCCGCGAAAACCGTCCCGAAGCACGGAGGGGCGCGAGGAATTGCGATTCGTGCCCCTTCCTTACGGGGACGCAAAGCGTCTCAGTCACTTTATTTAGGGCTCTGGCACCAAAAACGGTCGCTCCCAGGGCCAAAGGCAAAGTGGTACATGGAAAAAATGTGGGCAAAAGCCTTCGGGCTTTAGACCCTTGCATGGAAATGATTCCAAAAGGCGAATCTGAGGCCATTTTAAGGCGTCAAAATTGGCCATTGAAACACTAAATTTTGTGAATACATGTGTCTTGGCGGTTTTAGAGAGCGTCAGCTGGGCGAGCAAGTCCCCAAGTACGTCGCGAAGAGGATCAATGCGGTGCGTACCGAGCACGGCCTCCCGTCGTACGAGGACGAGGAGAAGAAGCGGAAGAAGGGCGCGAAGGCCACCATCGACGTCAGTGTTCTTATCAAAATTACAAAAACGCCAAACTCCCGCTTTCAGATCCGCAAGAAGTACGAGGCGCAGCCGGAGTACATCACGGAGACGGGCGGCTGCCTGCACCCCTACCAGATGGAGGGCCTCAACTGGCTGCGGCACTGCTGGTCGCAGGGAATCGACGCGATCCTCGCGGACGAGATGGGCCTCGGCAAGACCATCCAGTCGATCTCGTTCCTCTACAGCCTGATGAAGGAGGGCCACTCCAAGGGGCCGTTCCTCGTCGCCGCGCCGCTCTCCACGCTCATCAACTGGGAGCGTGAGGCGGAGTTCTGGGCGCCCGACTTCTACGTCGTCACCTACGTGGGCGACAAGGAGAGCCGCACCGTGATTCGGTACGTTCCGAAGTTGAATTATGTTGTCTTGACAAAATAAAATAGATAATACAAATAATAAAAAAACAAAAATTAATGAAATCATATATTCAAATTATTAGGTTCACAAAATTAAATTACTCAAAATTATCAAATTAAATTATGAAATACTAATATAAATAATAATTATTAATATTACATCAAGTTAATAGATTAGAATTAAGTAAATTAAATTATATAATTCATTGCATAAAAAAATCTTTTGTTAGGCCACTCTACCTTGTCTTTTGCTTAACTTTTTTGCTTTGCATTTTTGCCCCTAAGGTATCCGTTTCAGCGAGCACGAGTTCTCGTACGTCGAGGGCGCGGTGAAGGGCGGACCGAAGGCGACGCGCATGAAGACCGACCAGGGGATCAAGTTCCACGTGCTGCTCACCTCCTACGAGCTCATCAACATCGACAAGGCGATCCTCTCGAGCATCGAGTGGGCGGCGCTCGTCGTCGACGAGGCGCATCGTCTCAAGAACAACCAGTCATTGTTCTTCCGCACGCTGCGCGACTTCAAGATCGGCTACCGCCTCCTGCTCACCGGCACGCCGCTACAGAACAACCTCGAGGAGCTGTTCCATCTGCTGAACTTCCTCAGCCCCGATCGATTCTAGTAAGTTTTTGGAGGAGTGCGGGCGGCTCAGAATACGACACACACATTCGCATTGCAGTGACCTCGAGTCCTTCACGAAGGAGTTTGCCGAGATCTCCAAGGAAGACCAGATCCAGAAGCTGCACAGCCTGCTCGGTCCTCACATGCTCCGACGTCTCAAGGCCGATGTGCTGGTCGGAATGCCCGCCAAGAGCGAGCTCATCATCCGCGTGGAGCTCAGTCCAATGCAGAAGTGCGTACTATTCACGATGCTAATCTTTTTAGCCTAAACACGAACGTCTGCGCTAGTCTTGAATCGTAGGGCTAAAGGCCATCTTTCTAGGCCTACGCTGAATAAGCATGTATTAGGCCTAAGGCTGAGCCTCTGGACTAACATTATTAGGGGTCAGAGGTTTAAAATTCTGAAATGCAGTTTAAACTTCAGCCTAGGCCTAGGGCGAGCCAAACATTTAATTTTAGATCTTTCTCCGTCCGTCTGTAGGTCTAGGCCCCTTCGACAAGTGTACCGGTAGGCCTAAACTTCCTGGGCCTGGGTTAGTCTTTAGGTCTAGGTCTCCTGAACAAGAGTGCCGGCCTATAGGCCTAAATGCCCTTTGGCCTAGGGCCATTTATCCTGGCTTTAGGTCTAAGGCTGCAGGCTCTTCGCCCAGATGTCTTAAGGCTTTAGGACTAAACCTCTCGAGCCTAGGTTTAAGCCTTTAGGACTTAGGTCCATAATTCTGATATTGAAGCGAAGCACTTTTCGACGCTACTGAAATGGCACACATAATAAACCGCCACTTTCAGGAAGTACTACCGCAACATCCTCACGCGGAACTTCGAGGCGCTCAGCGTGCGCAGCGGCGGCTCCCAAATGTCCCTGCTCAACATCATCATGGAGCTGAAGAAGTGCTGCAACCACCCCTACCTCTTTCCGAAGGCGAGCCTCGAGGCGCCGAAGCTTCGCAACGGCGCCTACGAGGGCTCCGCCCTGGTCAAGGCCTCCGGAAAGCTGGTGCTCCTCGAGAAGATGCTCAAGAAGCTGAAGGAGCAGAAGCATCGCGTGCTGATCTTCTCGCAGATGACGCGCTTCCTCGACATCATGGAGGACTTCTGCGAGTACATGGCCTACAAGTACGAGCGCATCGACGGCTCCATCACGGGCCAGTGCCGCCAGGACGCCATCGATCGCTTCAATGGTAGGCTAGGGTTGGGGTCAATCTTTAATGAGCCGCTTTCAGCACCCGGCGCGCAGCAGTTCATCTTCCTGCTCTCGACTCGAGCCGGCGGTCTCGGCATCAACCTGGCCACCGCGGACACTGTGATCATCTACGACTCCGACTGGAACCCGCACAATGACATTCAAGTAAGACCGAATTACGGTACACAATTTTTTTAATTTGAGCACCTAATAATAATTTTAAAAATCAAAGAAAAATAATTTTAAAATTTAATTCAAATGAATTAATTAAAATTTTTTAAATAAAAATTAATGTAAAAATTTTCCAACATAAATTTTAAGCATAAAGACCCTTGCCGTTTTATACGCAGTTTTATAAACTTGGAACTTTTTGTTTATTGACTGATTTTAATGGCCCTATTTAGGCTTTCTCACGCGCCCATCGCATCGGCCAGCAGAACAAGGTGATGATCTACCGGTTCGTGACGCGCAACTCCGTCGAGGAGCGCATCACGTCCGTCGCGAAGAAGAAGATGCTCCTCACGCACTTGGTGGTCCGCGCCGGCATCGGCCAGAAGGGCCCGTCGATGTCTAAGACCGAGCTCGACGACGTCCTGCGCTGGGGTACCGACGAGCTCTTCAAGGTGTGTACTACTTAATACTGCCGACCGGGGGTCTCGCGACTGAGGTCCGGGATTGCGGAGCGAGGGAGGTCCAAGCGTCTGAGGTCCGCGGTGAATGAGGAGGTCCGAAGAGCTTGCAGGATGACTGCTCGGGAAGCAAGAGTGAGAGGTCCGGAAGCCGCGCGAGTGAGGTTTAAAGGTCATGAGGGGGGTCATCATGGCGAAGAATTGACAGCACAGAGGTTATTGTAGGTCCGAAGGACGGTTTGCTAGTGAAGTCCATAACCGCAGTCATGCAGTTGGTACTCGGAGGTCAAACGTGAGGTCATGAGGTCATGAGAGTGAGGTTCTGCAAGCGTTGCGCATGAGGTCCCGATGAGGCCGGGGTTATTCTCTTCTTGGAGATATGGTAACAAGGTCTGCTAAACATGCGATCGAGGTCACGAGTTAGGTCCTAAAAGTGTGTGCAATTAGAGTCCGTAGTTCGTACAAGTGAGGTCTGGAGAGCAAGCTATTTAGTCCAGTGGTCCGAAGAACCGCACTAGAAGGTCACGCGATTACAGTCCGGAGGTTCGCAAGTATGCTATCCTGCAGCATGAGAGTGAGGTCCGCTGGCCACTGGGCATGCGACTCAGGTCATGTGTGAGGTCCGATAAGCGTGCAGTTGGATCAGGAGATCGTACAAGTGAGAGCCTGAGAGCAAGCGATTTCAGTTCAGTGGTCCGAAGAATCGTACCACCGGAGGTTATGCGACTGCAATCAGGAGGTCCGTGTGCTGTAGCCTACTCTTACTCCTTTTAGGACGACCAAGACGACGAGAAAAAGGACAAGGAGCACGAGATCATCTGGGACGACGAGGCGGTGGACGCGCTCCTGGACCGCAGCGGTCCGGACGCGGAAGGCGGCCAACCGAAGGAGGGCGGCGAGAAGAAGGAGCACTGGTCCAACGAGTACCTCTCCTCCTTCAAGGTCGCGCAGTACGTCACGCGTGCCGCCGAGGAGGAGGAGGAAGAGCCGGAGGAGCGCGAGGTGATCAAGGACGAGATACAGGAGCCGGACCCGGACTACTGGGAGAAGCTCCTACGCCATCACTACGAGCAGGAGCAGGAGACCGAGGCGCAGAAGCTCGGCAAGGGCAAGCGCGTCCGCAAGCAGGTACGCTGACCGAGTCAGAGGAGTGGACCTTGAGCTTGAAGGAGTGGGCCTAAAAAGTCCGATTTTAGAGACGGAACCTGAGGCCTAAAAACCGAGAGACTTAAGCTTACTTAGCCCTAAGAGACAGACTTCGGCTTAAATAGGCCTAAGAGGCAGACTTGGGCTTAAATAGGCCTAAGGGGCAGACTTAGGTTTAAATAGGGCTAAAAGGCAGTCAATAGGCCTGAGGACAACCAGAGATTTGGGAAGACAACATACAGATGAATTTAGGCGACCTAGGCCAACCTTAAAGAAAGGATCACTCGTTTAAGCCCGCGTACTTAGGCCTACTATGGTCCATCTCTGCCGCTTCCCTAACGCTCCCAGTTTTCAGGTCAACTACGCGTCGGAGAACATCCAGCAGCCCTGGCAGCAGGACAACCAGGCGGACCAGGACTACTCGGACTCCTACTCGGGCGGCGAGTCGGGGCGCTCGGACGCCGGCTCGGACGTGGAGGACTTCGACAGCTCTCGGGACGAGCGTCGTCGCAAACATCGTGAGCGCGAGAACGAGAAGCTTCCGCCGCTTCTCGCCCGGGTCAACGGCCAGCTGGAGGTGCTCGGGTTCAACCCGCGCCAGCGTCGCGCTTTCTACAACGCCGTCATGCGCTGGGGCATGCCACCGCAAGACGCCTACCACTCGCAGTGGCTCGTCCGCGATCTTAAAGGCGAGTTTAAGCATCCCCGAAAAATTAAACAAAATAAAAGGGTTTTTAAAATAAATTTAAAAAAATAAAATGTTTGTTAAGTACTTGAATTATTCAAAATATTAAGTAGAAAAATTTTTGCATTAATAATTTATACGCCAAAAAATTGCAAAATTTCTGGTAGAAAACTTCAAAACAAAAAAAAACATAGTGAAAATTCCATCATGACACTACATTCATTTTTCCAGGCAAATCCGAGCGTGCTTTCAAGGCCTACGCCTCGCTCTTCATGCGCCACCTCTGCGAGCCCGGTGCGGACACCCAGGAAGCCTTCAACGACGGCGTGCCTCGCGAGGGACTCAACCGCCAGTCGGTGCTCACGCGCATCGGCATCATGTCGCTGATCCGCAAGAAAGTTCAGGTACGATGCAGTCTTTTTAGTCGAATAAACTCCGAACATTCAGGAGTTCGAGTCGGTTAACGGCGACTGGTCCATGCCCGAGATCCGAGAGCAGCTGCTCGCGGCGGCGGAGATCGCCGCTCAGACGAACGTCTCCTCGGTCTCGTCGAGCCGCGACGGCACTCCGTCCATCCGCGAGGCCGCCGGCGGCGCGGAGGACTCTCAGGACGCGAGCGTGGCGGACGGCGAGAGCCGCGACGTCGAGATGGCGGACGCGACGGACACCGCCTCGGAGAAGGAGCGCTCCTCGGAGCCCACTGGAGCGGCGGCCGCTGCGGAGAAGGAGAAGTCCGCCCCGCCTGCCGCCACCGCAATCGCAAGCATGGCCGGACCCAGCGCCGCGGTGGTGAAGACCCCGAAGAAGGACCGGCCCAAGTTCATGTTCAACATCGCGGACGGCGGCTTCACGGAGCTCCACACGCTGTGGGTCAACGAGGAGAAGGCCGCGGTGCCGGGCAACGAGTACGAGATCTGGCACCGTCGCCACGACTACTGGCTCCTCTGCGGCATCGTTGTGTAGGTTTCGATTCAGTCGAATGGATTTTAAAAATTACAAAAATTAGGTTAAGTTATACGCAAATAAAAATTAGTTTTTAACCTAGTTCAATATAAAAATTAAATTTTCACTTATTTAATTTCATTTTCACTTCAGAAAAATTAAATTGTGTCAAAAATAAGTGAATTTCAGGCACGGCTACGGCCGGTACCAGGACATCCAGAACGACGTGCGCTTCGCCATCATCAACGAGCCCTTCAAGTCGGAGCAGGGCAAGGGCAACTTCGTCGAGATCAAGAACAAGTTCCTCCAGCGTCGATTCAAGGTGCGTCATAGTTCCATCAAAAAATATTTTAAATATTTTCGAAGGGAAGTTACACTTGATTTCTAATTTTCACGTTGTGTGCACCATAAAAACCCTGAAAATTTAGTGAAATTACTTTTTTAAATCGACCGAACCTATTAAAATAAAAAAATTTGTTTCTTATTACTTTTTATATTACAAATTAATTTACAACAAACAACTTTTTCTGTTTAGCTCCTCGAGCAAGCCCTCATCATCGAAGAGCAGCTGCGCCGCGCCGCGTACATCGCCGTGAACGAGAAGCAGGACGCTACGTCCGGCAGCGCCGCCGCCGCACCGAAGGAAGCCGACGCAACTGCGGCCGCTGCTGTTCCGGGAACGAGCGCCGCCGCAGCCGCTGCGCCGACCACGGTGGACAAGGACCCGGCCACGGAGAAGCTCAACGAGCGCTTCGCGGACCTCGAGACTCTGGCGGAGAGCCACAAGAGCCTGGCCCAGGAGGCGGCCCAAGGCCACAAAGGCGCCAGCATCGTCCTCCAGAAAGGTGTGTATGAGAGTTCCTCGTTCAAGTCATATGCGCTACATCCTCCTGTATCTTGTACCTCTCGGTTAATGTTCTTTCGTTTAAGCCTTGTACCCGAGTCCCTTAGGCCTAACTCACATAGACCGACGCCTACTGGGCCAGATTAAGTCAACTATGTGGAGTGCAAGCTTAGGCCTTGAGCACTCTAAGTTTAGCTACACTCAGTCTCTTAGCCTCAGTGTCCGGTATACTCCAGGTAGTCGAAGGAAATATTTTTATACTGACCGGTGCTGTAAGTGGGCATAGTTCTCGTGGGCTTAAGCCAAACACACTTTAGTTTCTTAGGCCTGGAATTGGAGAACAAAAAGTCTCAAGCCCAGAAAGTATTGTAGTCTCTCCTAATTCAGAGCTAGTTCCCGCGAATTTTAGCCCTACTAACGTACCTCTGTCCGAGGCCCAAAATGAGTTATTAACATTGTCAAACAAAAATAAATTAATAATTTGCATTTTAAATAAAAAAAATAAAACACAATAATTTATAAACAAAATTATAAGCAATAAATTAATTGTCAAAATTATAAACTAAGAAATATAAGATGGCACCATTTCCTGGTCATAGACCAAAATATCGGTCACTAGGCTCCTAACCCGGCGCCAGACCGCAACCTTATTCGTCAGAGCGCTCCTCGATCCTCTCCGTTGACGAAGGTCAGTGGCTCGGATCTGTCAATCAGCGAATGCACGCGTGGCGCAGTCGGTTGTGGTCTGGGTTGGCGGACTGGCTAGGTTGGGAAGTTGAGCAGGTTCGATCCCCCGTCGTCCAATAAGTGTTTTTCAAGTGCCGATGATGACGAAAATGCACATCTGGAGCACCCCGCGAGGGTGTGGTGAACAGGACGATCGATTCTGATGGCACTAGGGCAAAATTTTAACTCGATAAGACACCTTTTTGAGCTCCATTTGAGGCAGCGAATGTGATATATCTTCGAAATACCTGCAGAAAAACCGTGACGACCGTCCTGTTCACTACAAACACTGCCCTCGATAACGGGTCTCGTGGGCCTCGCTGCCGGGAACCTCCGGACCTCGATAGGAGGACCGGTCCTACGGTCCCGAGAACCGCAGCCAGGATTCCAGAATGGAGGGGGATCGGGAAGGGTTAAGGTAGGATCCAGAAATGTGTCAAAATTGGTCCAAAAAAGCCTAAAATGGCTAAAGAACTTTAAAATGTAGCATATTTACAGGCTATATGAAATAGTTTAGAGGCTTTTCCCCTTAAAATTTGTCATAATTTACCTTAAAAATCGACTACTCTAAAACAAATTCCGCCTACAACGGGTCCCCCTTACCCTTACATTACCGCTTTTGCGTGACCTGTCGAACTAGCCAGAGATCCGACGGTCGCATGAACTCCGATCTCAAACTGCCCCAGCTACTTGGAGAAAAACGTTTTGCCCGCTAGCTTCTTCCGTGCCTGACCTCTACACTCTCCTCAACGAGGGGCCCTCGCTGCTAGAGTCACTTGATGTCATAGCGCAGTGGGTTCGACCACATGCGCGTAATCCGGAGGTCGCTGGTTCGATCCCTCCCGTGGAATCACGCCTTTTGCCTGCCTGTGAAGATAACACGCACCACATTCTGAGCCCTCGACGGGTCCTTGATTTATGTCTTCAGTTCTGAGGCATTTTTTTAGCGTTTGCATCATGATTAATTCCGCGAGTTTTCAGTGCTCTCGCAGCTGGAGGACCTCCTTAACGACATGAAGGGCGACGTCTCGCGACTGCCCGCGACTCTGGCCCGCCTGCGACCGGTCACCGAGCGTCTCGGAATGACGGAGCGAAGGTACGACCTTCACTTTTTTGCACTAAACTGTAAAAAAAATTTGCTTTTAAGCTTCGAGTTCCGGCTGTTAGAACAATTTAGGACGTTTCACAAGCAAATATTTTTTTAAATTTTTGCTTTTTACCTGCATTTATTTTGATTTTTTCTCAATTATTCTTAACCGATTTTTAGATTTTTAGTAAATTTCAACTTTTCAAAATATTTTTATAAAATTAATTTAATGTCTAATTTTGATTAATTTTGATTGCTCCTCTCAGTCCGTTTGGTTAACCTACCCTTTTAGCATTCTGAGCCGTCTGACGTCGAAGGACCCGGAAGCTGTCGCCGGCCGCAGCCCTCTGCCACCGCCTGGCCCGTTCATCACCCCGGCCGCCAGCCAGCGCTTCGCCGGCATTCAGCCGAAGTTCGCGGCACTGCTGCGCACCCAACCTGACGCGGCCGCCGCTGGCGACAGCAGCACGCTCAGCAAGAACGGAACCGGTACGCAATTGCTTCGCTGAAGCATAAATAATGTTTAAGCTAGGCATTTAATCCAGTCATGTTGAGGATTAGGCTCTCGGACGTTTAGACTTTAGCCAGTACCAGTTTAAGCACTTCCAAACCGAAGCTTTGCTTTTTTATACCGCATTATAGGCTAGCTAGACCTAGAAGCACGCCCAGTTTAGTCCTTGTTTAGATCTATTGCTTTCTGATGTTTAAGTCTGCTCAAGCGAGGGAAACTAAAGTTGCGACTACCTAGACCTGGCGCTTAGGCTCGCGTCCAGGTCAAACTTAGGTTTTGCCTATGATGGATGTTCTTAGGCTTAAGCTTAGACACACAGTTGCAGTAACCACTTTTAAATGGACGCATAGAACTAGGCTTTTTAGGCCTTATGTTAGGCTCTAGATTTGAGCTTAGGTCTGGCGTAGGTAGTTTAGTTAGGCTAGCCTCGAATGACTTACGCCACTTAATTCCGTCCTCAATGTGACCATATTTAGCAGATCGCGAAGCGACACCGGTTGGAGAGCCACCTGCCAAGAAGCCCGCCGTGGACGCCGCTGCGTCGACACCGAAGAACGGCTCCGAATCGTCGGCCATCAAATCCGAGCCCGCGGACACCAAGCCTGCCGTTGTGGCTTCCGCCGGCCCAACGGGCACGGACTCCGCCGATGGGGCACCCAAGACCGAGCCTTCGGAGGCGATCGACCTCTCGGCGAAGCCGAAGTCCTCTGACGACGACGCTGCAGCCGATGGCGGCGCTGCGGCCGCAGAGGGCAATGAGGTATGCACGATTAGTCTATCGAACGGGATGCTTTTTAGACTAGTCTTTTATGTTCACTAGCTTAGTATGGACCGATGATTAGTCAAGTCCGCTCCGCTGTCTTGTCTTAGCTGAGCAAGTGCACCAGACTTGAGGTAGTCACTCACAAGGCTAGCATAAGCTTCTCAACTGGCCTAAGTGAGCCACCATAAAGCCTAGTGGGAGCGGCTCACTCGCCTAGGATTTGGTGGATGTGAGAACCGTACATGACAAACAAGTGCGAGCATATCGCATGGCTGGTGAGAGCTGCTCACTAGCTAGCCTAGTCTTAGCCGCTAACTGGCCTACTGGGAGCCGTTCGCTAGCCTGGCCTGCTTCTCAGTTGGGTAGTATAAGCTGGTCGCTAGCCTAGCGTAAGCCACTCACTAGCCTAGTGTTAGCCGCTCACTAGCTTAAAGTGAGCCGCTCATTAGCCTAATGTGAGTCGCTTACCTACTTGCCTAGCGTAAGCTTCTCTCAAATGCTGGAGTGAGCCGTTGAGGCGATTCCCTCGAGTACGGTACATTTTGGCAAATTCAACTTGGCATAGTACGCTTTGGCATAGTACGCTTTGGCATAGTACGTTTTGGCATGGTACATTTTGGCATGGTACGTTTTGGCATGAAAAAACTTGGCATGGAACGACTTAACGGCTTGACTGACCTAACGGCCGTTCTGCGTATTCCCCGGGGTGTAGGAACCCGCCGGAAAAAGTGATCCAGTCCTTGGAAAACCCCGACAGTGAGGGTAATCTTCGCATTTTCGGTAGAGCTAATGGCCCTCCCCGAAGGGAGAGCTTCCAAAAATTCAAAATGAAATTCAAAATGACTCATTCAATTAAATTCAAAATTCATGCCAAAACGTACCATGCCAAGTTGTTTTATGCCAAGTTGTTCATGCCAAAACGTACTATGCCAAAACGTACTATGCCAAATTGTTTCTGCCAAAATGTCCGGCACCCGATTCCCTCCGTTCCCTAGCCTAGCTCGAACTTCTCGCCTGACTAACTTAAGCGGGTGCAAGCTTTGAGTACGTCGCTTAGTAGGCTATGAGCTCCTCTTCAGTCTAGTCTTAAGTACCGCACCGGTCTTGCATGAGACAACCACTAGAAGCCGCTTACTCGCACTACGCTGGTAATGAGACGCTCATTAGTCTAGCGTTAGGACCAGCTAACTTAGTTTTAGGCCGACCCCTCGCTATTCGACCTTAAGCAGCTTATCGAACCTCATAAACATTCCGCTAATTAGGCTCAACATCGAGCATTTAATCACCCTAACTTCGATCAGTTTCAGGCCACTCCGTCCACCACCACCGCCGCCGCGGACACCACCGAGCCAATGGACACGTCGAAGCCGGCGGAGGACACCTCCAAGGAGCCCGAGAGCACCGCCGCCGGTGAGCCATCGACCACGGTCGCGACGAAGACCGACGAAGCGGACTCGTCGGCGCAGGCCTAAAATGACACCACTCTCCACGTCTACCACATTTCCTGTCGACTCCATACGTACTTGGAGTATAAGCTTCGCTTGATAGCACTCTTTTGGCCCTCCTTTTCGCGCATTTTGTTCTAAAGTTCAGTCTACTTTTCTTCCGCACTTTTCACTTGTATTTCTCTATGATTTATCGATTCATTTATTCCATTTCGATTGTGTTTTCTTCAAGATCAAGGCTGTTTCCCTTGTCGGCATCTCATCATATTTTCCCTGGAGGTTCCCGTGTGTCAATTCTCTGCGGTATTATAAACAGTCGTTTTGTGCGAAATAAATTTCTGAGGGGATTCGCTCACTTTTTACGGCGCTTGCCTGCAAAGGCTGAAACACTAGAAAGGCACCGAACGGAACGAATTTGGGTAGGAGAACTGCCGCGGAAACTATGGTGGCCGGCAGCAGGCTGGCGGCAATCGGTTTCGGCTTCTGTATACGAATCGGACTGGGTGCAAAATACCGATTCATAGCGATATTTTGCTTAGAGTTGTGCTCTCATCGGATCGCTCCCGCTGACCAAGACGGAAGCATAGTTTGAAGAGCAAATTGAATTTAAAAAACACAAAAAAGACTCATACTCCGAGCATTTCGTACTGCTCTAAAAATTTAACACGGATTTTTCATCTAGATGTGTTGCTGTTGGCTTTCCACTGTTTATCTTACGCTTTTGTCATGCTGGCCTCACGTGGACAACGTTCGAAAAAGTTGATTTATTCGAAGATGATACTCATCGGGAAATGTACAGAATAGCGGAAAGGCCAATGACCTCACTGCGACGCGGTCGAGCTGCGCCGGGCGCCGATCACGAGCCGTCCGTTGGAGAAGCCGCTGATGTGGATCGTCTCGCGGTCGATGTCCTCGACGATCGGGATGTGTTGCTCGAACTTGCGCACTTTGTGCTTCATGTCCGTAGACACCTCCGAGCCGTGTAGATAGACCTCGTTGCCCTAAAAGACGGCAATAGAAACGTCCAGTTGGCTTGCAATTCGAGAAAGCTTAGCAAAAAAGAAGGCTCGAGGGAAAATCAAAGCGAGCGGCTTGGTTAAAGGCAGCCCAGACTTAGGCTTAGACTAGCTGAATTTCCACTTCTGCCTAAACCGTCGTCATTGTCTAGGATAGGACCTCAACGAAGCATCGGGAAGCGGACAATAGCTGTCGAGAGAGGAAAAGGTCGGAGGGACAAGAGCCTCGACGTAGTCTGCCCTTACGCTCGGCCTAAAGCATGTCAGACGAAGCCACACGACTCCTGATCTATCCCTCGAGAACGAACCGCTGGTTCTGACTATGTCTACGATTGGTTCTGTTTAGGCTTTGATAGGCCTAACTGAAGCCTGAAAAAAGGCTAAGTTACTGTTAACCATACTTACGGGTTAGCCTAAGCCGGGTCTAAAGTGCCTTATAGCCATATGCATAGACTTCAACAGCTTGACTCAGGGCTATGGGGACCTTGCACCATAGGTCTATGCTAGCGCCAAGCCAGATTTAACGCAAATATAGGCCTAACAATGCTAGCTATGCGCATGTATTAATTCAGAATCAGACCGACCCACCTTTTGCTCCATTTCAATGCGCGACGGCGGGAAGCCGGCAAGGTCCACCTTGTAGACGAGCTCGTCCTTCTCCTGCTCCCAAGAAGGCGCCTTGTTCTGCGACGAGCGGTTGCGGAGAAAGGCCATTGTCGAAGGCGATTTAGAACGTCGAGTAAAGCTTAGCTTAAGGCTGGTTTAGTCAGTGGGAAACTGATATTTTCGAGGGCGAATACGTCCCTTAAATACGCCCATCGTCGACGGTGTCCGATGTCGCACTTTCCCGGGAAGTTCCGGTAAATATTTTCGGCCCCGCTTCGGGCACCACACCCCTCGGGGTGGCATCTGATGTCGTGAAGTTCACGAAGCCTGCTCATCGCCGGGCTATTTGTCCGCGTGTTTTGACATTCACCGGCGAAAATTAGCGCGTTATTTGCGTCGCTGCAGGTCAGCTGGCTGTTTTCACGTTTTCGCGGATCACTCCGCAAAGACGCCGCACGACAGTTGCTCCCGTGGGCTTCCAGAATCCGAGCCGCGTCGGTCATTAAGGATCAGGAACGGCACAGGCGCTACGCCGAGGAACGTGGATATTTTTGGATGATTTCCGGAAGTTTATTTGCAAAAACACAGCCGAAAAAAGCAGCGCTTTTCTCATAGGCTTGTAGCAATCGGCGAACCTGAACCTTAAGAAGGTCAGCTTCTAACAAAATTATTCTCGGTGAGCTTTTTCATTAAATTAATTAATTAAGGTATTAATAACTTAATTGGTAATAGCTACTGAATGTTAAAAAATAAGTTATTATATTAAATAAACAATATTTTAGTCACATATTTCTGTCTGTTTCTCGCTTTCGCTAAGAACTCAGCAAACGTGATCGTCGGCAGGTGTTCTGCCGTCTTCGAGCCCAAGCGACCGCCATTTGCGCTGAGAGCGGAACAGGCGCTTTCCCGCAGAACGTGGATATTTCCGTGGACGTGAGGAAGTGGGGCTATTTTTGAAGCGATTTACAGAGGCCACAAGGCTACGAATTGACTTAGTACGTCGGAAAAGTGATCGCATCGGACTGGACAATATTGACAGGGTGATTTGGCTAGGTAATCACAGGCGAAATCGTTTGATTGGATGTTGATCTTCGCTGAATTAAGAAAATACTCGTCTGCTTGGTGGCAGCGAAGTAGACAGTGATTATACGACGATTCGTGAACCGCCGATAAGTGCCTAAGCCTAAGCCCTAACCAAACAGCACTAAGCCTAAGCCTAAGCGTTCACACCGGGTTAATGTTCCTAACCGGGTGATTGTTCCTAAGCCGGATGAATGTTCCTAAGCCGGGTGCGAAACCGATTCGAGAACCGACGATTCGGGAATCAACGATAAGCCCTTTACCTAAGCCTAAGCCCTAATGAAACATCCCTAAGCCTAAGCCTCCCGAATCGTTGCAAATTGTTCCCCAAATCGTCGGTTCTCGAATCGTCGGCTCTCGAATCGTCGTGCTACCGTAAACAGTTCGGCGGCTCAAAACGTACCGATTTCCTATGCCACCCGAAAGGATTAGGGCTGGGATCCCGATCCCGACCGACTCCTTGCTTTTCCGACAGTCTCGGACCATGCTGGCGGTCTCAATAAAAAAAACCACCCAGGTCTAAACCGAGATTTTGAGATGTCGCCGCTAGGCGCGGTAATGTAAAATTTTTCACTATGTGACCATTTTTTACAAAAATTTTGCTGGGATTGCCTGCGGCGGGCCTTATCTTTATCGGTCTCGATTCATATTTTATTATTAGTGTCGGTCTCGGTTTATTTTTGAAATACCCCATCTTTGCTTTCCTCTTGCTGTTTTCGTATTGCTGGTGAACACTTAACTGACGTGCCGCTTGCCAGGTCTTCTCACTCACTTCCTGCACCCGAGCGGCAGTCGAGAGCGAGAACGGGGTAGCACCGAGCGAATGTTTTGCACAGAAGCGTGCTGATCCGAGCAAATGTGACACATGCAGATTAGTGTTCGGGACGGGCCGTGAGGAACGGTACCGTTCCCGTTTCCCGTGCCCGTTTTTCACGGGCACGGGGAGCGGCACGGGGGGGGGGGATCGCGGAACGGGTGCCGTTCTTGGACCCGTTTTTTAACCGTTTCTTACCTCAAAATTACGAATAATCCTAAGGGGGGACCCTTTGGTGAAGAAAAAATTTCCAAAAGTATGCATAACTTGTACAAATTTTTTACTTTTTTCTTCAAACTTTCCATCATTTGTTCTTTTCTACTGCTTGAACCGCGATATGTTAAGAATTAATGGCCAAAAATGGCTTCTCTGATGAACTTTTTCTATGAAAATACGGCTTTTTGGGCGTATTTTTGGGTTGCAGAACGGGCACGGGTAACGCCGTTTTTTAACGGGAACGGGGAGCGGCACGGGGGTCTTACCGAACCCTAATGGAGATACCTATTTTTGAAAGTGCATTTGCAAAAGCCACGTTTTCGAGATTTCGGAAGGACCATGATTTCACCGAAAAAAGCGAACGGATCAGACGGCGGGACATAATTAGACTCGTAATTAGAGGAGACGCTCAGTGATCTAAGCGCTAATTGCTTTTGTTTGTCTATTGGCAGGCGAGGCAAAGACAAAGCAATCACTGACATCCGGGAAGTAAACAGCTTTCCTGACATCAGCACGCGTGCATTGTTTTGCAAGGGCAGATGCTAAGAGGGAATGTAGAGAAGAAGTGATGGGGTAAGCAAGGATGCACCGAGCACCGTATTTCTTTGATTATAGCCCCTCCCCCCTTAAATAGAGTCCCCCCCTTTGAATAGAGCCCCACCCCAAGGTTCTAGATACCTACCTGGCTATATTCAAAGAAATACGGTATACCGCTAAACACCAGCAGAACGTTACTGACGACCGGTTAAGGAAAAATTCGGGTCGTTTCGGAGTCGTACCGGCCTGGGACGGATGGCACTTTCTTCGTTAAGGACATCTAACAAAAGTGCTTTGATCCCCTGTTTAAATTAAAAGACATACCCGCCGGTGACGACTTAAAACCTGCCACTGAGTTGAATTTACATTAAAATTAAATACGTATTTTAAAATCGGCTTTTCAGATCCTTGGTTATTTTTAAAACGATAAATTAAAAAATCTACTACTTGTGAACACAGGTTTCTTTTCACAGTTGCATTTTCAGCGGCGTCCAAAATCGCGGAATGATCCCCCAACGCAGTATGCTTATAGGTATATAGCAAGGAAGCTAAGCTGGTCGGCACCGCCGGCAGCATTTCCTGCCGGCAACACTGCAGATTACGGTCGAGCTAGTCGTTGCAACAGTACGTCGATTTTGCACATAGGCACTTTAATCGTTCCGCATATGTTGGTAAGTTTCGATAATTCTAGCTGCAGGGGACCTTTCGTCCATTGGGACACGTTCAAACGTTCCCGGCAGTTTCCAGGCTTTTCCAGGAAACCTGCCAACCACCCGATCGGAAGTCACCTGACCCACTTCGGGGCACACTTTTCGCCGGCTATTTTGATTCAAACCCTGATGGGCCTTGAGCTTGCACCACGTGCGAACGTGCAACATAATCGCGAGAACGAGCGTTTGATTGGTGTCCGTGACCCGCGGCCACCTGACGCCTAGCAGCGGTTCCGCACCAGAGCTGCTGGTCCCGGGTAAAAGCCGGGAAACGTGCACTCCAACGTTTTCGATCCTCGATTCCCGGGAGCAAACAAGTGCATCGTGCGCACAATGACACCTTTCGAGCAATGTACAGAAACATATAGCCAGTCATAGAGACGCTTAAGCAGGCCCAGCGAAAAGGCGTTGAAGAGAGTAGGCAGTTGCAACTTTGACGCGGACATGCTCTGCACTCGAGGACCGGGACCAGACCTGAGCAGAACCAGGCTAGCGACCGGTTTTTATACCGGAAATTTCATTTACTGCCGGAGGCCCGACGATTAGTCCCGAAAAAGCGGAAAAACAAATATAGTTACGAGGTACACCCCCTCCCCTACCCTTTCGGGGTCTGTTCTATGCTGGACCCCCATGTCGTCCTCGCTTTAGTCTAGACTTCGGCGCCCGTCCCGTTTTGCCGTTAAAACGGGACGGCTGAACGGGACGGGAGGAGTCAGAACGGTACGGTGAACGGTACGTGGTGGTAGCGCCGAAGTCTACTTTAGACCTGAAACCCCCCCCCCCCCCCGCGTGTCGGGATCCGTGGAGTCCAAGCAGGCCAGCACGGAACGGGACGTAAGGGCGTCGTGCTACGGGCAAAAAAATTTTGAAGGCTGTTTTAACCTATTCACGTTGGCATATTTCCGAAATTAGGCACTTTAGCAGGAAACGTTATGCAGCCTTCATGACGACGGTCGGCAAAAAGGCGACCCTTTCTGATCCGAAACTATGCAGTCGAGTTGACGCATGTTGCTTATGTTCCGCCAACAGAGCGTTTCTTCTCCTGCTCGGAGCATTAATTGCTCGCGGCATGGAGCCGTGTGTCTTCCGAGCCGCTTTGACTTTACTTTGACCTCGCGTGCCGAGCACCGGCATAGAAACCGATACGTGCAAGCGGATCGGTTTCCTGGCGGACCGCAGGTGCCCCGAGGGGCGGTCCTTTCGGGTGAACCTGAAACATCTGCTCGAACGCTCGACGAGTGCACGCAAACACGTCCCAGAACGCGCCTCAAAGCGATCGCTATTTAAGCCTGAAACAGCGGCAGCATCGGCATCAGTCATCGACTGACTTTAAGCCTACCAGTCAAGCCTTCTTCAACCCCCTAATCGACGAACCGAGATGGCCGCCCTACGCAAGCTGCAGGAGTACAAGGCGAAGAAGAACCAGCCCCCGCTTTGGGAGCCCCTGAAGGACGAGCTCGTCACGCGGGTCGACCTCGCCGGCTTCCCGCCATCGCGCATCCAGATGGACCAGAAGGTGAGCTGTTGGGCTTAGAATGCTTTACAGGGATTCTAGGCCGGCTAGGGAGATTCTAGGCCGGCTGTGACGTAATGTCAGCCTACTGTCCAGCAAGTTAGGGGAACTTGTCTTTGTTCAGGCCCGTTTACACAACGCGGGTGATTAGCGGAGCTTTGCATCGAACCCAGGTTATCCTAGACAAACTGATTTAAGCAAATCTGGCCCGTTTGGATGTAGGCAGGTTTTAGGCCTTTACGCTTGTTTTTTGCGAGTATAGAAACACTCAAGAGTTTTGTGTTATGGACTAAGATGCATTATAAAGGTAGCTTAAGTCCTAAGCTCCTCCGGCTGGTAGGCGTCCTAAGCTTAGCAATTATACCTTAGTCCTAGACCTTAGACCAACTTACTCCTAACTGGGACAATAAGACATTAATCCGGTTAGGCATACATTGGCATAGTCTAACTTAGGCCTACATGCGACTCAGCTTTTTTGACAGACTCCGAAGTAGGGCTCGTTTTCGGCCGCCCGGAAAGGCTTATCCCACCGTTGTTGACTGTTAAAGCTAACACAGACGCTTTTCAGGGCAACGAGCTCTACCTGCACGGACGGGACGTCTCCACGGACATGAAGCACAAAGTGCGCGAGTTCGAGCAACACATCCCGATAGCGGAGGACATCGACCGCGAGACCATTCACATCAGCGGCTTCTCCAAGGGGAGGCTCGTGATCGGCGCCCGGCGCAGCTCGAGCGTGTCCGACTGACCGAGCGAAGCGAGAGGCAGAAATGTGAAGCAAATGCATCCCAGCTCACCTTGTCCCCATATCGCTTACGAATATCCACATATTTTGTACATTGCACTTCATTCATCTCATAAACCTGTTTACCCATCTGAGCACCCGTCATAAGGGTGTGTCCAGAAATTATGTTAGCATTACGTGGGGAGAGGGGGAGGGGTCAACGATTTGTTAACCATTGTTAACAAGGGGGGGGGTCAAGGGATTGTTAACGTTAACAGCAGGCGGTGAAAAAGTGCCCGCCGCAGGCGCCGACAAGCGAAATTTCGTTTGGAATGAGCAATTTTAACCCTAAAATTCGCTGGTATCGCCTGCGGCGGGCCTTTTTATGACATTTCCCTGCTTTCAATTCCCATTCACCCATGCTGGCAAAAGCAAACCCTTAAAATTCCGGAATTCACACTAGGTAAGATGACCTAAAAAAGTTTTGATATGGTTAGCAAGGGGGAGGGGAGGGGGGTCAGCGATTTGCTTACAACTGTTAACGAGGGAGGGGGGGGGGGGTCCAAAAAGTGCTGTGTTAGCATTACATAATTTCCGGAGAGACCCTAAGCTTAACTAGGAAGCTTGGAGGCAGAACGGCGAAGGGTATGCATTCCGGCTCGCCTTGGCCCTATATCGCTTACGAAAATTCACATATTCTGCACGTTGCATTTCATGCGGACGCTTCTAGTAAACCGAGTCATTTGCGTATTTACCCACAAATCCCGGGTTTCAGGCCTATTATGTCTAGAGCTTAGGCCTACTGTTCTAGAGCTTAGGACGCCCTCTCTTGAGGTTCGGCCCACTATTCCTAGAGCTTAGACCAGTGCTTAGGCTTAGGCTGTTCAGATTTGGGCGTAGGAACATCATAGCGTACTCATCGTCAGCTTAGTAAACACTCGGGGGGCGGGGCTACGCGCAGTTTGCTGAGGCTTAGGAGCGCAAAACTTAAAATTTTTGGGGGGAAAAGGGTAAAATTTGTGAGTCCTAAAAGTTTGTGCGGAAAAAGGGGCAAATTTCTGGGGTCCCAAATATTCGTGGGGGCAAAAGGGGCAAATTTGTAGGGTCCCAGAATTTTGTGGGAAAGCGGGACAAATCTGTGGGGATTTCGGTATAGTCCCGACTCCTAGGGTGGGGCTAAATCAGGCGGGCGACACAATGAGAGTTAGGGGGGGGGGTAAAATTTTTACGTCGACAAGTAGTATAAAGCACCAAATTTTCGAAAAAATCGTCGAACGACCGAAGTCTACCAATGTACCAATCCAAGCACCATCAACACCAACACCAGCCAACATACACCAAGCACACCAATCCGTAATTTGCGACGCATTTCCGCCATGATGATTGATCATGCTGCTCATGCTGCGTGTGCTGCACGATGGCGGGGACGCTCTTCCCGAAAAAATTTTCGTTTGCCGGCAGCTACAAAGCTTTTTTGCATACGCATACCAACATTCCAGTTGCAACGACCGCCAATGGTTTTGCATTAATGCCTTTTGCAAATCAATTTTTAAGTAAACCCGAGGTATACAAATACGGTGGCCACACATGCCACAGCGTTCCAGAGACCGAACATGCCACTGCTGACCGATGCACTTAAGTCAATACGGTCAGGTGGCCACACATGCCAGGTGGCCACATGCCACAGCGATCCGGTGGCCACGCATGGCACAGCGGTCCGGTGACCGCACATGCCACAGCGGTCCGGCGACCGCACATGCCACCGCGGTCCGGCGACCGCACATGCCACAGCGGTCCGGCGACCGCACATGCCACAGCGGTCCGTCGACCGCACATGCCACAGCGGTCCGGTGACCGCACATGCCACAGCGGTCCAGTGACCACACAGTCCACTGCGGTCCAGTGACCATTCATGCCACAGCGGTCCAGTCTGCGTATGTCACTGCGGTCCGGTGGCCACACATGCCATTGGGGTCCGGCGACCGCACATGACATTGCTGTCCAGTGACCACACAGTCCACTGCGGTCCGGTGACCGCACATGCCACAGCGGTACGGTGACCGCACATGCCACCGCGGTCCGGCGACCGCACATGCCACAGCGGTCCGGCGACCGCACATGCCACCGCGGTCCGGCGACAGCACATGCCACAGCGGTCCGGCGACCGCACATGCCACAGCGGTCCGTCGACCGCACATGCCACATCGGTCCGTCGACCGCGAATGTCACAGCGGTCCGGTGACCGCACATGCCACAGCGGTCCGACGACCGCACATGCCACAGCGGTCCAGTCTGCGTATGTCACTGCGGTCCGGTGGCCACACATGCCATTGGGGTCCGGCGACCGCACATGACATTGCTGTCCAATGACCACACAGTCCACTGCGGTCCGGTGACCACGCATGCCATTGCGGTCCGGCGACCGCACATGTAACAGCGGTCCGGTGACCGCACATGCCACCGCGGTCCGGCGACCGCACATGCCACAGCGGTCCGGCGACCGCACATGCCACCGCGGTCCGGCGACCGCACATGCCACAGCGGTCCGGCGACCGCACATGCCACAGCGGTCCGTCGACCGCACATGCCACAGCGGTCGGTCGACCGCACATGCCACAGCGGTCCGGTGACCGCACATGCCAGCCAACGCGGTCCGGTGGCCACACGTGCCTTTGCGGTCCGGTGACCGCACATACCACTGGGATCCGACGACCACACATGCCATTGCGGTCCGTGGACCACACGTGCCTTTGCGGTCCAGTGGCCGCAACCTGCCAGCCGTTGCGGTCCGGTGACAACAAATGCCATTGCGGTCCGTGGACCACACGTGCCTTCGCGGTCCAGTGGCCGCAACCTGCCGGCCGTTGCGGTCCGGTGACCACAAATGCCACTGCCCTGTTCGGTCCGGTGACCACACATGCCACACTGCGGCCCGATGGCCACACAGTCCACACTGCGGTCCGGTGACCACGCATTCCACAGCGGTCCGGTGACCGCACATGCAACCGCGGTCCGGCGACCGCACATGCCACAGCGGTCCGGTGACCGCACAGTCCACTGCGGTCCGGTGACCACACATTCCACTGCGGTCCTGTGGCCACACATACCACAGCGGGCAGGTTGCCACACATACCACAGCGGTCCGGTGGCCACGCAAGCCTTTGCGGTCCGGTGACCACTCATGCCACTGCGGTCCGATGGCCGCACATGCCAGCCATTGCGGTCCGATGGCCGCACATGCCACAGCGGTCTGGTGACCAGACATGCGACTGCGGTCTGATGTGCTGACATGCCATTGCGGTCCGGTCCACGTATGCTACTGCGGTCCGGTGACCAACACACATGCCTTTGAGGTCCAGTGGCCACACATGCCATTGCGGTCCGTTGACCACACGTGCGTTTGCGGTCCAGTTGCCCCAACCTGCCAGCCATTGCGGTCCGGTGACCACAAATGCCACTGCCCTGTTCGGTCCGGTGACCACACATGCCACACTGCGGCCCGATTGCCACACACTCCACACTGCGGTCCGGTGACCTGACATGTCATTGCGGTCCGGTGGCCACGCATGCCGTTGCGGTCAAGTGATAACGCACTACAGTGAGGTCCAGTGACCACACATGCCACAGCGGTCCGGTGACCGTGCATACCATGCGATCCGGTGGCCACACATGCCATTGCAGTTTGGTGACCGCACATGCCACTGCGATCATGACCGCACATGCCAGTGAGGTCTGTTACCTAGCCTTTGCAGTCCGATAAACGCACATGCCACTGAGGTACGGTTTTTTTTTTGCGAGCTCTTGTTCTTCCAAGAAGTTAGTGGGGCTTCCACGTACTGCGAACGCATATGTTCCAAACTGATGGAAGTGTCGCTTTTCTATATTCACATTCTCCTTCGCCGTGAGATTTCGAGTGTCCTGAGAATTGCAGAAACGGCTAATTAACGCCAGCACGAATCAACCATATGCAGCCGCAATGGCAGATTACAACTCTCTTAGTGGCTGGAGCTTATTTGGAGCAAGGCAGTACCATGGCGCTACGGCTTTGCGGTCCGGTGCCGGTGTGGGGTGTCCTGTACTGTACTGCGGCAATTATCGGCTTCCTCAATTAGAGAAAAAACAGTAATTACCGTCTTCTCCTGCCCTCGGAAGCCCCGCCGCTAAACATATATTAGTCGTTTTTTTTGGCTATGCGGAAATGCTTAAAAGAAAGTACCTAATAACCATTTACGAAAGACGGATTACGAACATAGGGGATTCCCTGTTTGGGTTTTATGGGGGTCCAAATACTTACCCGTTTTCCGCCATGTCTTTTTCTTGTGTTTACACTAGCGCCATAAAACCTCGCCTTGCAAGGCCCAACGGCGCTTTACAGTACGCGCTTGTTTATTGTAGCTGGACCCTGCTACTGTAAGTGACAGCTGCTGAGCAAGCGCAAGCAGCCGGCTGCGAAGCGACAGTAAATGCCATTGTAGTAGCGACGTTTACGTAGCGCTACAGCGGGACCGTAAACATGTCCCGCTTAATGCGGGATTGATTTTCGTTCGCAGCATGCGCAGGGTGCCTTTCATTATTCACACATAACCTCCTAAGGCGCACAATAATTAATCCATGCAAGCCTTCGAATCCTTCTCATTAGTACACCGCCTACTTCGGACTTCCAAATACCGAACGTGTTCAGTGCTCTTGAATAACGATCGCGGACCGAAAACTTCGGATTGAAAAGTTCGGAAATACTGCGCTTTAAAAAAATTGGATTCGGCTTCGCGTCGGTTTTATCTTCCGCGTCGGTTCGGGTTTCACTGTGGAATCCTCCTCGCTCGTTGTCACAAGGGCTGGGAATTACTCAGATTTGGGCGGCGGAGGGCGGGGGCGGCGGGGGTCCGGTCCCGGTGCAACTTTCAGGCTGAAACTAACAAGCCCGCGCCTAGCAGCGGCACATTTTGGTGCGTATGCACAGTTCTGAACACTGGGCCCGGTCCCGGTTTTCAAATCGGCTAGCCCGGCCCCGGTCCCCCCTTCCTCTGGATGAATTAAGTTTTAGACCGATTTGCTCAAAATTAAGGGAATTTCAAGACCATCAGCATGCTTGCACTGTCCATTCCATGACTTTCATCGTGTTTCTTGCAAACATGCTGCGTGCATTGGAAAAATCAACACGTGCTGATCTTACAGTAATTTGCGACACATTTTCTCGGTTGTGAATTGTAACCTGCTGCTTGTTTTGTGCTGCGCCTTGCATGGTCCGTTGCGCTTCCCCCAAAATATTCCTTCACTTGACGGAAGCTATGAAGCATTTTGCTTATCACGCACGTGTAACCAGTATAAAATGTTGGCGCTGACCGATTAATATTTATGGAAACAACGATTCCTTTGTGGAAGTACAGGATTCATTGCAAAAATTACAGTAAGTACCGTTACCCACATTAATACTAGCGGTAATACAAACATAACTGTTACAACTTCCACCACCGTTTGCACATCGAATTTATGTAAACCCGTGGTATGCAAATGCTTACGAAAAATTGGACGGCTGTACTGCGGTTTGAAACATACGCGTACAGAGGATGGACACTGGTCCCCGATTACATGCCATTCGGTCCGGGACCACAGAGGCCACAGCGGTCTGGTGACCACACATGCAGTTGCAGTTCGTTGACACACATGCACCGCAGTCCGGTTCCAGACAAGCCGCTGTGGTCCGGTGACCACACGTACCACAGCGGTCTGCTGGCCACACAAGCCACATCGGTCCCTTGCATATGACACAGCGGTATCACACATGCTACAGCGGTCCGATGCCCACAGAATCCGCTCTGGTCCGGTGACCACACGTGTCACAGCGTCCGCTTACTATTGCGGTCCGCTGACCACACAAGCCACAGCGGTCCGTTGACCACACATGTCACAGCGGTCCGTTGACCGCACAAGCCACAACAGTCCGGTGACCGCGCATGCCAAAGCGGTCCTTATACATGCCAATGCGGTCCGGTGACCATACATGCCACAGCGGCCCGGTGACCGCACACATCCCAATGCGGTCACAAATGCTCCAGCGGTCCGGTGCCCACACAAGCTACTGTGGTCCGGTGACCACACGTGTCACAGTAGTCCGGTGCCCACAGAATCCGCTGCGGTCGGGTGGCCACACATGCCACTGCGGTCCAGTGACCACAAATGCCACTGCGGCCCGCACACATGCCACAGCGGTCCTGTGACCACACAAGCCACAACGGTCCGGTGACCGCACATGCCAAAGCGGTCCTTACACAAGCCACTGTGGTCCGGTGACCACACATGCCACTGCGGTCCGGTGACGACACATGTCACAGCGGTTCGGTGACCACCATGCCGCAGCGGTTCGGTGACCACCATGCCGCAGCGGCCCGTTGCCACACACATGCCAATGCGGTCCGGTGACCATTCATGCCACATCGGTCCGGTCAGGCATGCCATTGTGGTCCGTTGATACTATGAAGTTATCCGGGCTTCCATGAACTGCGAACGCATACCGTATTTCCTGTAATTAGGGCCCCCTTTAATTACCGCCGACCCTCTAATAAGGGCCCATTTCGGTTTCACGTTATTCTAAACGTATGTAAACGCATATTTTAACAGAAAAAGTTATCAAACATCTCACGTCTTCCGAACCACAGGGGGTCCCTTTGGTGCTTAGAGGCTGGGCACCACAAATTTTAATATGTGCCATATGTGCCAACCGGCATACGAATGGTATGCCGAGGAAACCGTGCCATTACACGTCTGAAGTCACGTAGAACACTGTGGTATAGTCGCCAATCTTAACAAATTTTATGGGATTTTGGTGAATTTTTAGTCGATTTTTGTCGACTTTAGGCAAAGTTTCCCCAATTTTTCGCGGTCTTTCGGCCCGCGAAGTGGCAAAATAATTAGGGCCCTCCCTTTAATTACCGCCCACCCTCTAATTAGGGACCACTTTGGACCTCTACGCCATAATTAGGGCCCATGGGCCCTAATTACAGGATTTACGGTATGTATTAAACTGATGGAAGTGTCGCGTTACTGTATGCGAGCCAACACGAATTTTCCAGGTGCAGCGACCATGGCAGATTACTACGCTGCGGTTTGCAAGCAAACTCGGAGAAAAACGGTAATTTTCGTCTTCTCCTAACTTCGAAACTCCGAGTTGTTTTTAGTGGCCGGAGCGGGTTTATTTGCTGCGCAATTGTTGCCAGTTGCTGCGCAATCGGTAGCCGCCGGCTACGCGGCTACAGTAAATGCTACTGTAGTAGCGACGCGTTTACAGTAGCTATTACGTAACCATAAATACCGTATTTTCTCTAATAAATCCCCCGGGGGGTCTAATTCGAAAAGGTCCCCGGGACCGGGGGTCTATTAGGTGGGGGGGGGG
>JNEY01000044.1:0-16827 GCA_020875895.1 Aphelenchus avenae | reverse complement strand
GGGGGGGGGTCTAATAGAGGGGGGGGGATTTATTAGAGAAAATACGGTACGTCGCGCTTAATGCGCGGGCAGATTTTCATTCGCTGCATGTGCAGGTGCTTTTTATACAGAAAACTCGACTCGACGAAATACGGCAGACACCGAAAAAAGCACTTGTGTCACTAACGAGAAATACATTGTAAAAAATATTTGCGAAGTTTCAAAATTTTTCAAAAAAGGGGATTCGAAATAATTGTCGTCCCACTGATAATGGGAATAATTGGCAAAAATACGGTAACTTGAAGCGGATTTGTCTCTGAAAAAAAACTGAAAACTGCGGCTTGAAAAGTGGAAGACTTGCTGAAACACGGAAATCTAAAACAGAGGGAAGCAAACGAACCTCGATTTATTTGACATAATGCCCGGTCTAACAGTCACATCTGAGCAAAATCCATGCGTGGAAGGGAAGTGGAATACTCCTTGCCTGGAAGGAAATGCCTGGACTCTGGAGCACATTGTGCTCAGGCCCGTGGAATAAGGCGCGGCAAAGGGGCAAATGCGTGGCGATCACAAATTAGTCGGAAATTTAGCACCAGTTATATGGAAGAATAAAGTCAAATTCGGATAAGAAAAATTAAGGAAAGAATTAAGGCACTGAGTCTACGAAATTATGCGATAGGGAAGTTGCGGGAAGCTCGGTTTCCTGCTCGGTGTCCGACGGTTATGCCTGGTTGTCTTCCTTTGCGTTGAGCTTCTGTCGACTGGCGAGGTCCGAGATGAACTCGTCCACGGTCTGGCTCGTGTTGAAGTCGTCGTCCTCGCGCATGTCGTGAAGGCGAAGCCTGAAACGGGAGATGCACTAAAGGAGCCTTAGCGTGCGATCTCGATGCAGGGCCGTAGCCGGAATTTCAGCATGGGCGGATGTCGGGCAGGGTCAAGGTAGGGGGCCTAAAATGAGCGAAAACTGGGCTGAACACGTAAAATACCCTAAGAATACGTAAAAATAGCATTTAGTCTGTAGTAACTTGTCTAGAGCCACCGCCTCTGAAACATGTAGTACCCGGGGAACTCTCGGGTTTTTCCCGTTTGTTCCCGTTTTGAAGAAAATTTTCTGAGCCATTTTTTTCGGACAGTTGACCAGTTATGCTTGGCGCTTACAGCGTGACGATGTCCGCATGCTGCGCCTCCACGGCCAGATCAAGCGGCGTGTGGCCGATGAGGTTGCGCAACTCGGTGTCCGCCTTCCGCTTGAGCAGCTGGTACACCTCTCTGGAAACATCGGAAGCATTAGACATGGCACGGCTCTGAAAATGCTTACATTGTGTGTCCTCGCATGGCCGCCACGTGAAGTGCCGAGTTGAGGAGCCCGTCGACCGCGTTTATCTTCGCGCCGTTCAGCAGCAGAAACTCGATGAGCGTCGTCTGGTGCTGAAAATGATCCTTTAGCAAGTGCGTGCTTTCTTCTCCTTAGTTAGTTCGGCTAGGTTAGTGCTGTTAGCGCTACAAGCACAGTTCAGGATACTAGATGATCAGGGGCATTTCCTTCTAGGGGTCAAAACGTTACGCAGGCTCACTATGCAGGGGGTCAAAATTTTTTTCTGGAATCCTAACTCAAGGCGCACGAGAGGGGAGGGGTGGGGTCTGTATACGGCGACTCACAGTAACTAGTACCCAACTTAGTCCAGTTCTGATCGATTTTTGCATACCAGTCGCCCACCAGCGTACCAGCAGCCCAGTCCCCCCCCCCCCTCCTCGGTGGAGCTGGCATCAGAATTAGCCCTTAAGTGCGACCCCCCCCCCCTTTCGTACAGTACTGCCACCCGGTACCGCATGTCGTGCCGTACTGACCATCCCGTACCGTACTCGGTACCTTTTTAATCAGCCAATGACACCGTTCCGTACCCGTAATGCGCCAGGACGGTATGGTACGGAAACCCCTACTGGGCCGTAGGCCGTGCTGTAGTACACGGTATACAGCACGATACGGGCGCTACGAGTAATCAAAGTGCGTGGCCCGACCACAGGATCAGCTGAGCAGGATCCCTTCCGAAAACTCACGCTGCTCACGGCGATGTGCAGCGGGTAAGTGCCGTCGACGCGCGAGTTGAGGTCGAAGCCGCGGGCCATCAGCGAGAGGACCTTTTCCAGGTTGCCCGTCTCGAGTGCTTCCAGGATTTCCGACTCCGACGGAGGATGCATGCCGATGCTTGCGTGCGAAGACACGGACGCTCGCAGCTCCTTGCCCGACGCGTCCAGGTTGGTCTCCGAGCCGGAGGACAGACGCGAGAGACGGTTTGCTGAAATCAGTCATAAATTCTAACAGTAAACGACAAATCTTTTAAATGTGTTGGGTTTGGGCCTGGATTAAGTCGGAAAAAAATTAGAAATGGCGTTATCTAACTAAAGCCATTCAGAAAAATATTTTAGTGTTGGAATTACAAAAATTTATTTTAATTTTCAAAAATTGCAAAAATCAGAATGTCGTGATGTTCTAGCAAAAGTTTAGCTGGCCATTAAGCGAGGTTATTTTAAAAATGTGGAAAACAAGTAAAATATAAAATGCATATTTCTAAAGATTAATATTTAACAAGGATTACAAAATTATTTACAACTCTTTTACAAGGGCTTTTGAGTAGAAAGGACGAAAAATCTTATAACAATTATTTTAAATTTAACTCGTACCTAATTTCTGTATTCCAAAGACTTACCTGCCGGCTGCCGGACGTCAAGCACCGCAGAAGCCGCTATTATTCCCGGTAGCATTGCCGCCGATACGGTAGCCTTCTCGCTCGTTGTGCTCGTCGACGTCGTGGGCCAGTCGTCTTCGGCGCGACCGTTCAGGTCGAGGTTGGCGACGGTGTTGTAGTGCATGATCCCGTACGTGCTCATGTCGTGCGCGGACGACGAGCGGCCGTGAGCTGAAGTGAAGGGCTGCAGGTCGGCGGCAGATTGTAAGGTTCAACTGCATTATTCCAAGCTTGAGGAGAGTAAGGTCCGTGTACCTTGCTCCATCGTACCCAATATTGTCGTATTAACGGTACAGAAAATTAACGGGCGGTGCCTTACAATAGTGTACCCCATGCCGTACCGTGCCGTTCCGTACCGTATTTAGTGCTGCGGCACGGCATCTTTTTGGGCTCAATACGGCATGGGCGAACAGTACGGTATAGAGTGTGGTAGCGGAGAAGAGATGTCACTGTCTTCGCTAATCCAAGGATATGCTTGAGGTCCAAAGAGGTCCAAGCGGCGCCTATAAATGTTCAAATCTGAGCTCGTAAGGGCGAAATGCACTGACCTAATCAGGACCCAAGCGGCGGCCTGACAAGGACCTAGAGGAAGCTAGTGAGATCCAAGTGTGCGCTTAGAGAGGCGACGAAGGAGCCGAGTGACATACCGGTGGGATAGTAATCATTCCAAGATTTAGGCTCACGCAGCACGCAAACGTCCTAGCGGGAGATATAATAGCTTGACCCAGTGCGTTTTATCCACATTTTTTCTTACCGGGAAACCGTAAAAAATTGTTTGGGAAAGATTGTGGGAAAAACATGCACTTTACTTTGCAACTCTATTCCCTCCGTTGCGACTCTGTTGTTGCTTTTATGTGCTTCGGGCAACCACGAAGCTGTGGCTCACCAGAAGAGGGGCTCTACGGGCATAGTCTCTAGGACGTCGGGCATCTCTGGCCATTATTGACCGCTTTTACGGCTGAATTTTTGGCGCCATAAACTCTCCGTGCTCAAATTCAACGTCTTCCCTAAGGGTCCAAGTGAGTCTGAACATGCGCCTAGTTGCTATTGTCGTGGAGCGACCCTTACTTTTGACGTTCTGGAAGGCTCGCTGGAAGTCCGGCCGGGTGAAGCGCTTCTCCACGTACTTCGCGGTGATCCACGACTCTCTGACGAGCCTAGAATCGCAAGGCGTAGTACAATGCCCAGGTCCGTTCCCCGGAAACGAACCTCGACGATTGGTCGCGCGCCGGCGGCGGAACGACGTCCGTCTGCGGCACGAACGCGAGGTAGACCGCGTTGACCTTGTGGTTGCCGAGCTGCAGCATCACCTTGCGCTGCTCCGGCTCGAGTGAGTCCATCGTCAGAGAGCGCACCTTGGACAGGTGGACGCCTAGGCTGCGATGCACGCCGCAGCATTCGATGCAGAGCAGGACCTGAAGCAAAGGATGAGTATCAACTGGCAAGTATTCGGTCTGCCATGAATTTATGACACTAAATGGATAGCCGCGGGCGCAGCTAGGAGGGAACAAGGCAAATTTTTCCAAAAGTCGGCGCTTTTTTGGCTCACTTAGTCAAGCTTTTGGCATATTACGCGTTTAGCATATAAACTAAGAGAACGTCCCGAAATTATGTTAGCTAGCAAAGCCGATTTTTTACCCCCCCCCCCCTCGCCCTTGTTAGCTAACAAAAATTTTGGTCATTTACCTAGTGTGATTTCCGGATTTTCAGCGGATTACATTTGACAGCATGGGTGAACGAAAATTGGAAGCACGGAAAGGTCATAAAAATGGCCCGCCGCAGGCGATACCAACGAAATTTTAGGGTTAAAATTGCTCATGCCAAGCGAAAATTTCTCTTGTCGGCGCCTGCGGCGGGCATTTTTCCCCCGCCCGCGGTTAACGTTAACAACCCCTTGACTCCCCCTCCTTCTTGTTAACAATGGTTAACAAATCGCTGATTCCCCCCCTGTTAGGCTAAGATAATTTTTGGAGTTCCCTAACGCTTTATGCTCGCGATAATGGGCACAAGCCCGGCCTTGTCAAAAGTACAAAAGGGGGATCAAGGCATTTGTGAGGGACCAAGGCAAAGGGAGACCAAGGCTGATGCCGAAAGAGTAGCTAAGGGTTACCTCCCATTGCTTGCCCTCCTCCTCCCAATGGGATCTTGCTAAGCCCTCGTCAGTAGTTCATGGCCCGCTGCGGAACCGGACTAAGGTACATTCGAATCGCACCCTGGGACCTTTCTGGCGCTTCATTTTTGTCCATGATTGAGCTTTTCTAGGACCTTTTGCTGACCTCATTGGGCGCAACTTTTTGCTTCACTACACCGACACATGGGCCCACACACTAATCCCACTCAAGGTCTGCACTGAGTGGACATTTTGACCCTCACTTGAACCCATACTAGGCATTTCCCTGAGCCCATTTTTGAAAATTGGCCCGATTGTGAGCGCTTACCCCGAGGTTAATGCTCGCCCACTTGGGGTTCCGCGAGCCGCAGTCCGCACAGACGTCGTTGCCGGGAATGTGGCGCAGCTCCTCGTAGAACTGCTGGCTCTCCTGCGTCGTGCTCGACGACGAAGCCGACGAGGCGGCGTGCGGTCTCTGCGCGATTCCAAATTTCGGCGGGTCTAAATAGCGCAGGTAAGGTCGGACTGAATTAGATATGAACGCTTCAGGCTAGCTGGGAACTCCTCCAGCCAATTATGAGAATTTCACGGCTAGCGCCCATGCAGCTGGCTAGTATGGGCCTAGTGCCGAACATTGCTCCGCTCTTGAGGAGTGCGCTCCGATGCCTGGTGAGGAGTAATTGTCATTATAATGAGCAGCACTCCTTACGGAAACGAGGAGAACTCTTTTATCTGGCAAGCATGGGCCTAGTGTGGAACACACCTCCAAGTGCCTAAGAAGCATTAAGTGTTAAAGGTCGGCAGTCGTACAGATAGTACGGCCGTGCCGTACCGTACGCCGTACTGTACGGTACGGAGTACAGTACGGTGCGGGTCAGTACGGTACGAGTTCGGTACGGGTGGAGGTCCAGTACGGCGGTACGGTTTCGATTTTATGGTATTTTATAACGAGTACGGGCCGTACTACCGCCGTACCGTACCGTACGGTACGGAGGGGGTCAGTACGGAGGGGGCAGTACGGTACGCAGTACGGTATGGCTGCCGATCTCTATTAAGTATTCGTCAAAACCACTCGGAACTGCGATGCGCCTAGCGAAGAGTATGTACTGTCAGAATGAGCCCTCTTTAAGCAAGTGGGCAGCGCTCTTCCGTCTATGAGGAGCGCCTTTAAGCGAACGAGGTACACCCCTTACAGAAGCGAGGAGCCCTTCTCAGCCGGTGGCAGGGGCTTCCCTGATACCGGTGGCGAAGCTCTCCTCAAACCATTGAGGAGCACTCCTCAAACCACTGAGGAACGCTCCTCAAAACACGGACAAGCTCGCCTCAAGGAGTGAGGGTCATTCATCAAGCCACTAAGGAGCGCTCCTCAAAAATCATTAAGAGGGTGGGCGGCGCAGCCCAAACTTCTTACCCGCATCGCTGGTGGTGCTCTCGCGCAGCGAGGCCGTCGAGCTCGAGGGCGTCGCGCTGCTCGGCGGGCGTCCATTGCGCGGCTGCACCGATCCGAAAGGCACGTTGGAGGCGAAGGCGGCTTCCACCTTGCTCTCGAACGGGAGATGCGGCAAGTGGTAGCTGTTGTCGTCCTCGTGCAGGTGCTGAATGGTCCTCGAGATGGCGCGGATCCACGCCTGGCACAACGCCTCCGAGTCCGCTTGCAGCAGGTGGTTCCTAAACGCTTTTACTGAGGTACTCATGCCAAACGTGTGGCTTAGTCCCTCAATTTGGGTTGAGGCTCGTGCCAAGGGAGGTCCTAGGCCGCTCTGGGAGGTCCGTGATAAAGATCGGCAACCGGCACCCGTACCGTACTCCGTACCGTTCTGGCCCAGCTAGTACCGAATAGCCCGGTAAGGTACGGCAGTACGGGCCGTAATATAGGTACGGTACGTTACTAATAAAGGTCCGTACCTGTACTGAATATCGAGAATGGAGCCGTGCCGTACTCCGTACTGTCTGCACCCACCCGTACCGTAGTCAGTACCGATCGTACGGCAGTACGGTACGGTACGGCCGCACCACCCGTAAGGTTGCCGACCTTTAATCCGTAAGCGCATGCGGACACAGTGAAGTCAAAGCCTATGTTGTACCTCAAACGAGTACTTATGGACCGCTGAGGCAAGCCGACCCTAGCTTACGGTCCAAGCGAGAGAAAGAGTGGGTACAGTGCTGTCCAAGTGTGGTGGCCCTGGAAAGATCCAAGCGAGGTGGTCTGGAGAGTAGGCAGCTGGGTTACGGCGAGGTGGGCCTTAGTAGTGCGGCAAAGCGGGACGGAATCGGAAACTTGTAGTCAAACTCATAGCCCATACACGTGCTACTGCGAATCCAACACCGAGTTTAGTAAATGCCCGACCAATCGTCGTCGGGCATCGAAAAACGGGCTGTCCACGGCGGGCTAGGTGGAGTCGATAGGTAAGCCTAGTGAGACAAGAAGGAGGATATAAATGCAGGGCTGGGTCCCGAGGACCAGAACCAGTATCGGGACAGGGAACTGCCCAGCCCTGCAAATGAGGTCCACGGTATCGACGATTAGAAGGACAGGTCAACAAAGGGCCCTTCGGTAACTGGGACAAATTGCGCTCGCTAGTGAATTTGCGCCCGTGCACGTACTTAGTCGGCGTGACGAGCTCGAAGCAGCACGTCCGCTCGATGGACGACGGCGCAGCGCGGACGAGGCACAGCTTCAGATTGTTCTCCATCACCGTCGGGTGGTGTGCATCGGCGGACTTGTGGCAGTACAGCTAAAATGAGTACTTCTGTTTAAGCAGTTCATTTAAAGCGCGGATCCGTTTATTCGTGGCCCGAAATTTCTAAGTCGACATCGTAGTTTAACAAAATTTTCATTTTAAATTTTTATTCATCGAGCTTAACTCAGTTTACAAAAAATTCCGATAACCAATTTTTAACCGAATCATAAAAGTATTTAGATATCCCTCTTTTAATACTTTAAATTTAATTAATTAAGTTCGTCAATTTCTCTTTCGTATTTGCATTTTTTATAAACTGATATTATTATTGTGACAAAAATATTTCGTACATTTACTGCTTTGTAGGCAAACTCACCAGCTTGTCGTCCTGGATCATGAACCAGCGCCGGTTCCAGGTCTTGAAGGTGTTCGAGGCGCGCTTGAAGAGGTAACCCTCCATGACGATCTGCGGCGACGACGGCAGTCCCGCCGGCTGCAGGTAGATCTCCTTGGGGACCATCTGGTGGCGGTCCTGCATCTTGCGCTCGACCACCTTCGCGCGGCTTTTGAGGACGGCGATGTTCTCGTGCATGTCCTCCGCGCGGATCTCGGGCTTCTCGAAGAAGAACACGTAGCCCTTACGGAAGAACGATGCGTACTCCTTGACGAAGGTCCACAGCTGAAATGAAGCGGATATTTACCGGTTGAACAAAGGTGTAGAAAATTCAGTTCACTAGGAGGAACTGGAACCACACCAGGAAATTGAGCATGATATAAATAATATTTTAGTCCCAAAACATTATTTTATATTAAATATTAAAATATAATTTTATATTAAAAATTAAAAACTAAAATACATTTTTGAAATATACGTTATAGTTTTTGAAAATAAATTATATCCCAAACAAATAAAATTTTTATGTCTAAAAATGCTGTTAAAATTCGGTTCGCGGCTAAGACCGAAGCAGGATATCACTTAGACGCGGTGGCGATTACAGAGGACGAACGCAGTAGAGAACGTACCGGCTCTAGCACGATGTGGGCCTTGCGAGCGTGCGCCGTATTGATCACCGCGACGTAGTCGAGTGACGTGTGCGCGAAGCACGTGCCCACTGCGGTCCTAAAGTGACTCATTCCCGCGGCGGAATTATTCGATTTTCGACGCATAGAGAGGGAAAACGGATCGGCGGAACTTACAGCGAGTTTTTCGCGTCCGCCAGTTCCTGCACCTTGTTCCGGTGGATGGAGGCTTTCTTCGACAGAGCCTCGGAGAGCGATCCGGAGAGGTTCTCGAAGTGCGATCGCGTCTCGTTCACCTTGGCGAGTTCGCTGAAAGTCCCAGCATGGTTATCGGTATCCAAGCCGCGTGGGTCATAGACGAATGCGACCAATATGCAAAAGCTATAGTGCTCTCTTCGTTCGTTAACAGTCGCAAAAACGTCATACATTTATCCAGGGTTGGATTCTACCTTTTTGTCAGAGTCAGCTGCGCTCGAAGATGGCGAGTTGGTTATTTTCAGAATGCCCGTATTGCTTTTGTCGAGAAATTTTTGTCCATTCCCACCTAGATGCGACGTGATGAACTTTATACCCAACTAGACCAAGTTACACCTCTGCCACTGAGTGGCATGGCATTCTCTGAGATTATCATTTGCAGAATGCCATATTCCATATTGCCCTCGTCGAAAAATTTCAAATGTCCTATTCTTGGCACCCGCCGAGGTGCGATGCTATAAAGCTTAGGTCCAACTGGGCCGAATTGCACCTAATTCTCTGTCACGCAAGGAATACTACGGACTTTCGCAGGTAGGTCTATGACCTTCGGTGTAAGATATCTACGAAACCGCATAGAAGTTGATGACGCCGATGTGTGAGCATTTGGATATTCAGATTCAAGGCTGTTTCTAGTATCAGCCGTAAACAGCTGTTTCTAACCACAAATTTTATGCAAGCACGAGTGTCCGTGTTTTATGCTTACTTCTTCTGAAACGCGGCGAGCGCCATCCGCAGCGAGGGGAAGGTGTACTCGATGATCGACTTCTGCAGGTGCACGATCTGCGCGAGCGCGTCGGACGCCGAGCGGTAGGTGTCCACCGTAGTCGCGTCGTCTACGCCCAGCTCACTCCAGAGCGCATTGAACGTCGCGGTAAAGTTGCTAAAGCGGAAAAGGCGATATACCTGGCGAACGTGGACAATATGGACAAAATATTTAGACTTGTCTCTTTGCTATTCCAGTTGATATTCCCGGTATCCCGGTACACAATCAAGGGAAGGTACATGGCCACAAGAAAAAACAAAGCGGAAATCGCCAAGGAGACCTTCTATCCCGGAAAAGGTTCTGTGATGCCCTCATGATAGCTTCTATACAATAGATCGGTGTCGACCATCCTTAACGTAAAGCCGTACTGAGGCCCGTGTCGTAGCCGTAACCGCATTTTACGGCTATGGTTACGGGTACGGCCTGTATCAGAATACGGATCACGATCTTTAGTCTTCACCGATACGATTTTCCCGCACCGGTTTCAGGGGTGCTATCTTGAGGGTGAGAGTGATGCTACGCCGACTGTTTTTTCCGGTAGAGCATGAAAAGCCTCCAAGGTAGCACGGAGGGCCTTCATGCTTTCACGTCCGCTACCTTTCAGCTCTATCCTTTCATCGGAGGTGCAGGCACTTCCGCCGAAATTACTGGGCGATTAACTTCCAATGAGGTTCTTCCTTGGGCCGCTGCTAAGCTGTGGAGTTTCACGGGCAGCAAATGTGCACTTTGCCCAAGCTAGAGTGTAAGGTTTCCCTTTGGGCTAGCTCTTATAATGTAGGAAATGCTCCGGCCTAGTTTCGGATATATCCTCATGTGACATGCAGGTCCCAGGAAGGGAATGAAGTGCATTCCCGGTTATCGCGGGTACGGCTTCAATTGTGCTTCCTAGAAAAGCCCGCGGGTATCTTCGCTGGTCTAGCAAAGATTCCTAGCTGTACCAACGTCTAGTTTCGCGGAACGAAAGAGCCTGGATAAAGTGGACATGGCGGGACAACCCCTGTACCGTATTTCGTTCCTTATTGATTCTCCCCGTACCGTTTTCCATTCCGCAGAACGGCACGAGCACGACGCAAGGTAAGCCAAAAAAAACGGCCTTTTTCCTTGCAGTTCTCCACTAAAACAGCTAGGGACGGCTTAACGCTCGAGCCGTGCCGTACTCCGTTCCGTACCAGCACGGAACGGAGAACGCATCCGTGCTAACAAAACGGAAAGAGGTACGGAACTCGAACCGGTACGGTAAGGGACGTCAGGTCTTGCACAAAGCACTCGCTGGGCACGCGGATGGGCTAGAGCTTGGTAGTCTCAGTCTTCCTCTAGCGGATTTTTCTCTCGGAGAGGCGGGAAACGTACTAGAAGGCTGCGACGAAGTTCTGCCCGGTCTCCACGACGACGTCGAGGTCCCGCAGCGAGTCCTCCACGCGCTTCTCGACCCTCGCGAAGTAGCGCTCGTGCTGCGCAAGCTCGTGTCTAAACGTTGTGAAGTCGGAACCGAGTGCGCATTCGCTCCACAAACCTGAACGAGGGGGAGTCCTTGATCGCCTCCGTGAACGCTAGTGTCGGACCCAGGGGAGGCGCCATTCTGTGCGTTGACTGGGTCGGTATTGCCTGAAGGTTCAAGTTCACGTAGCTGCATGAAGGTCTTGCAAAAAAACAGCGCGACAAAGGGACTGCAACATAAGTACGCCGGAAAATAGCGGCTAAATATTTGGATTGCTAAACATGCGAAAAACGAACCATACGCATTGAAATAGCTCAGAATCTGACGTACGCTTGAGAGAATATTAGGAAATTCGGTCAAAACTTGCTTATTTTTCTGCATCTCTGAAACAGAAAAGCACACCTCTTTTTGCCTGTCGGGATCAGATAATTTACGCGAACGGTCACATAGGCAAACAATTAACTTGGACTTATTATTGTTAGAACATCGTCGAAAACGGTGCTCAAATTTACGCCGTCGTCGGCTCATTACGTTGATAATAAGCTCGCGCATTAACGGATTACTAAAACTAGCACATGTATAAGAAGAAAGTTGACGCAAAAATGCGGAATAATGAATGCTCCAAAAACACTTTGTTTGCACATAAAAATGCATCGTTCGGGCAGGTTTTTATCGCGGATAAACGTCCAAAGTTTGCGGCAATGATGGCGGAAGGATCACGCGTGAAATTCGATAAATCCTCCACCGATGCGCACACGCCTCAGTCGCCGCTATGGACTCGCGTCGTGGCCAGCGGCGGCGACTGACGCGGTGACTAAGCGCGGCGCTTCTCCGCCCCGATAAACAATGGACAAAAGCGGACGGAGAACGCGTCGGACGAACGCTTCTCCATAGCCAGCCAGACAACCCGGTGCACGTCGTCGGCGGCCGTCTGGCGGACCGTCGCCAGGCGTTCGCCGCGGGACCCACTTCGCTCCGAACTGCCGGTTGTCGGCCGTGGAGTGACGCTGGAGGACGCACTAATGACGGGAAAATACGGAAGAAAAACGCATGAAATACTGAAAGTAAAACGGGAGGAAATGATGGTATTTACGAGTGCCAGATTAGCAATAGAGCTTATCTGTGGTTAGGTTTTCCGCCAAATTGCTAAGTTACCAGGAGCGCTGCTCCGCTAAGTGTCGGACACGCTCCGAACTGCCGGATGCCTGGCGTGGAGTGACGCTGGAGGACGCAATAATGGCTGGAAAAACAATGAAAAACACATGAAATACTGAAAGCAAAATCACGTTGGAATGACAGTTTATCTCATACGCAGTTTTCAGCTAAATTGCTGTGTTACCGGCAGCTGTGCTCCACTAAGGATTCAATGAACAGAAAAACACTCCGACTATCAAAAGCTCAAGATCCTTAGTCATTGACGAAAGTGGCAGAGCCCAACAAACACATGCAGAAAGTAAATCAGGAGGAAATGACGGTATTTGCGAGTGCCGAACTAGCAGTCGCCGCGGATAAAAAAGAGCTTATTTATAAGCAGTTTCCAGCTAAATTTGCGAAGCTACAAGCCAAAGCTCCAAGGAGTGCCCATAAGCTAGCAGAAATAACCGGCTATCCATAAGCAACACCAAACTAACTATTCCCGAACGTGGCAGGGCCCAGCAAACACGTGAAGTACTCGAAGGAACTCAGGAGGAAACGACGATGTTTGCAAGCGCCGAATTAGCACGCACACCTGACAGAAAACGCTCATTTCTAGGGCATTTTGCGCTAAATTGCGTAGATACCACAACCTACGTTAGTTCCAAGTGCCCGTTGGTTAAGAGAGATAATCCCGCTATGCATAAACCACAAAAAGCTTGAATATTTCAACCTGGCGCAGCCCAACAACAAGTGAAAATACAGACAGCAAAATCACGATGAAACGGTACACGTGCGCGCTCTCGCGCCATCGACAAGCAGGTAGTCGCATTCGTTGGTTGGCCGTGGCGGTCGTTCACAGTTTCCCTGAACTATCTCAGAACTATTCCAAGAATAGAAGCAACATACCTACGCGGAGCTTGAACATGCGAGATAACATTCCATCTGTCGGATTCTTTTCTTGTCCATGTAAAGCATGAAGGTTGTGCCGGTCGGCGATGTCCTCAACCGCTTTGATTCGGTTGTCGCTTAGCTGAAGCAGCTCCAAGATGACGAGGGTTTCCGGATCCCCAGCCACTCACCAATCAAGATTGGATCAGTCACCGTTGATAACGACAATCATAATGTTTTGATCAAGATAGATCGAGACTCGTGAGGCCTAAAGAATGTTCGCTGAAGTGCCAGTCTAGGAAATACTCGTTAGTACGAGAAAAGGGTGATATGAGAGACAATGATATTTTCTCTAATAAATCCCCTGCTTCTATCTGACCCACCCCTCTCCGAAATTCACAGCAGGCCTGGTGCGCTTTTAGTGCGAGGCCATTTTTGAGCAGAAAGCGCTGAAGCATAAATTCAAGACAGAAACTGAGACGTATCGACAACAGACAGAAAAAGTAAGAAGCATTTAGAAATTCTGTGATTTTCCAGAATTGGTGATCGAAAACTAAAACCGAAAATATAGAAAAATAAACCCAAGCCTGACTCAGTGTAATATAGGCTTTATTAAACATACCTTGCGTATACTTCTGCTTCATGGCGGTCGCTTCTTGCAGTGGCACCTCAAGGACTTCACGCGAAAGGTTCCGCACCAGGCCACTGAACGCTGCAAGCCGTTATTCAGAGGTGGGTCTCGCGATCTTTATCTTGCCCTGCGAACAGGGGTGTCCAGGCCCGACTAGGCCCGGCCCGACCCGACGGGGCTTTCGGGCCCGGCCGTGTCAGGCCGGGCCGGGTCTGGGGGTCATCAGGCCGGGCCTGGAATTTAGGTGGCCCAACCAGGCCCGAATCGGGCCTAACTCCCCAATTTTGAACGTTTTTAGTCTTAAAGGACGCAATTTCGGCCAAAATTTTCACAGCAACGTGCGTTCGTATGCTGCAATTGGCTTTATCCGCCATAAAACTATCATAAGGGCTGCTTTATGATGGTAGTCATAACGCTTTGTGACTTTTTGGCACTATTTCCGAAATATTCTCGATATTTTATCCTTCAGGCCCGATCGGGCCCAATCGGGCCGGGCCGGGTTCGGAAATGTATAAGCCCGATCGGGCCGGGCCGTGCCTGGAGGTCGTCGGGCCAGGCCGGGCCTAGGATTTTTCCGGCCCATGGACACCCCTGCCTGCGAATACTGAGAACCCATCACCGGAGAAGTCAAAACTGACCTGTGAAACACGCTCCGTCTCCTCAGGGATTAGTTGACATGCGACATCGAGTGGCAATGATGAACATTCCTGACGAAATATGGCGCCGGCTGTGTCCTGGCACGCTTCCTGGATCTGTTGCTGGATCGCCTTCTTGCAATAAGAGTCGTGTGGATCGCAGTGCTGAATCTTGGTGCGCATGCAGCGCAAATCCGTGCTCTAAAGGGCAGATTAAAAAGTCACATATAATTGTCTCAAATACCGGTTGACAGTTTGCATTATCCTGGCAAGTCGCGCACATGTACATCTTGGCATTGGGTATGCTTAGACGGCCGTAGCGTACTACGAGCCGTACCGTACTGCATACCGTATTCTGCGGTACCGTGGGTCGTGTCCAGTACGAAGTACGGTAAGGCATGACTTTCTGACTAAAAGTGCACTAGTAAGTAAGTAAGTACGGTACGGCCGTACCATATTGTGCGATATGGAGTATGGTACGGGAAGTATGGGTACGGTACGGAATGCGGTAAGGGGGTGTCGCGTCTAAGTCTAGCTGTGGCTGACTGCGGTACTAGTGGATTATGGGGAGGGGTCATGTAATTATGGGGGGTCACCTTTTCTAGGGAAGCATATGGGGGGGGGGTCACTCACGTGGATTATGGGGGGTGGGGGGGGGGGGGGGTCAGACCATTGACCCCTTCTAGGTATATGCTTCCTAGAAAAAGGGACCCACCCCTCAGATACTAGTCCCCCATAATACACTAGTACCATGACTGCTCGCCCGCGTGGACATTTTTAAGGGCATTTTGGCACGGGATATGAGACCTGAAACATTACCGTCATAAGAAAACCTCAAAGAAGAAGATTTGCTTCTTGTCAACGTACATGACGCCAACAGTGACCCCTCATCTGCATAGCAGGCCTGGGGGATTTTGAAGTGTAAGCCGATACCGATACCACCAATGCCGATAGTATCGGAAAACAGATACACCAATAGTGCACAAATTTGTTTTGGGACTAGCAAGGTGTTAGGGCTAAGGAAGAGCATAAAGTGCGTGTGAATTATAATGCATGCCACAGATGAAACCACCAAATTTTTGTCAAATTTCGCTGCAATAAATTAGCTCGAGTGGCGCCTACTGGCGCGGGCTCCAAGTGTCGATTTTCGGCCGCTACTCATACCACTGCCTCCAAAAAAGAAATCGTTGTACGGAAAAACCCATATGGATACATCTTGTCAATTCTGTTCATTTTCGACGGGATTCGTCTGTCCTAGTCGGTAGTTGGCCATTTTTTTCTAAAATTTCCAAAAACCAACAAAATCCAAAGCTTTGGGTCTTAAAGCGGAGACTGAAAACGACGCCGCGCCGAGCTCGGCTCAGCAACCGGCATGGTGTGTCCGCTGCATGTCTAATTTTGGCAAACATTGCACCGGCTGGCTTTGAGCGTACGGCTTTCTAACTGTCAAAATTTGTCATTTTATCCAGTTTAAGTTTTATAATTTCAATGGTCCGTTTATCGGATATAATATCAACGGTCGATGTATTTTCAGCACGGCTGGAACAGAAACTAAAAAGACAATGGCTCGCCGTAGGCGCTACCAACGAGATTTTCGGTCAAAATTGCTCAAATTAAACAAAAATGTCGTCTGTCGGGCGGGCAGTTATCTTGCCTTGTGCTGTTAACGCTAACCCTCAACCTTGACCCCCCGCCCCCCATCCCCCCTCTTACCCCTATGTTAAGAGGGGTTAACAACTTGGCTGACCCCCCTGTTATGCTAACATAATTTCCGGACGTACCCCAAGTATAGCCTATCCTGGATCAATTTAAATCTAAATAGTTTTGTTGTTCGATTAAGCCGAACAGGAAGACCGATGAGAGTCATAAGTGGTTGCGTTCGAAAGGTCATAGAAATCGGAGGAAGCGAGGAAGGACATACGCTTTGGCAAAATGTTACTCGCACCGACGTCAGGAATTCTGTGTCGACATCTTCCGTTTTTGGTGTCAATAAGAAAGAATTCAGCAAGAAAAAACTGCACGAATAAAAGGACAAAGTGCGAAATCGGAAAACTTGTGTTCCAGAAAACCCTACTCGAAGACTGGAGCCACGGCTTTGACAGAACCAAGTAATGCTGGAATTAGAGGTAGGGGCTGACCACCCGTACCGTACCCGCACCCGTACTGGAAACCCCCCCCCCCCCCCCCCCTCCCCCCCGTACCGTACACCGTACCCGTACCGAAAATACGGCCCGTACCCGGACCCGTACTGAACTCAAAGATTGGCCCAAATTACGCTACCATTCAACAAAAAGGATAAAAGCGGTATTCGTATGGGTAACAGATAGCACATAGATCGTATTCCTAATCGAAACTGGTCCTTTTTTCATCGAAAAATTTGATATTTTTTCCTTTTTTCTTAAATAATTTCAAAATTTCGTCAGATTTTCGTCACCAAAATGTCCCCCCTTACCAAAAATACGGGTACGGGTACGGCCCGTATTTTGGGACGACGTAGCTAGGACCCCTCGGGAGGGGGGGGGGCACCCAAGGGGGGACCCTTA
>JNEY01000043.1:496097-511904 GCA_020875895.1 Aphelenchus avenae | reverse complement strand
GGTGAAGGTCAAGCCAATACTGGGTGTCTTCTTCGGCGCAGGGATGATGCCGCGTAGCAAGAACGAGCCGAGGAAGTGATGATTTTGCTCCGCCAGCTTGTGTTCTCCTTCGTGCACCTAGAGCGCATAAGTCGCACAAATAATGTCGGACAATTGTGCATTTTATCGCGACCTATCGGGATTTAAAAAAGCATACTTTAGAGTATTTCCATCTGGTTGTCGACGACGGTGGTGCGGGATTTGGTTGCCGATGCCGGTATACGCGAGTTACGCTTGATCACCACGGCCATGGAGCCATCATAAAGCTTGGTGCCGAGCGAGAGCGGGACCACGTCCGAAGGCTCACTTCAGCGAAGCTCTTGTTGCCGCTGAGGGCTGCTGCTTGAACCGCAGCTCCGTACGCAACCGCATGGTCCGCAGGCACGGTCCTCGAAAGGTCCAGACCCTTGAAGAATTTCGACAACATCTCCCGCATGCAAGGAATGCGAGTGGAGCCGCCAACCAGGAGGACTTCGTCGATCTTGTCCTTACGCACACCCGCAGCCGCCAGTGTTTGCTTGACCAGCGAGATGGCTCGGTTGAAAAGCGGTTTGCAGAGCGGCTCGAACTCTGTGCGGAAGACGTGAACGTTGAGGTCTTTTCCATCGAAGAAATTGCGGACGAATATCCTGCAAACTTTATGTGAGCAAGCCGAAACGAAATCAGTAGTAGATAAAAAGTGCAGATAAAACTTGTCAGAAACAGCACCTTTATACGGGGGGGGGGGGTTAACACTACGAGGGGTAACAATAAAATACAATAGTGAGGTCCATTTATGCTGGGGGTAGCGGAAGGCGCGCACATTTGCGTTTGTTCTACGATCTTATCGGGTATCCGGCCGCTCAGTAATTCGCGACTACCGTAAAAGCTCTAATAGAAGCCGATCGGCTTCCAATTTTCGATGGTTAAAAATTGGAGGCTTTCGTAAAAATCGTAAAGGGTCCCCCTTTGGTTTTTGCAAATTTTTTTCAAAATTATACTGACAAAAAGTTCTCGTCTAGAATGAATAGTTGTGGCCTAAAACGTATTCTAAACATGTCTCTGTGACAAGTCAACTTTGAAATTTTTGTCGCTCGGCTTCTATTAGGGGTCAGCTTCTATTAGAGCTCGGCTTCTATTAGAGCTTTTACGGTAATGTTTGTATTCTTGAGGGTCTGCGATCAACGACCTTTCAGAAATTTTCAAGGGTGGAAAACTTACTGCTCGAGTTCGACACTGCTGAGTTGCTTCTTAGCCTTCTGGCATTCGTCGCGCAGCTCTTGCAGCATCTCCGACGTCCGCTTCACTTTCATTTTTTCCACCTTTTCGAACTTGTCGATGCAGTAGTCCATGAGAATGACGACGAAGTCCTCCCCTCCGAGATGAGAGTCACCACCGGTGCCAATGACCTCAAGCTGTTTTCCGGAGACGTTGAGAATGGTGATGTCGAGAGAGCCGCCGCCGAAATCGAACACCAGCACTTTTCGAGGCCTCGCTGGGCCGCTGAACGCCGTAGGAGAGGGCGGCGGCCGTCGGCTCGTTGGTGAGCTCCAGAACGTTGAGACTTGCGATCCTTGCCGCATCAAAGGTGGCTTGGCGCTGACCGTCGTTGAAGTATGCGGGCACCGTGATGACGGCCTTGTCGACCTTCGCATCGAGGTAGTCTTCAGCGGTCTCCTTCATTTTGACCAAGATCTGAAAGAGAATCTGGAGTAACGCTGGTTATGAAAGACGATTTGCTTTTGATGTTGCTCTAAGTAGCAATACTCTAGCCTCCGTTGTACGCTAGGGTAGGGGTGTGAAAACCTTTACGCAAATGATACAGAGGAGAATACAGATATTCCTGCTGTCAATACATGCCAGTAAATGTACTACACATATACCGTGCTCCACCTCAGCTCTCCTTAAGGTAGATATCGAAACGAGAAGTGTGGACAACTTTCCATACCGGTGTATGGGATGACTAGGAGTGTTACAAGCAAAACTCACCTTTGCCGAGATCTGCTCCGGACTGTACTGCTTCGTCTGCCCCTTGTATTTGACCTCGAGTGCCGCGGACCCGTCGTTCGTAGCGACCACTTTGAAGGGCCAATGCTTCATGTCCTTCTGAACCGACTCGTCTTCATACCGCATGCCCATGAGTCGCTTCACGTCTAAGGCTTTTAGAGTATTAACTACACGGAGTATCGCCTAAATTACCGAAGACAGCGTTTTCCGGATCGAGAGTAGCTTGCTCCACCGCAGACTTTCCGACGAGCACTTGTTCCTCTGTGAAGGCCACACTGGACGGAGAGGTTTGCTCTCCTAAAGCCTCGGTGCTTCAAAAGGTTCTCTAAAGCCGATGTACCTTCGAAATTCGCGATAACTTCGATCCTGTCCCCGACCGGTGCCGCTACGCACGAATAAGTCGTCCCTAGGTCGATACCGATGGTCACCGACATCGGAGTGAGTGGTGCGACGATGGTGGAAAAGATCTAAACAAAATGAAGCCTCCATGTGTGTCGAAATGTAGACGAAGTCGCAGGCGTTACGCGCAAAACGCTGATAACAGAGGCGAAGTAAATGCCAAGAATGAATAGTATTCTCTGTTTGAATCCCCTGCTGAACTAGCGAGAATAAGAAAAGTCCACATTCCACTTAATTTCAGATACACTACGCTTCGAACACCTGTGTCGAGTCGTTGCGTAGCCAGACCACATTCCACTTCGATGTCCGTAGCCAGACCACATTCCACTTCGATGTCTCTTTGTGTACTGCTAGCCGGAATCTTAGAAGGCAACGTCCCTTAAATAGTTATACGGGAAACGAAACTGCTCCGGCTTTCCAATGTTGCTCGGCGTGAACTCCTCTATAACGGACCTGCGACACTCGCTAAAGCTAATGGTTGGTTTGTCTTGCATCTTCCATGCAACTCTCTGCTGAGTTAAACAAACTACTTCGCTTAAAAAATTATACTACGTGCATTTTAGCAGGTTGGCTATTGTCTTTTCAGGCATCCGCGAGGGCGACGAAGTCACCGTGCTTATGCGACCTCTCTGTCACGTAACCTTCTGGAGTGACGTTGACTTCAAAGGAGAGTAAGTGGTCCTCATCGTCCATCAAGCGTACAATCGGTGTGCTTCTAGGAAGGACACGTCGTCCGAATATCACTAGTCAAGGAGCATCGATGGGGTCTTGTCGGCGACGTGTGACTGCGCCACCGAGTAAGCTAGAACCCATAGTTGGCATTGATTAAGTTGTGTACGCAACGCTGCAAAAAGTAACCGAAACGTTTAGTAATGTCGAACTGCTCTCCTGTGAGCCCAAGGAACAGTTCAATATAGTCCAAGAATGCGATTACATTTGTAGCTTAATTGGCGGCATTTGCCCCTACGCCATCGACACGCGCGATTTCAAATGGAAGGAAAAAGGTGACGGCTCGGACGGGCCACTTCGTTACCTATCGGTGAGTACCGACTTTTCTTCAACATGTTTCCGAAATGTGAGCCGTTAGGATAGCTGTTTTTTCAGCCGGAAGAGGTCACAACGCTGAACTCTCTGATCGGTCCACGCGTAGCTAACGCCGCGCGTCATCAACTGCACTTGCTCGGAGGCGAAGGCACGGAGAAGTTCGTCATGTACGCTCCAGTGAAGCCGCATCAGGCACTACGGATTTCCCAACGCTCGATTCTATGCGGAAGTTATACGCTGCGCACCACCGAACTGAAGTTCGATTATGGTACGTTAGTCTTGTGGCGTTCCGTGATCACCACCGAATAATGCCGACTGCTCTTTTCAGAAATCGCTCAACGGAATACGTGGGTCCTGAACCCGGCGGCCGGTCGCTACGTAGGTTTTTATACCCGGGTCGCAGGAAACCCCAGAAATCTTCGGGACATGTACATGTTTCAGCGAGCTCCGAAAATATTTTGAATTCTCAAAAGACACTTCGTATCTGACCACGCACATGCGTCATGGTAGACTTGACAGCCGTACCGCGCCGCTCCGTACTAGTACGGCGCCGCCCGAAAGTTGACGCAGCTCCGTGCCGTTTTAAGGGAGAACGGCACGGAAACGGACGGCATGGAGTACGGCACGGGGACGTCAGTACGGAACGGAATACGCTACGGGGGGTCGCCTAGTTTTATGCCGTGGTTCTAATTTAGTTTTCATCCGACGGTTACACGCCATTTCGGTCACGGCCGTTTCGGTCACGGCTGTTTCGGTCACGCCGTTTCGGTCACGAACGTTTCGGTCACGGCTTAAATTTTCAAAAGGTTGTTTCGGTCACGGACGTTTCGGTCAGGAAAACATATTTCCGAAAGGTTTTTTTTGGTCACGGACGTTTCGGTCACGGTCACGGAAAATAATTTTAAAAGAGCAAGTTTTATCTCACAGAATCCTGATTGGTAAATTAAGGTAACCATTGTGACAGCCAAACTACACAGAGATCAAATAGTAGACGTATCAAAAAAGTGGATAGCTACGCAGCCAAGTGGTGTTGAATGCGCGCAAGCGCATCCGCCATTGCAGCTCGGTTGCGGTGGGCGGTTGGAAGAGCGACGTATTCCTCGACAACCACCTTGATATAACTTTAAAATTTTCTCGCGACCGAACGTCCGTGACCGAAACAACCTTTTGGAAATTATTTCCCTGACCGAAACGTCCGTGACCGAAATAACCTTTCGAAAATTTAAGCCGTGACCGAAACGTCCCTGACCGAAACGGCGTGACCGAAACAGCCGTGACCGAAACGGCCGTGACCGAAACGACATGTAGCCCATCCGACACCGAGCGAGAGACGAGGGAGAATGCGGCAAGCAAATGCGAAGATCTGGGTGGACGACTCGCCATTCTCGACCGACGGGAAGAAGAGGTCGACTTTGCTGCCAGGGTAGCGGTGAAGAACTTCAGCAACAGCACAACAAGCTGGTGGACTGCAGCGGCCACGGGCAACAGGCTCTACGGGAAGTGTTGGCTCCGATGGGAAGGTGGACGCATAGTCGATAACATGGGCTTCGTCGACTGTCGCAAAGATGTTCCCTGCGTGCCTATGAAACTCTCCTGGCCCTACGACCCACTGAAAAGCTTCCACTTGGCCAAATGCGAGAATCAGCATCCTTTTATGTGCGGGAAATTCCCTGATCTGTAGAAGCGGCTATGACGCGAAGCTCAGAACGGAAATGGGGAGTGTCATCTTTATATACCAATCTTGTTGTTCAAAGCATAAAGTCTTTTCTCGATCGGTTCATCAAATCTCTAGCAGAGTCGCCTCTATAAATAAGACCTGAAAATAGGATGGTAGCTTCGCAGCATTAGATCCTCTGCTGGAGGAAATCGTATTTAAGCTCGGTGAGCATATTTCCTAATAAAACTCATCTGTTGAAATGCAGTGCAGAACATCTATGAAGTAAGATGAGCGACTTCATGCATGATTCCGCATATCGTGGGCTGACTGTCTACCTAGCGGACGCCGGTCAGTTCAGACCATTCCGCAGTCGCCAAGCATTGTAGCAAGGCTTCGACTGAATTCACTTGTAGTTTCCATTTCCCAGCTTTTAGCTAGTTTAACATTTCAGCTGGCAGTTTTCCTCTTTAGGCAAAGTTCAGTTTCAGTCATCGTTTTTTTCTCAGCCCGCCGCTAGACGCTTTCGGAGGCAATTTTCAGTAATACGAAATTTCTCCAGAATTTCGGGAAATTTCGAATATTTTATTATCTCCCCCTTTAATTTTCCCCCTCTAATTATCCCCCGCCCCAGAGGTATCATTTAATTTCCCCCCCCCCCGGGGGTGAAAATTAAAGAAAATACGGTAGCACCCATTTGCACGGTGGTAACAATTACGAGCTTAAGGCATCTTTGTGCGAGCGTCGACCGGCTTCTCCGCCCTATGAAGGCGCACAGAGAGCTCTGCAAAAATCGTAACGGAGGACGCCAATGGAAGGAGTCATAAATGTTGCCGTTTAAGAACAAACAGTTGTACGCCTGAGAGAGATTTATCGTGTTCAGAACAGTGCTAGTACGCTTTCCGCGAAAGGCAATCGCTATGCCCTCGGGTATGTTCGGCGGAACAGGCGCCTGAAAACATCCCGTCAGTCTCTTTTCCCTGCAAATCCGCAACAAATGTTTCCATTGTGGATGGCCGACATTGACTGACCGATCCTCCGTTCGATGCTCCCGGTCATTAAGTGCCCATTTTTAAGCTCCGTGAATTGCTGGGTACCCAGACAGTTGAAGTTCCAAGCGCTAAGCAGCGACGACGCTGGATAACCGGGCCAGTTTGAAGTCGCGGGATGCTATTAAATGTTAAGGGCTTTTCCACTTATGTTTCAAGTAACTTGCGTTCTTCCCTTCATTTCCCGAAATTGTCAAAACATGCTTTTGCGAGGTTGAAATGTACGAATTTTTCACATGTTTTTTTCATCAAGCGGCAACATATGCGTGTTTTATCGTTAGCAGAGGCGTTCGCAATACTCTTACGAGTGCCTCTACGGTCTTGATTTTTCGCTTACCTTATTCACTTGCTGATTTAGGTCACAATGCGTACTCTTCCCGTGCTTGCGCTCGCGCTGGTGTGTGTGTTTTGTGGCGTGGCTGCGGATCCCTATCCATGCCCCGATTTCCGTACCTGCATCCAGATGGTGCGTTTGGAGTGGCCTGGAAATCCACCTTAAACTTTCCTTTAAGATTGAGCAGCTGAACGAGCAGCTGTCACTGTGCGAGCGGCGGATTCAAGCACCCGTTCGTCCAGGGAATCGCGATTGTGGTAAGTACCGCACCTGATTCATGACTGACCTGCCAGCTATGCTCACTACCACCCATAACCTAGCACCCACAATTTCCGGAATCCATCCTGAAAATATGTTATGGTGGCAGGTGGGGTAAAAGCATAACAATTCAGCCCTGTTCCTGCATTCGTGTTTGGATATTTATTTTCGGAATTCTGGCTGTTTTCCGCTTCAAATTTAGGAAATATTCGGCGACTTTAGAATCAAGTTACCCAGAAATCCGAGGGGTACCGAAAACAGTGACAAATTTTACTGGCGGGCACGGGTGATAAAACGGCATGTTTGCGCATCATATTTTTCGAATGAACTCTCAGGCATTGCGTGGGGTCGACTCTTCGCTGAGGTGGGTCTCATTACCGTGTGTGTCGTCGCTGCATCGGTTATCGTGGGGCACGTCAAGCTGAAGATGCGCGAACAGAAACGCTACACCAGTATGCCGGCGCCCAGCGACGGCCTCTTGACATCGTTGGGAATTTTCGGAAGGACGACCGCTCAGTGGCTTCGGTAAGCTATCGGTAGCGTATTTGGGAGTCATTCTGCATCGGAGGGACTCATCGTAAGCGGGGACCTGACCTGTTTTCTGAAGGTCCCCTGACGGCGAAAAAGTGAATTGGCGGACACGTGAAAATGCATGGGAGTCAGTATTGTCAGCTTGTCCTGTCAGCGTAATAGAGGGAGCGGTTTGGATAGTGAAAAACAGCACATTTACTTTTAAGGTTCGCTCAAATTTGTTGTCTTCACCTGCGGCGTACCCAAACGGCCCCTAATTACGGATTTAAGGGACGGGCAGGGCGGATCACTACAACTCCCGCCCGGGCGGTAGGGGTCGGGGGATTTTATGCGAACTCACTCCCTAATGATTACCAATTAGGTCTCTCGTTCGTGGGCACCTGAAGACCGCCGCCGTTCCGAACGCCGACACCGCGTCTGCCATCCCCACCATCATTCACGAGGCAGACGCCGTCATCGCAATACCGCGGAATGAGGATGGCGTCTACGAAAGTGTTGCTCCGTCTGGCGATACTACGCCATCCGCAGGCTTCCGTGCCCACATTTAAGATATAAGATGTGCTCGCCCAGTTTCTGGATATTGTGTCTTCCTGGTTTAAGCGGGGGAAGAGTAGCGGCCTAACTTTTTAAATCCCAAAAAGACGGCTTGCAGTAGGGAGTCAGGATTACATCTTCCGATATGTCCCTGGGTGGTAGGTCTGCAAAAAAATGTTGTCCCCCAAACATGGTCATCTTAGCCGTTATCCACAGTGATTCACACGCTCAAAGCGTGTCTTGGCAATGCTCCGACTGTGAAAACCAAATCCCTCATACCTGGTGAAGCGTGAATTTGTTTAGTGCGTTTAATTGCGTTCGAGGCGGCTTAAATTGGAAGGAACACCGTGTTCCCACTAGTTTGGTCTACTCCTCTTTAGTCATCGTCACCCACGCTTTTGTCTTGTAATGTTGTAGTTTATTCTCCATCAAGTCCTCTGTCTCCATTTCCTCCGCCTCCACCTTTTGCGGCAGTTGTCCTAGCTCTTCATGCGCTCCGAGTGGAACTTTCAGTAACCCTTTATGTTTATCGCCGAACCTTTGAAAGTATTTATGTACTTTGTTCTTGCGATACTAGTCTCAGCTTGGTTTTTTTAACAAAGCTAATTCTGCTGCCTGGACTAAAGTCGTGATTGAAATATCTTTGCAAGCATGCGCAGTGCATTAGGATATCAAATTGATTCGGTTCACAGCGTGCCGTTATCGAACACTGGCTCAGTCAAGACCAAAGACGGACTCATTAACGAAGACTAGGACTATGTACTTAGTGCCGCCCACCAAGGACTTGATTTAAAAAATTCGAAGGTTTTATGTTGGCTACGTTTTTTCTACGGACCGTAAAACAGTACGGATTTATCGGAGGAAGAGAGTCACTACGAGGCTTTAGTACGACGGCCCATTTCACAACGGTAGGGTTTGAGGTATGGAATCCCAGCGAAGTCTCTAATTTTCTCGCCTTTTGTGCACATATCGCAGATACAAAACAAATAAAAATGCGAATTCTGCCGCAAGCTTAATGATTCAATTCATTACTCCCGACCGGGCAACATACACAGGGCAAGTTAAGTGACGAAGAAACATCCATCGGATAGGCGCTTTGAGAAGCATTTCCCAGTAATAATGTCAAAAGTGTCGTAAAAAATGCTTGGTTCAGCCTGGAACACCTTTTGCAAAGAATTGCGTTTCTTTTAAGGAACGCAGGTTTTTCGAGCTCGTCTAGCTAAAGGCTACATAACTTGCATCACTAATTACCAGTCGACCGGCTCCTCGGTCCACTGAGAGAGTTCTGAGTTGTGATAGAGGGAGTTATGCAAGAAAAAATCGTAATAGAGAACGACAACGGGCGTCATCAAAACTCTGAGTTTACGAACAAACAGATGTTGTCCATCAGAACAGTGTTAGTACACTTTCCGGAAAAGGCAACCGCTATGGCTCTCGCCGTGGTGTGCTCGGCGAAAGAGGTACGCGGAAACATCGCATAAATCTTGTTTCTCTGCAAATCCGCAACAAATGTTTCCATTCGAGGAGAGCTGGCGCTGACTGACCAATCCTCTGTGCGATCCTCTCGGCCATTAAGTGTCCCGTTCAAATTCCCTTGCTTGCTTTGCGTCGGAACATGCTTTTGCAAGTTTAAAAGTTACGGGTTATTCACGTGTTTCTTTTTGTCCAGCGGCAAAATATGTGTTTTATTCCGCTACCCAATACTTTTATGAGTGCTCCTATGGTCTCGATTCTTTGGTTACCCTTTACTCAACGTGCTGATTCAGGTCACAATGCGTATTCTCTCTCTGCTTGCCCTCGCGCTTATATGTGTGGCTTGCGGCGTCGCCACCGGCCCACTTCCGTGCCCCGACTTCCACGCCTGCGTCCAGATGGTTCGTTTACAGCGGGGCGGAAAATAGTTCTGTATTTGCCTTTAAGCTCGGACAGCTGAATGATCAGCTGTCGGAATGCGAGTACCAGCGCCGGGAGCCCATTTGTCCCGACACGCGCGAATGCGGTAAGTACCTTACCTGAGGATCGACCCGCCGGCTATGCAGGGGTCCCAGCCCCAACTGCCTTTTCATCAAAAATATACGCCGGAAACTAACAACCGAACAGTCGCTATAAACAACGAATTTCCGGAGCAATTCGAATTCCGCGTACCAAAGGGGGTGTCTGAATAAAGATTAAGATGTCCAGAATTCAAGCTGTTTTTTAGTTCAGATTTCAGAATACCTAGAAGAGCGGGTTAAGAAAAGAAAATTCAGAATAAACCACCTGAAATGCCGAATTTTAGCAGTAGATAAAATTGCTAGACGTCACTAACGGAAATTCCCGTATATTTGCTGAACTTTCAACTCATAACGGCGAGCCTATCAAAGTCCCGAGAATAGGATGTAATCGCTAGCGACATGTTTTTTGAAGGACCTCTTAGGCATTCCATGGGGTCGGATCTTTGCGGAGGTAGGTCTCGCCACCGCGTTTGTCGTCGCTGCGTCAATTGTCGTGGAGCACGTGAAGCTGAAGATGCAGGAACGGAAGCGCTACACCAGTATGACGACACCCAGCGGCGGACTCATGACGTCGTTGGGAGCCTTCGGAAGGACTACCGCTCAGCGACTCCGGTAAGCTACTGCAGTCGTATCTGGGAGTCATCCAGCGACGGGGGACTCATCGTAAGCGGGGACCGTACCAATTTTTTGACTTTCGCCTCGGCTTACGCTGGAAAAATGAATTGGGTGACACATGAAAAAATGCACTAAAGTCAGTGTCGTCAGCTTGTCCTCTCAGCGTAATAGAGGTAGAGGCTTGGCTAGAGAAAATACGGCACATTTGCTTTTGATTTTCGCCTAAAATTTCGTTGGTTTCGTCTTCGGCTTGCCATATGGCCCCTAATAATGGCGATGAGGGACGGGTAGGGCCGATCAGCACGGCTTTGCGGTTGGGGGGGGGGGGGGGAGGGTAGTATCGGTTCCCTAGCGACTCAATTTATGTCTCTCATTCGTGTGCATGTGACGGCAGTCGCCGTTCAGAAAGCCGGCACCACTTCTACCATCCCCACCGGCATTCACGAGGCCGACGTCATCATCGCAGTGCCCCGGCATGGCGCGGCCGTGCCGTCCACAGGCTTCCGTTTCATTGTCTAAAGCGTATTCATCCAGTTCCTCGATGCCCGTATCGCCCTAATTTAAGCGAGGCGGGTGACGAGCAGCGGCTCAACTTTTAAAACCCCTTTGAAGAGCGACTTAAGGTAAGGAGACGCGATTAAATACTTTGGTATGTCCCTGGCAGATTTTCCGTAAAAAACTTTGTATGTAACCAATGAAGCTCGCACCAAGCTCTATGTCTTCATTTCCTCCACCTTTTGCGGCACTTAGTCCTAGCCCGTGTATGTGTCGGAATAGTAAACCTCTGTATTTATTGCCGAAACTTTGTGCTTATGCAGCTTATGTGCTTATGTACTTTGTTCTTGCGATTCTAGGCTCAACTTGTTTGCTTTCGTTTAGTATTCGCCAGTTCTATTACCTGGATTAAACGGTAACAAGCTTGCTTGTGTCTGAAATCTCTTTGCCACCATGGGCTAATGGTGCACTAGGGCATCAGACTGATTCGTTTCACTGCGTGTCGTTGCCGGACTTTGGCCAATTCTAAACCAAAGACAGGCTTGGCAACCAAGACTAGGACTAAGTACTTAGTGCGCCAGCAGTATTGACCCACATGGAGTTGATAAAAGAACTGTTTTAAGCCAGCCAAATACGACTTTTTTTCTGGTGCTTGTCAGTACAGAAATATTGCTAAATTCGAATATTTTATATTGGCTACGGTTTTTTTACGAACTGCAAAAAAGTACGGTACGGCTTTGTGGACCGAAGAGGGTTACTATGGCCTGTGTACAACGGCCGAGTTCACAACGGTAGGGTTCGGGGTACGGAATCGCCACGAAGATTTCTAGTTTTCAAGCCAGTTGCGAACATATGCATGTGCAGGAACAAGGCGAATAAATGTGAACTTCGCCACAAAGTCGTCAATGATTCGATTCACCAGACCACCCGACGATATACAAAGGGCAAAATAATAGACGGAGATGAGACCACCATCGTTGAAGACAAAATGTCATAGTTCAGCGTGTCTGTGTTTTTCCGACTTGTCGTGGGAGCGGAACTTCATTTCGGTGGGTCCGGTAAAAAGGTCGCCTGTCGACACGTATACGCCGTCAGTTCGGCTATTGCCCTTCGTGAACTCCATCATCCGGTCGACGTTGGAGAGCAGATTCAGAGTGCGCGAGTAGTCCGCGTCCAGCTTCGGCGTCGGATTTTCCGTCTCTGAAACGTTGCATTTTTCGCAAAATAATGAGTTAGACGTTGCCGCCGATAGACCTTTGCCGCAGGCATGCACTTGAAGTTGCTCCACGCCAGCTGCATTCTGATTTCAGAGAATATGAGAACTCAAAGCTTTTTTTGCACCACACGCTTCTCGTGAAAAGATTCGTACTGCTAACTGACGCCGCTCGGAAAAAAATACCGTCAAAAGTCGAAGCGTTTTACGCTTCAAAAATGAACTCTCTAATTTCGCCCGGTTTGGCCTAGCAATTCGTTCAAAGCACTGTACTCTGAAGCTCTATTTTATGCACTGGACCTCCTGATATTAGCCTCCCGTTTCCAGGACTGCTTTCATGACTGTCTTCAACTGAGCCCGAGCATGACTCCTTTTTCCGAATTCTGGATTTAAAATAAGCAACATGGTCAAATTTTTGCTGTATGAATTTTGAGGCACTGAGGCATCGAGCGTTGGAATGAACCACATTGCGATAGATTCGATTCCCAGAGCTTGAATTTCAACCTCAACCTCGACTTCGACGTCGAACATATTCCACGGCAATGGTCGAAGTCGGACTTGAGGTCGAAGCCGCTGTCAGTGTCAAAATTTTCTTTGCTTTTTCACTATATTCAGAAGTAATTTCTCAAAAAGCTGCATTTAATCTAGGTCGAAGTCGAGGTCGAGGTCTAAATTTTCCTAGACTAAAGTCGACGTCAAGGTCGAAGTCGTCTTTGGCAAAGGTCAGGCCGAAGTTGAAGTCCAGGTTTTTGTGAAATTTAAAGCCCTGTCCGCTTCCCTCGCCAGTCAGCTATGCGGTGCTATTTGCACTCAAAAATACCGAAAAGGGACTGACCTAAGCAACCGTCATTTGCCGTCGCGAGAGATCGGAGCTTGGCACTCATTACCGACGAACACTTGGCGACGCTGTCGCTCTAAGCCGAACGGTTTAAGGAGGAGCTATGCCCAGACTAGTTACGTCGCAGCCCATAGCTCGGTTAAGACGCTTCCGCAGCTCCACCGTCAAGTGGTCTAGGTCGATGCCCGCGCTTACGTCGTCCGCGTCTACCGCTGAGATCACGATCAAGCTTCCGTGGCCGTAGTCCTCGACTTGCTCCTCTGTTGAGGCAGCACACATGCCGTAATGACCACTACCTGAAATATGTTTGATATCCATCGCAACGAGCTTACTTGGGTACGTCTAGGCCGCGATCGATTAGGGCTCGGCCGCCCAGGCACTAATCTGTGGATTACGGAGTCATTTTTTGTCGTGCTTATTAGTGTGGCCTGCACTTGGGCATTCATTCTATTCCCGACTACCAAGGCCTTCATGTTCCCTGCATATTATGCGCCATATCGGTCAAAGCGATGAAGACCCAGGGCCACGACCCATCCTTCGGTATGACACGGTTTTTGCTCGCCTTGTGTTTGCTAGCTTTTTCCGACCTTGCAAATATGTTAGTTCTAGCGGAACCTCAGGGCCGAATTTCCGCATAGTGGTAACTTACCATCGGCCATATAACCGACACTTTGCATTTTGCGGCCAGTTCCGTCGCGAAGTGGGTGACCGCTGACGTAGAGGAGGATACAGGGGCGCTTCTCCCGCCAGAAGTAAGACGCCTCGACTACGTTCAGAGGCGACACTATACGAGGGGCTGCAGATGAACGGCTGCGTGACATTTTGGCTGGCACAGTCGACCATCTGGAAGCGGTTTGATGCGGTAAAATGTTCAGGCAAGCCTTTGACTGCGAACGTGAAAGCCAAAGCGTGAAAATGAAATTATGCTTGCCTTTAGCTCTCCAGCAACAAATGCCACAGGCACACCGCTGTCCCTGTATGTTTTGGTGATGGGGTTGAAGACATTCTCCTGGAGAGCGTCTCGAAAGAGCTTCGCGTTCTTTGCGGTTCCATGCAAAGGGACGCTAAAAGCGGCGGATGCGTTTGTGGATGAATTCAAGCTCTGAACCAATGGAAAAGCTAAGCGAACGTCGGAAAACTACCGAACAAAAACGTAAAATATCTCGTTAATGTCAGGATAAGTTCAAGACCCTTGCTGCATTAGTTTGTACTTATTTTTCACGATCCATTTTGCTATTCTCCGCGCCTAAAAAGAGCCCCACGAACCGAACAGCTCAGCTTTGGTTTGGACTGAACCGATTCCGAAAAAGGAACGGAAACACAATTTTAAGCCGATGTCTTGGAACGGTTCCATTTCTGTCTCATTTGTGCTGGAACCGTTGACTGCTCTAACGGGCAACCGTTTACGAAAGCTAGTGCAGCATACAGTGGCCTCCATTGCTACTTACTCTGACTCCTCGTGTATGTCATCTTCGAGCAGTTGGTATGCGAATTCGTCGGTGTGAATGGACACAGTGCAGTAGTAAGGTTGCTCTTTTGCGACAATAATGGACGCGAAAAAGCAGAACAGCAGGATGCAGCCGCTCAACATGTTACGCTCTGAAAATATTCTGAAGTCAGAACGCGATAAAGTGAAACGAATAAATCGACGAGAATCGTTAAAAATCATGCTTTAGAATTCAGTCAATCAAAGTGAGCGTCAAGGTCAAGATTAACTGAACGTTTTGAGAATGGACGCACGGGTGTTTATCACTGCGCCCAAGTGATGCGACATTGTGCAGCGAACACGCAGGCACCGATTGTTTGTACAGCGTGTGTCACCGACTCGTACGCGGTGACACGTAAATATGTTTCCGGACCACACTTTGTGTCAGCCGACGATGCAGCCATAGATATGGACGGGAGGAAAAGGACAAGAGAGGACGGTTAGCTTTTCGAACCGCGTAAATTCTGCTATAACTTTTTGTGGTCCGTCTGACCGGCAAACGTTGCGGTAGGGCAGGTGGAGACATAACAATCCAACTAACGCAACATGCCTTTTAGCTAGCAGCAGCCAAATGGACATTTGCTCATTGGGGTGACCACGGGTTGGAAAAGGATAAGATTTGTCAACTTTTAGACGGCGCATGAAGCCGAAAATCGATGTCTGCAGCAAAAGAGGGAATGCTGGATGAAATAACGCACCCGGTATGAGACATTTTACTGTCTCGCGAGAGTAACGTTCGGATCGGCGGCCGCGTACATTAAGGCCATTTTGCGCGGGCAGCCACACTCAACAGGCCGCTCAATGCTTCCGGCACAGACGCGGGAGCAAACATTGGAAGCGACGACCTTTATGTGAAAACTTAGCAGTTGTTCAGCGGAAAGAAGGGATAGTGCTAGCGTACCCAGGACTTGCGTAGTTTGGTTTTAGCCGACGTCAAATGTGACGACCTTTAACCTGTACGCCGCAAAGGCGCGGCCGCGGAGCGGCGACACCAAGCATTCGTCCCATGCGTCGCGAAAGTAAATCGATTTTGGAAGCGGGGCTTTTGTCGCTGCGGCGGGCCGCCGCAGCTCCCACGAGTTCCCGGAGCTTGGTTTTTTCTCCACAGTCGGTTGCAACGTTGCGACTATTTATGCTGGCCTCATTAAATACGACGTTCCGTAAGCGAGAAAAGAATAATAAACTACCGAACAACTATACGGCTTCTAGGGTAAGTGGGAGTTCCGAAGAGTTAAAATCCTCAAAAGAGCCGTTTACTTGCTTAAGGTTTTCGCTTGCTTATACTGTTTTGCGCGGCTATACCCCCCCCAACCCTGTGCAACCGGGCCATAGGACCGC
>JNEY01000043.1:466505-482300 GCA_020875895.1 Aphelenchus avenae | reverse complement strand
CCTCTTTTTGCACAAGTCTTCGTGATCGTCGGACGTCGGGGCAACCTGCTGCAGCCGATTTTCCACGTGCTTCTCCCAGATCGTCGCAGTGTGACATACGTTCGGGCTCTCTCGATGATCAAGGAGGTTGGATGAAATAGATAGAATCCTCTCTTAAGTACGATTTAGAAGTACCCGGAACTAAATCCCGAGGCGGTCTCACTCGATTTTGAGCTCGCCCTCATTTCGGCTGTGCTTCAAGTCTACCCTGACGCACGGATTAACGGGTGCATCTTCCATCTATTCCAAGCTATCATGCGACACCTCACCAACGGACTAAAGCAGTTGTACGAGTCGGACCCGGAAATTAACTTGCAAGTGCGGTCGATTTGTGCATGTGCCTACGTGCCTCAAGACAAGCTTGTGCAGTACGCGAAGGAGCTGCGATCAAGCCTCCATGCGCGTCTTCGTCCGTTAATGGACTATTTCCAAGCGACTTATATTGGTTAGTGTGGCGTAAATCACCCTTCAGACTAAATAAGGGAAACTTTTAGGAACGCTGGAGAAGGTGCGCAAGCGTGGAGGAGGGTTCACGGACCGCTTCAAGCATCCGCGATTCAAGCCAGCATTGTGGAATATGCATCGTCGCCTCGAGAACGGAGACGACAGTACGAACAACTACGTCGAGAGAGCCCACTGCCGCGCAAAAGCGTTGATTAATGCGCACCACCCCACCATCTGGAAGTTCCTCTTTGCTCTGCATGGCTTGCAGCAGACTATCGACTTCGATCACAACCAGCATTTGGCAGGCGTTAACGCCCGGAAGAAGCCCGACAAATATGCCCAGCGCGACGCACGAATTCGCAACATCATGGAGGAGTTGGACACTCGCATTCCTCTCGAATATTTGCGAGGTATCGCTGCCAATCTGTCTCTTGAATAGCGACTCCTCGCTGTGTTCTTTCTGATGTTTGCCCGACAATATGCTTGTAAAGAAGCAGGTTTAATTGTTCTTCGACGTATTTGACTGTGATATTCACTCTCTTTGGCATGAGCTTTGAATATACCGGGTGTAGCCATGCAGCTCTTGAACGAATAAAATCGCCTATCTACATGAGTAAATTTAAAAAGGGTTGTCTGAACCAAGGAACTTTCTGCTCCACAAATTTTGCAATAAAGCTGAATGAAGCACATTGAGGTGGAATGCTGTATCATCTCCGTGCTGAGCCGCTTCGCCGCGACGTGACGCGCAAAGAAATAGAGCAACTGATGGGAGACTTCGGAACCATTTATCGCGTTTCCATCCACCGCTCGCCGCCCTACCCTCGATACAACAGGATCACGCGGAAGAAAGACATCTTCGACCCGACCTACGCCGTGATCAGTTACACTGATCGTCATGCATGCCGCATTGCCATTGCCAATCTCCACAACACAATGTAGGCTATAGCGTACGTTCGGTCCTGTACTATGCTTTTAGCAAGCACCCCATCACCAGTCAATTCCATTCGGTCGTGGAGACTGTGAAGATGGGCCAAATGGAGGTGCGACGATCGCTGCGCCTGTACGAGCACACTCAGAACCGCTACGGCGCTTAAATGCATGCGCAGCCAAATGTTAGATAAACTTTGTTCGCTACATATGCAATGGACTGTGGATTGCCGACCTAGAAGCAATAAAAACAATTTCACGGTTTGATCTAGCTTGGTGACTAGGTGCTTGAACAGTGGTGTGCCATTGGCTCGAGGCACCCTGCTTTGTTGTTGTATTTTACTCGAAAGTCATACTACCTGCGGTAATGCTGGGAGCGCTCCCGTATTGACCCGGGTGCTGGCCGGGCCGTCGCCGCGGAGCGGCGACTACATGGTTTCGCGGGTGCGGCCGAGCAAAAGTCGAAAGAAAATAGCGTGCGTTTCTTGCTGTCTCGTTCCGCTCGGACCCGACGGGCGAGCACGTTCTTCGAAAACAGATTTAGCCATTTGAAAAGGCCCTATTTAGCCAGCAGACCGGGCGGTACGGGAGGGTGACCGGCTTTATACGCAGGTTACTCCTCTTCGCTCTAATTTTTGGAACGGGGGGAGCGTCGGGCCCCACGAACCCCGCCACCGGCATTGCACTTTAGCCGGTGTGCGGCGCGGATGCGCAGAAAAGCGCTCCCCCTATAAGAACGAAAGGAAACTAGAGTCAGAACAAGGCAAATTTTATTAGTGCCAAAACGTTACAGTGCCAAAACGTTTAGTGCCAAAACGTTACAGTGCCAAACTGAAAAGTGCCAAAACGTTACAGTGCCAAAACATTATAGTGCCAAAACGTTGATGCCAAAACGAGTGATGCCAAAACGTTAAATGCCAAAACGTATGGCACTCAAACCATGATGCCTGCCAACCTGTCCTAAAACGTCTTGCATTTCAGACCTCATCTTACTGGTTCGTCTTGTCGGAGTCGATTCGGCTGCTTCGGAGGATACGTCGCAATATTCTCATCTTCCTTCGCCTACGCTTCGGCCATGGCGAAGAACAATGGGCTCGAACGGTCCAAGGCTATCGCCCGACTGGAGGGTTCCGTGGGCGTGGGAAGTACGTCCGTTCACCTACTTAATTCGCTAAATTATGCGTACAACTAGAACTAAGCCATTTCTAAAGCACCGTTTTAGGCATCCTCGGCTTCTTCTGCACCTACGCCGTCCCGAAGTTCGGCTACTTCGTCGGCTTTGCCTTCATGACGGCTCTTCACGTCCTCTGCCTGCTTTGCGTCGTCGCATTCATGCAGGACATTCGGCCGAGCGAGGACGTTGTCGTGGCGAAGAAGACCAACTGGGAGGCGCTGGTGGACAAATTCACGGTACGTACTTTTCCGGAAACCGAATACGAAGTCCGCAGAAAAGTTTCCGGAAAATTTTCCTTGCTGGCCGGCGCATTCCGAGAAGAATTTAGCAAATTAGCTGCCATGAAAGCCAGGAGTTTTTCCATTTTTGGGCAATTTTCCGCACCACTTTTCTCGGAAAAAATTGACATCGTTAATAATTAGTTTATCTGGTTCCTGGTTTTACAATCGCTAAGCACCTTTAGGCCTGGGCAGTGCTGTTCAAAGACAAAAGGTTGTGGTCGCGGATTATCCTGCTAAGCACGTGTTTTGGGCTCTCCTTCTTTGCCTTCATGGGTACGATTTAACATGCTGGAATAATAATGTGTCAAGGAGGACTGTTCCAGGAACGCTGCACATTCTCTTCTTCTACCTAAAGCAGCGCTTTTCCTGGGACATGGAGCAGTACGCGACGCTAAAGGCGCCCGATCAGATGCTGTCCACACTGGCCGTAGGTCGCACATGGTTATGCTGTTCTCAATGGCCGCTTCTAGATCCTCGTCGTCTTTCCGTTCCTCAAGTCGCGGCACGTTTCGGACGCGGTGCTCGCGCTCATCGGGCTCAGCTCTCGATGTGCCGGAAGGCTCTGGCTAGCGGTCGCGTGGAACACCTACTCCGTCTACCCGAGTAAGTGTTCCACTAGGCTTTGGCGCTGTTTTTTCCCGCTTTCCACGTCACGGAAAGCGGCTCGAGTGCACCATCAAACAGCATCGGATTACGGCCACTTGAAAACGACGCCGCTTTTCCAAACTTTTACACTGTACAACTTTTGTCAGTACGTTGTCGAATTGCATAGCAAGGGCGAGGAATAGTTTTAGCACGGACAAGGGAACAATAAACGGAACGGAAACGGCACAGGGCTGTGCCGAACTCCATGTTTAAACACGCTTATGACCTTGAACTATGCAAATTTCCAGTGATCCTAATGGACGCGTTCTCGAGGTTCTCGCCCGCCGCGCTGCGATCGCTGCTCTCCAAGTCCGTTGAGGTCGACCAACAGGGCCGGATCTTCTCGCTGATCAGCGTCATCGAGCTCGTCGGAAGTCTGCTGGCATCGGTGGCGTTCCACACGCTCTTCCCGTGGTCGATTCCGTTCTTCCCGCAGCTGGCGTTCGTCGTGATGGCGCTCGTCATGCTCGTGCCGGTGTTTCTCATCTGGTAAGTTGTATTACGAGCGTCCCATTTGCACTTCTGGGGTTTCTATGACCATCATGGTTCCTTCTTCTTTTATCTTTAACTCAGTGCAAGGCAAACGCTTGCAGCGTTTGAGAGGCAAGACACACGCAGTGTTTGATATGCGGCGAACCTAGGTAACGCTGAGTAGTGCCTTGGCGTAGTACCTTTAGAGTGCCGCCTTGAAATTTGTTCCAGTCTCTGTCTGAAGTCACATTGTTGCTTCAGCTGGAACCTGCGCGAACTGAACCGTGAACCGGCCGAAGCGCCGCCGCTTCCGCCGATCGACTTCAAGAGCGTCGTCACGCAAGGGCTCACGACGACGTCGCTCTCAGGGGCGAATGAAGTGGACGTCGCCACTCCGCAACATTCATTTACAGAGCTTTTTCTCTCAGTATTACTGGCTCCCTTTTCGCTTTAATCTCCGCTGTTCGTGCCTTGTTCTGCGCCTGTACACTTGCCAAGGTTCCATGTTAGCCCAAGAACTTAATGTGCTGTTCTTTATCGGTATACACCTCCTACTCTTACGTCTTCCGGGTTTACAGAACAGCAAAGTAAAGCATGTCCACTTTGCCAACGGCATGGAGTTAGGGCTACATTCACGACGTGTTTCAAAAGCGGAGCAGAAGTCCCGCGAATACTTTGCGGGATTCGCAAAGTATTCGCGTGGTTAGGGATAGCAAGCATTTTTCGGTAAAACAATTGCAGGTGCGTGCTAATAAGACAATATATTCCGGTATTGCAGGGGGGGGGGATAAACTTGCGTAGAGGCAACGCAGGCATACGCAAAGCACTGTAGAATATGCGACAAAACGAAGAACTAGGATGTCGCTTGAAAGAGCTAGACCGGTACGCAAAGGAGTTAGTAGTGTATGTTTTATGCTATTTTGGACCGTCTACGAGTTCCCATTTGGAACGCATGATTAAAGCATTGTGAGCCATAAGCTTGACCGGTTGATTCGCGTGAACAAGCCTAATTCACCCGTTCGTCTTCGATACTTTAGACTTTATGTTGTTGGCACTTGAACATAAGACGTCAATAACACTTGAGTTAAACACTCGGATATTTTCTGTGCAGTATTAGCTCCTTTATCACTGAGGTGGCTCACTTGAATTGGGCAATATGTGAAACGAAACAAAAGTGTTTTATTGCGCGAACGAACGTAAAACGCATCAAGGTTAAATAAATCACCACCAATGGGCAAGGAACGGCTCCATTTTGTCGATGTCCTCTACCGACTCCATGGTTCGTCCCTTCTGCAGCAAAACGAAATCGATACGTCCTTCATCTTCATTGTACTTGCTGAGCCACACCGTCAGCCACTCGTTGGTCGTCTGGTTTCGGAAGTGGTAGACGTCGTATGCGAACGTCTCGCCGGAGCAGGCGCGAGGCAGGACCTTGTCCGAGACATCGACGTCGCGAAGTGTCGGCTGCGTGCAGGTAGTGGGCATACGCGTGGACCTGCGATCCAAGAACTCCATTCGGATGGCATGCTGAAGTTGTCACTTTGAGACGCGGTCAGAAAGCGCTAAGATCACTGTTTGTAGACATAAAATGCACAGTTAGCTCACAAATTTTCGGCTCTGCAAAACCTATGGGATTTCTACGAAATTACTTTTATCTTAAACGATGTCCTGCTTGGTTGAGCAGTCACTTACATTAATGATGTCGTCGCAGTTGAACACGGCGCTCGGAACGTAAAGCACGGACCATACATGACATCCGACGGCCTACGTCAAGTACCCGTGACAGAGCTCTCGAATCTCGCTTATCTCGCATGGCGAGAAGTCGTCGTCGTCGAGATAAGGCGAAGCAGTAAGCAATCTCAGTGTGAAGTCGTCTGTTATTAAGCAGACATCCCTGCGCGAAACCGGAACCAGAATTTTCGGTCCAAATCTGCATGTCCACAAAACTATGCTTACCGCGATTCGCAAATGAAAGCGTTCCGCGCCGAGAAGCACCTCATTGGCGAGGATCAAGGGAACGGTATCTTCGGCGGTAAAAGCTAATAGGACGAAGTCCTTCACGCCCATATCTCCCGCCAGCTGAAGTGAACTGGTGATCTCCTCGTGCTCGTCGAAGTACTCCAGCACTACGGACTTTACACGGAATATGCCCGCCAGATGCTGAGCGACTGGACTGAAGCGAAACCGGCGCAGTTGCTGTCGCAGCGCAGGGCGCAGCCATCACGGAGCAGGGACATGACGGTAAGGTGGTCTTCCGGGCGGAACACGTCGTTGGGAAAACGCTGCCCCCAGGGGATGTCGAATGAGTGGTCTAGCATCGGATCGTCGTTGGAAATCCAGTCGATCTTGAATAGGTCGGCTGGCATCGCTTCGGAAATCGGAGCCCTTCGAATGACGAAGCTGTTGTCACTCTGAAACGGTGCTTGTCAACCAGATAGGGGCATGTCTCGGTCGCGAAATTTATCACAAGTGACGGCCTCCTCCTCGGAGCTGGGACGTATTAGGCTCGGTTCACTTTCCAGCAAAGAGTCGGCAAGCATTTGACAATCGAGAATGTTGCGCACCGGTTTTCACTCGCTTGGTTAGCCAATTTTTAAAACATTTTAGCTGCGGAATTTTTGAGGTGACCGGGACCGCGACACTAGACCCGCCCGTCCCTGCCTGCTTCGGAAAAAACAAGTGGATCATAGCTTACGATGCTGACACGTTCAAGCGGTCGAAGGGCCAGCTTGCCGGAAGCGTTGCTGACAACGTCGCGCCAAAACGTGCACGTAAGCTGCGCTGCGTCCAGGTCGTCCCTCGAAGCAAAGCCGAACACTGTCAGCAGCAGGTCGCGTTGGTTTGGCAGCTCTAGTTGCCTGTAAGAATTAAAACTATTCGCTCAATGTCGACTGTGAAGGCTCGTACCTTTGCGGTGGTTTGGGGAGCTGCGGGCCGCATAGAACTATGTCGTCCATGAGTATTCGGACGGACATTACTGTCGAAGTACGTCTGAAATAAAAAAAATTAAGTCAAACTGGGTATTGTCATTTGGTTGATGCACATCAGGCAATGGCAGGTAGCTGTCTGAAATTCACAAAAGTTCGATTACTTAAACTTTACTTCCTAATATAGTCATTTATTGAAAGTGCATTCACTGGAACGACCTCGGCCGTACCCTTTTCGTACTCACTTGAAAAACTTACGCCCAGTACGGAGAATTGGACACCAATGGGAGTTCATCATTGAACTGGAGGTGCTCCGGTTCGTCGTAAGGCCGACAGCGATAAGAAAACTCGATAGTCATTTGTTGGTCGGTATGAGCGTTCTGGACGTGGTAGCGATCGGTGACGTGCGGAACCTTGATGATGGCGTTGCTCTGCTTGAGGACCGCCACACAGTAGGGGCACGGACGGACGGATCTCTCGGCAGCGTCCGTCCAAACTGCTGAAGCAAGGCGCAGTGGACGGAAGTCGATGCGAGCTGAGCGCGCCTTGAAGGCCTAAACGGTTCCACGTTATGCGCAGGGCCTCGTCATTCATGCTAGTTGTTAAATATACGGTATAAGACTTCCGCATCTTCATTGAAATTTTCCGGACATGCGAAAAAATCTTCGGTCCGGTTCGGGCTTACCTGAATTATCGTCGGGATTAATTGCGGAGAAGCATACACACCGGGAGAGCAGAGCTCTGGACCGCCATTGAACAGGTCTGCCACAAATGCGTCGAGTTCCGGACCGCCCTCCGGCAGCTCGTAGACTTTCGTGAAGTATTCGTCGTTATAGTAAAAGCAGCCTAAACGCTCTTCAGTAGTGTATTTCGTAATATACGGCACGGTCGTGCTTATGCAACACTATACGCTGATGAGGCTAGCATCATTGCATAGAGCTACTGCCGTATGGCGAAAAGTGTGCGCCAGGGTGGGTTTTCGTGCATCGATGATCCAAAATTGCTTCAGACATGCCAATGCGAGCCCGCTATACCGTGCACTCTATAGCGCAAAAGATTGGCATTTGGTTATGAGCATGCTCTACGGCTTTGCGCATGCTAATATCGGCTCTGTACTACGCGTTCTGACTTGCGTGGAGCGCCCAATAGTCGCACGTATGAGTTTAAGGACGGACAACGCAGCGCGGCGCGTAGGTGTGAGAGTGCGCGGCTGGCGCGTTGAAGCGATTCATTTCATCAGCAAAACATACATTTTGGTAGGGAAGGCTCGCCCAGGTACGAATCGTCAAGCCGTCTGGTCTGGTACTTCAACGACATCACTTCCGTCTCGGCCTAAACGTTTAACTGTCGTCCATCAAGCACTTGGATGAACGTACGGAGTCGGCCCTGGAGGTCGCCGCTTCGACTTTCTTCTTGAGTGCAACTATCTGACGCTGGTCTTGAGGGTCCCGTACTGCTCGCGAACGGGCTCGTGTTGCGAGAGCTCCTGCTCGAGAGAGGAGATGCGCTTCTGGAGGAGTTCGTTGTCGTAGTCCTCTCTGCGTGCGGAGTCCGTATCGGCCTAAACGTCCGATGTCAATCCCAAAGCATTTGGTCGAACATACGTACCGCTTCAAGCTTTTCCCTGAGCGCCTCCATTTGACGCAGAGTGTTCTGGTGAATGGTCTTGAGGATCTCGTACTGGTAGCGGACGGACTTGCGCTGCAAGAGCTATGTGGAATACACATAAACTTAAGACTTCAGGCTCCACATGATAACTTTGCAAATGATGGGAATTATGCAATTTCAAGCGGACACCAAGTTTCCGACTTAACCGACGTAAGACAGTGCTTGCAAAAGCTGTGAACGGATTGGGAATCACATTCGCAGTGACTAATATTTTAACAATCAGGGTGAGCTTTTGTGTACTCAGGAAGGGACGTCTGTGTAGAGACGGAAATCGGTTTAGTTTTAACACGCGAAATAGCCGCCGTACTTGGTTGGACAAACCCACTTGCTTCCGCTGGAACCTGCGCTAACTGAACCGTGAACCCATCGAAGCGCAGCCGATTCCGCCGATCGACTTCAAGAGCGTCGTCACGCAAGGGCACGTGCGTCGAGACGACGACGTCAATGGCAGGGACGAAGGTAGTGGACGCCGCGCAGACGGCGAAGTTCACCGCCGACTGCGCGGTATTAACGGCTTTATTATCCGCTGTTTGTGCCTTGTTCCGTGCCCGTACACTTGCTAAGTTTCCCTGGTCAACCAAAGAACTTCGTGTGCTGTTTTTTTCGGAGTATGCACCTGCTACTCTTACGCCTTCCGGTATTACAGAGCAGAAGAGTAAGCTAAAGCATTTCCACTTCTGCGCTGGTTTGCAGTTAAGCCCTGGCAACAATGCCGACTCCGAGTCCGGGACTCGATGTGGCCATAATGAATGTCCTCGAGGTCGACCTCGAGCCCCAGGACTCGGACTCGGACTCGAGGTGGCCACAATGCGGGGACATGTCCTCGAGGACGTCCTAGAGGACGGACTCATGGACTCGAGGTCGGTTCCAAATTTTTTTGAAAATTTCATCAGGACTCGGGGTGGACTCGAGGTCTGTGGGGCTCATTCTGGACCGATTTCGATGCGGATTTCGGGGTACGTACCATTTTTAACGTTTTGGAACTCGTTTTTCATGGTTTTAGCCCAATTGGCCTGCCCAGCAAAAAGTAAAAAAAGTAAGTAGAAAAAAGGATGCGCGAGACCAACCGCTAACCCAAAATACTTCTGGGTGATGCTCTTCTTGAACGCCTGGTTCAGCGGCCACATCTTTCGCTCAAAAACGGAAGCCACCGGGAATAGGTTGACTCTAGAACAGGATCGAGCAATTCTAACAGACAGTAGAATTTGGTCTTTTTCGGTAACACTATAATCTTTTTGTTTGCACGTCAAAGGAACTTTAGCGGGCACTTCGGCCGTCGGTGCCGAGGATGCTAACGGTAGTTTATGTCCGGCACACGTGGGCAAATACGCATGTCCGCGGCGCATGTATACGTTCTATAATGGCAACATATTCATCGCTAACGGCAGAACTAGGATATTTCTAGTACGAGTTTTACTATTTGATGCCACCGTGGGCCGTCTACCTAAGCACATAGCTTGCAAGTGATTACGACTATGCGCTTTGCTACGTCTAAGCACGCCTCGTCTTTTGCAAGGTTCTCATACTTTTGTCGGTTGAGACTGGAAACTGCGTCGGTGCACGGTCGTTTGGGCAGGTATTCATAATCGAACTGCATGATCTAGAACGTTCTGAGTCACACGCTTTGGACGAAAACTTCAGTCGCATCATAAACTAGCTCTTCCATTCGCGCACGATTACTGATGTCTGTGTCACTTAAATTATGTGGTCTGAAGTCTTATGCACACTTGAAATTGGTCAGCGTTTTATTGCGCAAACGGACGACGTGAAATGAAACAAGTAGGGTTACTCATTTAGCGGCTATGGGAACGGCTTTATTCTGTCGATGTCCTCGACCGACGCCATGATTCGTCCCTTCTGCAGGAACACGAAGTCGATACGCCCTCCGTCGTCCCACAATCGGTACTTGCCGAGGCACACCGTCAGCCACTCGTCGGTCGTCTGGTTCCGAAAGTGGTAGGCGTCGCACTTGAACGATTTTTCGGAGTAGTGACGCGGCAGGACCTTCCTCGAGATTTCGACCTCACGATGCGTTGGGTGCTTGCGGTTAGTGGGCTTGCGTGTGTAAAAATCATTTCCGAAGTTCATTCGGATAGAGCGGGGCATGCTGAAGTCCTCGCTTCGAGATGCGGCCAGGAAGCGCTGAAATCAGAGTTTGTAGACACAAAACGCACAGTTAGGACATGCTAGTTAGCCTCTGCAAAACCTATCAAATTCTACGAAATTACTTAAATAAACTCATCTCAAACTATGTCCTACTTCCTTAAATACCCACTTACATCGATGATGTCGTCGCAGCTAAACACGGCGTACGGAACGAGCAGCAGGAACGCTACGTGACATCCGACGGCCTTCCTCAGATGCTCTTGACAGAGCTCTTGGATGTTGCTGAACTCGCCCTTCGTAGTCGGGATGTCGTCGTCGTCGTAATTAGGCTAGGAGTAAAGCAGTGGCGAAATAATCTATGATAAAGCAGGTATCCCTGCGGGAAACCAAGCGCCAAATTTTGTGACACACTAAATAGACAAGAATCTTTTGCAAAAAACACTGCGATGAAGACCTTGCTTAGAAAGATATCCTTTTTTATTTATCATTCATACGCCAGCCAGCTACATGGCCACAAAACTATGCTTACCCAGATCTGCAGGTGAAAGCGTTCCGCGCCGTGAAGCAGCTTATTGGCGAGGATCAGGGGAACAGCGCAACCGTCATCCATTCGCAGCTCGAAGTTCTTCACGCCCATGTCTCTCGATAGCAGAAGCGAAGTGGTGATCGTCTCGCGCATGTCGACGCATTGCAGGATGACGGACTTTGCACGGAATGTGCCCGCCAGATGCTGAGCGATTGCACAGAAGCGGGAGACGCAAAAATTGAAGTAGAATTCAACGAGGAATTGCGCAAAAGTAAATTTGAGTCGCTAGTGGAACACATTTTAATTGGTTTGAGTTGGAATTTGTCAGCGTTTGCATCAAGGTTTGTCGAATTTTTGGCAAAAACAATGAAATAGTTTTAACCGAAAAAAGCTAAGTGCGGGCGGATTTTCTCATGACCGAGACCGAAACCATACCGAAAGGACGCGTGATTTCCCCAAAAGTGATTTAAGGCTCCGAATCGACTGTCCTACGTTCAGATGTCTTTTTTACAGAAGCGCACATGATACGTATTTGATGAACCAATCAAGAAACGACTTTATGCTTCGAACAAGAAGGTAAGTACGTAGGGATAGCACTCCATACTTCATTCATGACGCTTCTACAGCTCAGGGAATTTCTCGCACGCAAAAGGCAGTTGATTCTCGCATTCGGTCAAGAAGTAGCGATCCACGGGGTCGGAGGGCCAGGAGAGTTTCACGAGGACGCAGGGCATCTCCTCGCGACACTGTCCGAAGTGAAAGTTGTTGACCAGACCTCCTCGTTCCCATCGCAGCCAGCACTTCTCATCCTGCTCGCTTGTGGTAGCTGCGGTCCACCAGCTTGTCGCATTGTCGTTGAAGTTCTTCGTCACAACCCTGGCTGCAAAGTCGGCCTCTTCCGGCCGATCCAGAGTGGCGAGCCGTCCGCCAAGGTTCTCGCATTTGCTTGCCGCGTTCTCCCTCGTCTCAAGTTCAGTCTCCAGTGAAAACTAAAAGTAGTGTGCCTGGCGTAGACCGAACATTGGCTGTGTCCGGACTTTCAAGTGGGTCTGTGTCCGATCTAGGACTTAATGAGTAAGTCCGGATCTGGGCACTCGCTTTCTTTGAGATCGCTAGTGAGTGTGCGTAGGCATGTGAGCCCCTGCGGAAAGTCGGCAATTTGTTTGTCGACTGCGGAAAGTAAGTGTGGTATGGAGGAAGCAGGGCTGCCAGTGCGATGTGCTTTGGTAGCCTTAAGGCATGCTATTCTGCGTGTGACTACTAGTTGATACAAGGAGCATTTTACCTAGATATTTTTTGCCGGGAAATACCGAAACGGTCACGAAATGCGCCCGACATTTGAGTACTTCGGACTCCCTTTTAGACTCAGTTATGGAGTCTCACAACGTCGGACTCATCAGTGAGTCTTAGTGCTCGGTCTCACTAGTGACCACTAACTTTTTGGGAGTATAAGTCCAGTCCAGTTAGGTACCCAGAAATGTCAGGCGGACTATGCAGTCAAGGACGTACCTAGGGGCAAGGCAAATTTTTCTATTTCAGAATATTAAGGTAATTAAGCCCAATTAGTGCCAATTTCCGAATAATTTTGCGTAATAACAGCAAAAATCGCTCTGGCGGCGCATGCGACGGGCTGTTTTAGGTTTAAATATACTAAAAACACGATTTAAAACAAGTAATAGGACAAGGTCGCGACACTTCAAAAAAGTACCAAAAGGGGGGGACCAAGGCATTTTTTCGGCGGCGGCCGAAGGCCGGCCGAAAAAATAGGTAAAGGGTCCCTCCTTGGATGCGCCCCCCACCCCCTCCCGAGGGGTCCTAGGTACGTCCTTGTATGCAGTGGTCGTAACGACTGTACCATTGGTACAAAAACCTACGTAGTACAATCGTCCGGCCGCCGGGTTGAGGACCCATTTGTTCGCTTCAGCCATTTCTGAAAAAGACATTCTACACTTTATTGTTTGCAAGAGAACGTACCGTAATCGAACCTCAGTTCGGTGGTACGCATTGTGTAGCTTCCACAATGAATCAAGAGTTGGGAAATCCGCAATCCCTGATGAGGCTTCACGGGAGCGTACATCAGGTACTTCGTCGTGTCTTCGTCCGCAATTGCGCTCAGTGGAATATGCATCGCATCGCGAATGCTTTTACCGGTCAAGCAATTCAGCATTAGGGTTTCGACCGACTGGAAATAACTTTCACACTGGTGCAGATTCAGAAAAACAATTTCGAGAACAGCAGTACTCACCGACAGATAACGCAATGACCCGGCCGAGTCCCCACCTTCTTCGTTCCATTGTACATGGCGAGTGTCGACGGTGTAGGGGCAAATACCGCCAACGGAACTGTCGAAATAGTCACACTCTTGTATCATCTCGAGCTCCTGCTTTGGCTCACAAGAGAGCATTTCGATGTTGCTAAACCTCCTTACCAACTTTTCCGGCTTTTCGTGCACAAGTTAATCGCGGCCAGGTAAGAGCTCAAACTTACTCGGTGACGCATTCGCAAGCCGCAGACATGACACCGTCGATGCTCTGAGACCAGAGATATCCGTAGGACATATCCAGCCTAGAAAAAACTCATCATTTGTATGCTGGCGCTGCTGATCCCATACTCTCCCTTGAAATCGAGGTCGCTCCAGAAACTGACGTAGCACAAAGGCCGGACGAGCACAGTGATGTTGTCCCCTTCGCCGATGTCCTAAAAACATCAACGTTGCATGTTTTGATGATTCCCTAGTCGTCCTTCTAGGTAATAAACTTGGTACGACTTATTGGAGGCAATCCCGTCCGCTAGCCAGCTACAAAAGCGGCTGCAAGACGCTCGTAATCGTAGACTAAAACTGCGAAACTCAAACTAACCAGTAGCTCTAGCCTTTGCCGAAAGTTCGAAAACCGGTAGCCTACGCCGAACAGCATCGGGAAACCGGAGCAGCTTGAATCTCCATAAAACTTCGCGCATACAAGTGACCCGTCCGCCGTCATTGTCGCATTGCGCCAGTCGCTAATCGCTGGGCATTCCTTGCAGATGCCAAGCATTGGCCCTAACGGACCCAGAAGTAACGCGGACGCAAAAATAATGCGCATCGCTTCGGTCGATTTGAGTAAATCACACGAAGCGACAAATAGCCCAAGCAGACGTTAACGAATCACCGGAATTGTGACGGCTTAACCTTCGGTCGCGGTGCGGACGAATGCGTGCGGCCGCTAATGCGATGCGAAGTCGAATGTGAGTAAGCATCTGTTCCGTCCAGCATTTCGAGCAATAAACAATCTCCGAGCGGACCTCGGTGAAGCATTAGCTTAATAATGGATCTGCACAGCACTTTTTTTGTTCCGCTAATGTGCTGGTACATTGACCCCAGCCTCCCCAAATATTTATCTCTGAAGCTCAGTAGTGGGCGCCGACACTCCGAAACCTCAGGCAATGCCTCGACTGAGGCGGAATCCGCGAATGTCAACGCTCTGGATCGTAGTGGCCGGAAACCGACACCCGTACCGAACTGCGTCCTCGTGCTGACCCAGCCCGTACCGTGCTCCGTACCGTACAGATCGACCCCCATCGTTCTCCGTAGCGTGCAGTACGCTACGGTCCTAGTACGGGCAGTACTAGCGCCAAGTATGGAGAAAACTGGAGCCGTACCATACATCGTACTATCCTGACCAGCCCGTACCGTACTCCGTACCGATAGTACAGCAGCACGGTACGGTACGGCCGTACCACCTGTACGGTTGCCGACTTTACCGAAAACGATTAGGAAGGTTGAGCGGAGTTTGAAGGCAAGCGCCGTGTTTGGCATCTGAACCAAAGGGGAATTGCCTAAATCACATGCATGACATCGTTGCAATTAAACTGTGGCTCCATAAGCTTGCGTCACGCGTGGCTACGCTGTGTAACAAGCGGCATAAAGCCAAGTCGGACCAAGCTACATTCATTTTTCATCAATGTAAAAAAGCCGATGCTTGAATTACCCGTTCTAAAAGGTAGGTGTCATTATGGCGCTTAGGTAAAATAGAAGTGGGTAGTAAAGGTTGGCAACCATACTGGTCGTAAGGGGCTTACCGTGCCGTACTGTCGTTACGTAGTACGCTACATGAGGGTTAGGCCGGTCTTTAGTAGAGGGCCGACCAGTTCCGGTGGCAGCAGCAGCCACGTTCTTCGGTTAGGTAGTCGTGTAGTACCCTGGACACAACGCCAGACTTGGCCCGTTGCCAATTATTGGTTATTCCCCGATGTGCGCCCGATGTGCCCCCGACATGCCTTGTCCACGTGCATTCCGTCACGGAGGGCGGAGCTGGCGTAAGCCGGCGAAGCCCTCCGGGACGCCGTTGATGGATTACCACCCGCCCGTGCCATGCCATTGCTCCGCCCATCCGCTGCCTATATAAGCAGCAGTAACCTTGTACTGGGCGCCAGTCCCTTCGGGGACCCGCCACGAGCATGTGACGAATAAAGAAGGCTCTCCACTCAGCTCTCATCTCATCTCTTCTCCAACGCTAGCTGCATCCCACTAAGGCGTCATTCCATCAGGGTCAACAGAGCGAACGAGCTCCTGGAGTGTACATCCCCTCCGGAAGCTTACGTTCGACA
>JNEY01000043.1:420914-450621 GCA_020875895.1 Aphelenchus avenae | reverse complement strand
GGGGGGGTCAAAAATCGGCTTAGTTATGCTAACATAATTTCTGGACGCTCCCTAAGAACGCAGCCAAGATGCTCGAAGCCGTTTCCAAAGCCGATGCCATCAACCATGCGGCGACCGCCTTCCCATCCTAGCCAGCGCGTCCCGAGGCCCTTGCTTGTAGTAGCTGCAGTCCACCAGCTTGCTGTGCCGTCGTAGAAGTTCTTTAGCACAAGCCTCGCAGCAAATTCGAAATTCGACCTCTTCCGGTCGGTCGAGAATGGCGAGGCGCCCACCGAGTTCTTCGCATTTGCTTGCCGCATTCTCCTGCGTCTGTCGCTCGGCCTCGCGTGAAAACTAAAACTACGGAACATGATGTGGGTGCAGTGGTCACCAGCTTTTGAGTATTTTCCTAGTCGTCTTTGTGCCCTTCTAGAAACCGATAAGAACCGAATGCAAAAACCTGCGTAGTACAGTCGTCCCGCAGTCGGGTTGAGGACCCAAGTATTCGACTGAGCGATTTCTGAAAACTGTCGTTCGCCGCCATGCTAAGGTCACCGGACCATACCGTAATCGAATTTCAGCTCTGTCGTACGCTACGTATAGCTTCCGCAGAGAATGGAACGCTGGGAGATCCGTAGCGCCTGATGTTGCTTCACGGGAGCATACATGAGGTGCTTCTCGGTGTCTTCGTCCCCGAGGGCATGAAGTGAAACATCCGTGGCACTGCCAATGCGTGGACCGATCAATGCGTTCAGCGTCTTGGTTTCGTCCGACTGAAAAACATCGTTTCTACCGGTGCGCTTTCGGGTAAAGCTCAGCACCCGTGCCGTACCGTACAGGCCGTACTACGGCACGGCATTACGGTACGGGGGTCAATTGAGCACGGCTGTACGGAACGGCTTCGGTTAGCCTATATGTTATAACGAGTACGGGTCGTACTGCGGCTGTACCGTACTGTATTACGGCCCGTACCGTACTGGCCATACTACGGTACGGCAGTCGGTACGGGGGAGTCAGTACGGTACGGGTTAGGCTTTCCGATCCTTACTTTCAGGTAAAACCTGGAGGACGAAAGCGGTACTCACCGGAGCCGCCCGACCGATGCTTCGCTTCCATCGTTCCGTTTGAAGTCGCGAGTATCGATGGCGTAGGGACATATGCCGCCACTAGAGCTGTTGAAGAAGTCACACTCTTGGATCTGATTGATCACTTCCGTTGGTTCACAGGACAGCAGTTCGACGTCACTAAACCTTCCGATCAGTCTATGCAGAGCGTTACGCGCAGTAAATGAGCATGAACAACTAGGAGCTCAAGTTTACTCGGTGTCGTTGTCGCAAGTCGCAGAGAAGACCCCATCGATGTTTCTTGACCACAGATACCCGGAAGACAAATTCTGCCTAAAGGAAATTCGATTGTACGATTGATGGACGTTGACCGCAACTCATACTCTCTCAAAGCCAGCACCACTCCAGAAGCTTACGTGGCACAAGGGTCAGATTAGCACGGTGACTTCATTATGCTGGTCGAAGCCTTGAAAATGATAATGTTTAGGGTTCCCATCAATGTCTAGTCGTCGCTGAATCCGGAAATTCTCGTACGAAAATGTTTTCGACAACACTGACCCCTATTGGGGACAATACGTACACTACCGAGCTCAGGTCTCAGGAGTAGACCTTGTGAGCACCGTCAGCTCAGCACCATGGGGTAGCTCGGGGTCTAGGTATTGGCGTTTTGCAAATCCTCGTCCAAGTCAAAAATGACCTCTGCAATATCCTGACGTGACTATGTGCCCTAGCCTGGGGCGCATGCCGTTCGAAAGGGCCAACAAACTAACCATTAGTTCTAGCGTGTGCCGAAGGTTCGAAATGGAGGAGTTTACGCCAATCAGCATTGGGAAGCCCGAACAGTGTGCGTTCGCGTAGAGCTTGGCGCATACAAGGGGCCCGCCCGGCGTCATTGTCGCATTGCGCCACTCACAATTGCCAATCGTCGAGAACGTGCGGGCTTAACCTTCGGTCAGGTGGGGGGGGGGACTAATGAAGCGACCGCGAATGCGATGGGAAAATGAATGGGACTATGAACCAGATGCGTCCATCAACCCGAGCTTTAAGTTTTTGTCCGGGCGGACCTTGATGCAAGGGTTGAGCAATGAGAATGTACAGCATTTTTCGCTCCGATAAAGTGATACATAGCGTCAACGTATTTATCGCTTCGGTTCAGTAGTGATCGCAGAGACCACCTTGGCTGCCTCCGCCAAGCCCAGCACTTCTTACGAGTTCGTGCTTGGCCGATAAAAAGGCCGCAATCTCGTGATATCTGAATCAAACGTGAAGTAGATAGCCGCTATCGACGGTGCATGACATCGTCTTGATTAAGCTGTGACCCGTCAAATAAGACCCGAAGTAGATAAGGCCTCGTGAGGCATCCGACGCTGTCGTCAATGCCAGTGATCTGGGCATAGTCAATGCCGTCTCTTGACCCAAACCATCGACGTCAGCGAGGGCTGCAGAAACGCAGCAAGCGAAAATAAGTGCGCGACTACCGCGTACGTTCATGGGTAACCCCCTTTTTGGGTCCCCCTTTTTGGGTCCCGGTGTTTTGGTTCCCGCTTTTTGGGTCCCGGTCTTTTGGGTCCCGGATAAATTTCGAAAGGTGTTTTGGGTCCCGGTGTTTTGGGTCCCGCTTTTTGGGTCCCGGCGTTTTGGGTCCCAGAAAAAACTCACGTGAAAATTCGAAAAATGCGCTTCTCCCGTACATTTTTTCGGCACCTCGTCATATGGCGCAGGTTTATGTGATTGGCGTCCACAAGGGTCACTCGTTCTTGCCATGCGCCTTTTTCCTGCTCCCAGGCTAACTCTGTTTAGTTGGCTGCGCCAACAGTTCCCGCTTTTCTTTGCCCCTTTTTACTTTGTCCTGATCACCTACCGTAAAAGTCCTAGAACAGCTCTATCATAAGAACACTTTCGTAAAAGGCTAAAACACGCAGCGAAACGACGTCGCGCCAGCCTGGCAGCACGGAATCGATGTTGCACGTACGCGAAGCGTCATCCCGTCCGTGAGCTGTACCTTGAATGGGTGCTCGAGGCCTGGTACGACGAGGTCACGAATGACAACGTGATCAACTCCTTCAAAGCGTGAGGGATCGGCGCTATCAGCGGAGCAGATGACCATCTCATCCACTCCCTGAAAGAAGGCAACGGGATTACAAGCGGCCTGCATGAGCTCACAAAAGCCCGTGAAGCTGCGGAAGCGCAAGAGCTAGCGGAGATCCTAGCAGGATTCGAAATCGTAGCTTCGGACGGGGACGACACGACACTGGCCGCGTGAGCGACGTCGAAGCCGTGGACGATGAATGAGCGGCTTCGGGCGACGAGGATTCCGGAGCTAAAGACGAAAACCACAATCTGAGTGACGATAGCGACTTTTAAAAAGCGCATGTTTCATTAAGTTACGCTAATAAATCTTGTTGATTAGTACGTCAAGCTTGCAAAATTACATAAGAACATCTCTAATATAAGAACACTTTTTGACCCCCATGAAGAACAAAAGAACTGTTCTTATGTTAGGACTTTTACGGTATTTTGCTTATGGAGAGATCTGTGAGATTAAAACCTTGGCTTTCCTCAACTATGCGAATTTTCAGTAGAAAGCGGCAGAAAACTGCAAAATTATCGTTATTTTTTCTGGGACCCAAAACGCCGGGACCCAAAATACGTGTAGCCCGTTCATGGTGTCCTAAACCGCGTAAATGCGCCCATGCTATGTAAGCGAACAGGCGTAGTTAATGTGTCGTCACGGCTAAGCAGTGAGACCACCAATCCACGTGCTTTCAGAAGTGAGTCTAGCAAAATCTCCTCTTCCTAACAAACCGCGCCATGAATAACTAAAGTCTACATGGGAAGTGAGCAGGCTAAGCATGTTCCACGCATGCTTCAAATTATCATTTCTTACTTCTTAAAGGCACGACTTGCAGTCGCTTTAGAGTTCAAGTCCAAGATAAAAAGCGAAATTTTAGCTTTCCCTAAATGACAACCAGCCGAATACGTAACAACATGCCATTTTGGACTTTCTTTAAGGATAACTTCCCGTCCTCGTGACGCTTGGAAAACAGTTTCGCGGGAGAAGATATTAGAAATGGTGACTGCGGTGGAGCAACGACACGTGGACTTTGAAGTAGAAGAGTGTTTCCGGTCTGGGTCTATGAGGCCTTAAAAGCAGCCGGCCACTTTTAACCGAAGCTGACAGAATGCGTTCCGGAAAACAAGACGACACTTGTTGTGCTCTGCACCTTTCGTTTGGTTTCAGAGAGAGCAGAATGTTTTCTGCCGCCATCGTTATCCGGCTAAGAGTGGCAGTGACTCGCTAAAATAACAAGTTCCGGCGCCATCTGGCGCTCTGAGCACCTCGCGAAAACAGCTGCGACGAATCACTCCTCTGGATGGTTTGCTGGATAATGCACAAAAATGGCCCGCCGCAGGCGAAACCAACGAAATTTTAAGGTTAAAATTGCTCATGCCAAGCGAAAATTTCGCTTGTCGGCGCCTGCGGCGGGCATTTTTTCACCGACGGCTGTTAACGTTAACACCCCCTTGACCCCCCCCCCTCCCCCCTGTTAGCAGTGGTTAACAAATCGCTGACCCCCCTCCCCCATGTTATGCTAACATAATTTCTGGACGCTCCGTAAACAAAAAGAGAAGCGACGCCGCTTGTTCTTTGTGGCGATCCCTTTGTCCTTCACGACGACAATGGAAGTTTTTTTCTGTCTATTTAAATCCACATAGTTGATATCGTGCTTACGGGCACATGATTGCCTACGTAACAGTAGCAGTTGCAAGCATTTCTAGTGATTTGTGCGTTTCCAAGGTGCCCGTCTTCTGAGGTTGCATTCGAGCAGCATAAGCGGAGTAGTCTTCCAACGCGATGAAGCGCCTGACAACGAGAATGGCGACGATGAACGTGGAGATGACGCCGCTAACCGAGACACTTGTTCGGATGTCGTGAACGTTCACTCTTTCCTTGACGGTCCGACTAGCCGGTGTTGTCGGAAAGACCTCATCCAGTTCGATGCTGGGATGCATCGTCGTTATCTAGGAATTGAGTTTCGTCGCTTAAACTGAGTACTCGTGTTTAGTGCAAGATTCACACATACGGACGTCGGGCCATGCGTAAACGTCAGGCCATGCAGAAACCCCTAGCTGATTCATTCGATGGTTCTCCAGCGGCCTAAAAGCCAAACTCCAAAAGGCTTTTTTTTAGAAGGATACCCCTGGTTCATTGCGACAAAAGAGCTCTAACTGCATGCTAGGTAGGCAGTTGTTAACAGTCAAATCCTCGCATACGCAACATCTACTTGCTTACCTTGTACACGCTGAGAATCTTCAGCATACTTTGAGCCATGAGAAACTTGTTGGTGACCAGGATGCCAGCGTGCATCGGCTGAAGGTCTGACGAAGTAAATTTTGTGTTTTTGGTTGGATCACGCAGAAACGCGAAGAAAACGCGAAGCTTGTCCTCGGCTAGACATTCTTTGCGCACGACTAGCAGGCGCCTCTAAGATGAGAAGGCAGCGGAATTAGCCTTGGAAGTCGACGACTTCGCCACTTACCCGATAAATGCCGGCGTACTGCTCGAAGATATCTGCCAGGAGGTCATCGAAAACTTGATCTATACGTGGGAACGATGGTACCTTTATGGTGGCTGCCAGGATGTAGCTACGGCTTTCTCGGATCGGTATGTCGCAGTCGAGGTAAGGACCTTTCTAAACCGTGAAGTAAAGCCCGATTTGCTGGACCCGCTTTTTCAGCTTTCGGCTTGGGGTAACCAAGAGTCAGTTTTGGTTGTCGTTAGGTTTTAATGGTTTTCAGTTCTGCGAACCCGTCCGTCCCGGCACTATCATTTTTTCCCTACACCTTTTCATTTATTGTTACGTAGAATATGCTTTTTGACTAAGCTCTCAGCTGTCCTGCATCCGTGAAAATACAGTTTGATTTGACGCATACTCGCCTTGCTATCGCCCTACCTTCCCTAGTACTCTCATGCAGACACAGGTTCTTGCAGGGATGTGTCGGTTGCATAACATATTTGTCGACCTTGGGCACATTCGCGTGCCCGGCCATCGATGCCAGTCCGGTAGTGCGTAAGCGGGCGCCGCCTTCATGGTGTTTTGCTGGCCGTTAAAGGCGCTTGACAGCGAGACGGAAAGCAAGAGGACAGTCACGTACATTGCGTGCAGTGGGCACGATTGGTGTCGTCAACGACGCGGCTGCAGTCCCATTGGAAACACGCTGTGCGCGCCGGTATGCGTAACTTAATTACGCCATCTTTATTGGGGATTATGGCGGCGCCAATTAGGCAAGTTTCGCCATCCTGCTAGGGAACGTGCACTTTAGAGTCCTTGACTTGTAAGGCGCATGTAACCTTTATAATTCAAGTTCCGTCAAAGTATTTTAGGGAACGCCTCTTGTAGAAAAGATGTTTTGAATGTGACTCCACAATAAAACATGCTGTCCACTAGCTACGGCGGTCTCCATTTGCGCTACCATCAGTTTAACAACGATTNCTTCATCTGATTTGCGGTCCCAGGGTGTTTTCCTGCATGGCGAATCCAAAAATAGCGTTCATTTAGGTATAGGGGGATATTAGGAGCTAGAATGCAATCTCTGTTAAAAACAGTTCGTGTTGTTAACTCATACGTTGTCTGCTTGGTACAAGTACACCCCGATAGCGGCGCCGGCTGCGCGAAGCGCAGCCCAGCCGCTAGTCTCTTGTAAGACGCCAGAGTTGCATTCAGCGCATCTTCTTCTTGCTCCTGAAGATATACCAGGTGGCCAGGGTCAGTAAGCTCTGGGTAAGGTACGGCTACAGTTTTCCGGTATTTACTGCTTAAGGGGTCCCGAAACGCCTTCCCTAGAGCACCTTTCTAGTTCTCATCGGTGTCAGAGTCAACGCTTGTGAGGCCGGTTGCAAATTTACACTAGGATCGTTACAATAACGTAAAATAACGCAACAATCAGGAAGACGCATTGGAAGTGGCCCACAAAAACGGATACGACCCTTATCATTGCCCTCCCCCCGTCCGCCCAAAGGCCAATCTCCCTTCCCCAAGGGACCCGTGGCGAGCTACGATAGCGAACGATCAAGTAAAGATCGCGAGCGGCACCGTCTTGCTGACGTGCCGCGTAGCACGGAACCAGAGGAGGCCGGGTCAGTATTGGACGGAGTAAGGTTTGGATTCGGTTTTCCGGTCCTTACCGTCAAGGTGGATCGGTTCGTACACGATTGTTGATCGAGATCCGGACTATCGGTTTTGAAAGGCCGTAGAAGAGGAGAATACGGGCAGATGCCGCCGAATGAGCTGTTGAAGAAGGTACATTCCTGGATCGTCACGGTTTGCTCGCGCGGCTCACACGCCAGGAACTCAGGATTGCTAAATTGTCTGTGAAACGTGGACGTTTCCATGCGTCCTTACTACATAATGCATTCACAGGAAGCCGTCATCGTATCGTTGGAGTCGGTGTGCCATATATATCCCGTCGAAGAACGCTCTCTAAACGGTTAAGCATTGGTCGGCGTAGGTCTCTTTAAGGAAGGAAGGAACAACTGAAGAGACGCACTCTGTGGTAAAGCTGACGCCAGACCAGAGGCGGAGAGTGCATCCGGGCCGAACAAGAGCCGTCAGTTGGAAGTTTTCGAATTGCTAAAGACATGGTACGTCGTGGATTTATTCCGAAACCTTTACCATTACCGAGAACGGCACTTGTAGGTTGGGAAGGGATTCGTTCAGGCATCAGTTGTAGCGGTCGTCGGCTGCAGTTGCGATCTTCGTAGATCTTGGCGCAGACGAGCGGACCACCGGGCGACATGGATGTATTGCGCCAGTCGCTGATGGCAGGGCATTGCGACGCCATTCCGGTGGAGACTATCCAACGCATAAATTCACGCGACGGTTGGTCTTTGCGTCGCACATCGGTGAAGCATCGCGATGCTCACGAACGCGCTAATCATCGTCGCGCTAATCAGCGATCTTGAAGCCCTGCTGCACCGAAGCCGTATCCTCTCTTTCTCTTCCTCGTGCCCTGATTGTGCAAGTTTGGAATTCGCAAAAAAATTTGGTTGTTGCCGCCTGTGGCCAGCCCGATAAGACGACCAAAATGATGTGGTGCCTTCAGTCATGTGGCTGTGGCCTGAATTTGAATGTCGAATACCGAAGCACAAAAATACCGAATATCGAAGGCGTATCCGAATTTTGCCTAGCCTCAGTACTTGTGGCGAACAGGGACCATGGCAGAAGGACACATTGGGTACTCTAACTAAGGATCGGCAGTCGGCAGCCGTACCGTACTGACCCCTCCGTACAGTATCGTACAGTACGGTACTGTACGGAGTACGGTACGGGCCGTTAGTACGGTACGGTACGGACGTTAGACGGCCCGTACTTTTTATAAAAATGTAGTTGTCTCGTGATGCGAATCGTACGTACACTGGAAGAAATTTCACCAGAGTTCCGCACAACACGCAAATAAACTTCAACGTTCTTTCTCTATGGATTACGAACTGACTTATGCAGAGCGTTGTAATGTGCTTCAGCTTCTGCCCCTTAGTATCATCGCGTGTATACCGATCTGGTGCATCTTCAAGGCCATGTTGCTCCGCAAGAACGGCGTCAAGTGTACCATTCTCTCCAATCCCACTCCTCGCAACAAACTTTATTCCTCTTGCCCTCGCACCATGCTACGTGCTAACTCTCTCGCAGTCCGTGCCGGTCAGTTAAATCGTTCACTTCCGTCTCGTATGCGCGACAAGCCAACTATAGGTGATGCGGACCCCCTCCGTGCCTGTGCCGTGTTGACCCCCTCCGTAGCATGTGCCGTGCCGTGAAACACGGCATATGCCGTGATTCGTGCCGTGTCACGGCACGGCGCCGTTTTCACGGCACAAAAAGGTTGAGTTTTTCGGACTTTTGGTAAGGGGGACCCTTTGGGGACAAATTTCTTTTAAGGCAAACGATGAATCTACGCCCAGATATAGCCTAAAATAGGGCGCAAAAGCGATTATTACCTAAGTGACTGAAGCAAAACATTTGTAACCGTGAAAATGTGACGAAAAAGCAGCAGAAAACACTGATTTTTATGTTAAAACATGAAAAAACACATCGCGGAAAACGGCGCCGTGTTGACCCCTATGCTGTGCCGTGCGCCGTGCCGTGAAATACGGCTTTGCCGTATTCCGTGCCGTGTTGACCCCTCGCGTGCCGTAAAGCCGTGCCGTGAATACGGCAAAACGGCACGGCACGGCGCATCACCTCTAAAGCCAACACTTAGCTTCTTCAAGCTTGGAATTTGACTTGTATCTTGCATTCGATTTTGACTCTAACAGCTGATTTCGTTGCCTTCATTTGCCTGCTTCATATCGTCACGCCACGGCGTAAATAAATACAATTAAATGGAGATTTTAAGCATAACGAAAAGCATGCGAAGAGGAATGTTGAGTTCCGAAGACGCTTTATTAAGTCCTGTCGTTGGAACTCCCGGCTTCTTCGCTTGGGATCTTCCTTTTAAGAGCTGCGCGACTGACGGAGCTAGAATTCGGTGTAGCAGGATCTGCCGACGTACTCGGTACATGATCGGCATTAACTGGTCTGAAACGTCGGCTTTGTCGTTGTTCATTTTTGCTAGCAATATAAGGAACTTTGAAGCTTAGAAGTTTACCCTTTGGCCTTATCGGATTCTGACTGTCCATCTAAAACCGGAAATTTACGCAGATCGCTGACTGGTTCGACTCGTAATCGGTCCGAACCGCCAACAACCCAGGTTCTAGCAAAACGTGTCACATACGGAGACGTCTTTCAGGCGAAGAGCTCTGCTCGTCATCAGCTCCAGCTCGTCTCTCGTTAGGTTATTCATCGCACGAATACCGTCGCGAACCTCTTCGCTTTTCGCTTCACATTTTCGTGCCACCTAAAATCGCGAAGCGTTCGACATTCGTTCCCCTCGGTCCCTCGAATAAAGTGCGATGTACGAGCGGCCACTCGGCGTGTGGCTCAATGGCGCTTGGGGCGGTTAAAATAAGGGTGCTACTCTCTTATGAAATCCTATGCACTTTTTGAACGCACTATTCAGCGGCTACCTCATTCGCCTTCGTAGCGAGATGCTCCATTCCTTCGGCTTTAGAAGAGATTACGAAAGTCCGATAAACGGGCCGCTCCTGGTCGATACGCCTCATACTCTTGTAGATGTCACGCTTCGACGCCACTCTGTGTTCGAGAAGTTCATGCGCTTTGAACGCCATCAAGTGCTTCGTGGCCCAAACGCCGCAGAGTACGGCGTCCTAAAGAACATATCGTCACGTTATCTTGCTTAACGTCTTCAGCCCTTGAGTCTCGTTGAATCACAGTGTGACACAACGGGCCTATATTCCGGCTGTAATATCAGAATTACTATGCAGCCGAAATGATGTCCACTATGGGACAGGGCTGGGGATTTGGATTCGGATTTAGATTTGGAAAATCGGTCATTTTGCTTCGGATTTGGATTCGGATTTGGTCTTCGAAAATCGGACCGATTTTCCGAATCTTTTCGTGTAAACTACATATGAATGGGTAGGTGCAAGTTGAGTGAATAATAGCCAATTATTCGGTAAACATTAGCATCATTTTGAAATGGGCGTCAGACTTGCGTCAGCTTCGTGATGATAGGCTAGCATTACGCTTGGACGTATACTCCATGGTCATGGTCGTCAGTAAAGCAAGTTTCGAAAAATCGGATTTGGATTTGGAAAACCGGTCGTTTTGATTCGGATTCGGTTTTTTTTTTTTGGAAAGTCCCCAGCCCTGCTATGGGACTCAGAAAGGAGATTAACCACCAAGGCTTAAGAAACCCCAAAAGGACAACACTCTTCCTAGGTACGTACTTGGTCGTTATCGATGAGGAAGTTTGCTCGGCAAGACTCGCAGCGAAATAGGTCTTCCACTGGTGCTTTTCGTTGGCACGTAGAGCACGCGATTCCGATTTGCTTCTCCGAGATCACGTCTAAAGTTTTAGATGAAGGCTCGTGTGCTTTCAGACGTTTTTACCAGAAAGCCGGAAATATTTTGGGAGGAATCCGCTTTTCGGAATTCTCGAGTGCTCCCGACATTCCGGGCAAGTGACGTTGGTGCGGCTCGAAGACGCGTCGATGAGCTTTTGCACGCATCCGGCGCAAACCGAATGACCGCAGATGGGCAGTACGCGTGGGGTCCCTGTAATCGTCGAGACAAACAGGGCATTCAGTGGCTTTCACTTTCGCTACTTCAGCCATTGCGTCATGTCGACTTTACGCGGGCAGTTGGGTTTCTCTCTAATTGCAACACCATAAAACAAATTCGACAATATCACAAACATACGCCTAGATTTTTCCTCGCTACGAAATGCGCGAAAATCTAAATCCAACCAAGGAAAGCTGCTAGTGAAAGGATGCGAAAATGCGGGAATTGCGAAATCCTTGGGATGACCTACGGATTTGGACCGGATTAAAGCATGCTACTTTCGAGCGGAATGTCGTGTAAAGCGGTGTTTTCACATCACATTAGCTCAGCAAGCGCGACACATTGTACTGCTGTGTAACCATATTCACCTGAAGCCTGCGGTCAACGACTTTAAAGGGAAAACGATCAGATGACCTAATCAGCGGGAACTGAAAGCGAAAAGCGACGTTAAAAGAACAGTTACCCCGCTTTGCATTGAACAAACATATTGGCATGAACTTGGGAGTGGACGACCTCTCAAAAACATATTTGTCCGTTAGCTTTCCATTCGATGGGTTGAACATTCCGTTCCTGTCCCGTTCTCAGATGACCTGTTGTGGCCGTTCTGGACAAATCTGCCCTAAAGCAGCGGAAAATGGTTTATTTGCGCGTCGCCTAAAGGAGAGTGTGTAGCGTAGACTAAGAAAACAAGTCAACGGCATGCCAAAAGCGTGCATCGATAGCGAGTGCCGACGTCCGCGACGAGAAATATCGCGCCTAAGCGAGAGTGCCCGGTACGCAACCGGGGCGGCCGGGTGGCTTACGTCAAGGGAATAAAGCCGCTTGCGGCTCCAAGACGCGTTCCGTTCTCGAATGACCCGTTCGATGCTTTTCCGTTCTCACCCAGTCTGATCTCTATCGGACGAGCCATAGAGACCTTGTTCAATTAATTACATTTAAAGGCAGAAGGTATGTTCGTGTAAGCTCCGTACTGGACTCGTCACAAGGAAAACGGAGACAAGGCTAAGTGGATAATTCGGCATTTGTGTGAAGGACCGATTATCTAGAAGTCCTCAAGATGAGCGGGTCAGAATCGGTAGAGACGTGAGACTAAGAGCAGAGTCAGAACGCAATGCAAGGATAGGCGACTATATTTTTTTGGTCGCTGCAGACGAACGTTCTCGCGAGGGTACAAATACGCGAAGCATAACAAACGTCACGACATGAAATGATCGAAAAGTCGATCGGAAGCCAAAGTAGCGAGTCCCTTTTCCGACCTCCGAAGGCGAAGAGAAAGTATGGAACTAGCAACCTCAAGGAAAAAGAACCGAAGACGACCGTGGATACCTGCCAAGGCTGGGCGGTCTCGGGTCTAGTTTTAGTCTCGGGTCAGGGGGGGGGGGTAAGTCTCGGGTGTTTGCCAAGTCTCGGCCCACTTGTGTTTTTTTTTATTTTCGGGAACCATCAAAGCATAATGCCATTAGCTGCGAAAGGGCGTCGACGGGAGCATCGTTTTCCTCGCTATTTTCGGGTCTCGGGTCTCGTTTTAGTCTCGGGTCAGGGGGGTTAGTCTTGGGTCTCGGGTCACGGTCTCGGGAACGAAGAAAGCTCTCGGGTCTCGGGTCTCGGAATTTCTAAGTCTCGGGTCTCGGTCTCGGCCTGCGAAAATACCCAGCGCTGATACATGCGACCGGCCAGGGTTCCCGGATTCTGAAATACTCGTGTGCAACCGGGTCCGGACCTGAGTGTTTTATTTAAACGATCAAGCACAAACGTTCTGCTTGATTATTTGAATAAATGAACACTTTCCGTATCCGGGCCATAAGTTCTCCGGGATATCTCTTACAGACGGTTTTCGGCGATGTCTTTGTTTTTTTTTGCAAACCATACCAAATGCTCGAATCGTAATGCTATTTTTAACAGAGTTATTCAGAGAGCGAGTAAGATGCGTCCTTAAGATGCGTCATGGGCGCTCTTCGCTGTGTTTCTCAGAGACCGGGGAGCTAACGCACAACACATCCCAGCCTCTATTCCCACGCTTATGCCGGTAACAAGGGCGCCTCGTGCGGACCTAGAGGCGCTCAGTGAGCGGCAAGGATGCCAGACTAGTCAAACGAACGAATTAACGGTAGTCGTGGGAGTTTTTTTTGGCCTAACTCTAAATATGATTTCTCAGTCGTCGATCAAATCCTGTGGTCCTCGGCTCCCACAAAGACGCGCACATTAGCATTTCTTCGCCATATTCGCTACAGCGACAAACTAATTCGCTTATTTGCAAACCCAATTGGTCCGAAAATGTCACTGAAGCGTCCCTGCGAAAAGGACGTCGAGCTCCCTGCGAAGAAAGGTAGGTAACGTCGGCTATAATTGCTGTGCATCACAGTTTCATCTGCTCCAATTATGCGATACCGTTGCAGCCAACTTCGAGTGCGACCAGTGCGGCTACGCGAGCAACAAAAGGTGTCACCTGAAAAGCCATCACGACCACATGCATGCCGAGAAGAAGTTTCCTTGCGTGCAATGCGACAAGAAATTTGGAAGCCAGGCACTTCTCGATGGCCATGTCAACAACGCCCACGGTATTTTCGTGAATTGTACTTTTAGCAATAGAAATAACACTCCTCCATCTTCTTGACAGTAAAATATTATGCCCGCCCCTTTTTGTTAAAGTTCTTCAATGCTCTAAAAGGGCGCGAGTAGTATTCGGCTATGCCAAGAGCCGACCCATTCCGAGAGCCGGGCCGTGAATATGGCCTGGAGCGGACTCTGCCAGACCTCCTTCTAGCTATCGGATAGGGCGCCCAAAGGAGAGAGAGAGGGGGGGGGGCAAGGGTGGAGTGAGGGGAGAGGCAAGTATGTTTGTTACTATCAAAAATTCGAGATTTTGTCAAATTTTCACTACATTTTGGCAAACGGGCCTAAAGTCACTTTGGCGGATCATTTTAAGTCAAAAGCCCTCAAAGCCTCGTGTTTTTTTACCAGATAAGGTCAAATTTTTAACATATATGAAAGGTAAAACCCAAAATTCCTGACGATGCATGCGGTATGAGATTTTAGAAAAACACGCTAAAACTATTTAAACCTACTTAAACGGCTAAATCTGATATCGCAGACGAGTGCCAAAGGGGGTCAAGGCATTTTTGGCGCAGTTCGTCGGCCTGCGGCAAAATAAGGAAGGATACCTCGATGTCCCGCAGGCCGAACTTGCACCATCCTTGGCTTAGGGTCTATTTGCTATGCACCGCCTAACCGAACCATAAGCTAACTCCTTTTTCAGCAGCGGACAAGACGTACTCGTGTGCGAACTGCAACTACGAATCGGTCTACGCTAAAAACATGCGCAGGCATCAACAAACGCACGCCGCGAAAGAATTCGCCTGCGGCAGCTGCGACGCGAAGTTCGGCGGGCGGATCGCTCTGGAAGCGCATGCCAAAGACGCTCATGGCCCGAAGAACTGGGCGTGCGACACGTGTGGCAAGAGCTTTGCGCGCAAGGAGAACCTCAAAGCGCACGTTCTCGTCCATGACGCGAAAACGCTGAAGTGTGACGCGTGCGAGAAGTTCTTCAAGACGCAACGCGGTTTGAGGAGGCACGCGAATACGCATGAGGGACTTTATTCCTGCGATAGATGTGGCCATAATTTTCGCACAGCTGCCGAGCTCGTACGTCACGTGCGCAGCGTGCATGAAAAGAAAAAGTAAGTCACTAGAGATCAAGAACGGAAGAACCGTACTGAATTCACATAGTGTTTGCTCAAGGCAGGGTCTGTCATAGGTTTCCTCCAAGATAATGATGGAGTCACCAGCGGCATCCTTTAATTCGCCCAATGTTGACCCGGTTTACTGAAAAAAAAACTCAATTTTCGTACGGGTGATATGCTTGCCCGCACAAACCTAAAAACTTTGAATGCCAAAGGTCCTCGCAAGATTTCCTAGTTCCGGAGCATCTATTTTTGCACTGAACCTTTAACTTATTTTCGCCATTTGAAAGTTTTTTAGGTTCCTCTGCAATCAGTGCGGCAAAGCTTTCTCTAGTCGAGCGGACCTGAATGAGCACATGGAGGTCCATCACACCAAAGACCTTGCGTGCACCTACGACGACTGCAGCTTCGTCGGCGACGATTACAACGCGATGGAGGACCACCTTGTCGGAGTTCACAACGATCGCAGGGCTCGAAATTGTTCTATCTGTGACCAGTGGTTCACTAGAAAGAGCGGTCTGAAGGCGCACTTAACGTCCGTCCACAACGGCAAGTTCCTCTACGGCTGCTGGTGCGGGTACGCCACGAACACGAAGTCAAAATTCGAAGCGCACGAAGCCAAGGATGACTGCACGCCGAAACAGGTAATTTTATCTACAAGCTGCTAGCATTAGACTTTTTTTAATCTCTTTTTATGCGACACCCCAGCTTCAGAGAAGCTGATTGGCGCCAGATTTTTGCTAGCAAGTGGTAGCCAAAGCCAAAGGGTAAAGGTAATCTGAAAGCAACTCTCGAGAGTAATCATCACTTTCATGGTTCCACAATGACCCCGTTCGCCTTTTTTGCAGGACGAGCCTGATTTGTGGGGAAACCGAAATTTGATCTCACCAGTGTGCGTTGGCCCTCATCTCTAGTAGCACTAGTAGCTAGAGGAAAGTAAAAGCGTTTTGCGAGTGGTGCTGGAGAATATGATGTTCAAACAGGTGGGCAGAGAGTTAGAAGGAATGTCGCATTGTTGACGTGTTTTACCTTTCAGCTGATGCATCGCGCACTCGGCAAGGTAGCGAAGAGAGGGGATCTGATGGACGACTACGTGCTGGACAACACCGTGCTTGGAGAAGGGTAAATACCGTTTTGGGCACATATGAGTACGAACACTCCCACTGAAAAAGATGCGGGATCTTCTGTCGACTACAAATGCAATGTTTTCGAGCCTCCCCCTATCAGCACTCCATTTTAGAGATGTTCTAAAAAGCTTAATTTATGATAAGTCTCTTAGAACTCTTGGAGCGCTACGGGAGAGTCCGGATTATCGTGAAAAATTATCCAGCCTCGATGCATTTTCTGTTGATTGTTGGATAATTTTGATGTCGCTTTTCCAAAAATTTCAGTTTTTGCTAGAAAGGGTTCCCATCCTTCGAGTAGAACACTTTAAAATAGAGCCACTCTAGGGTAATGGTACCCGGAGGTTCTATTTCAGAAAGCGCCATAGCGTACATGTCGGTCGGTATTTTCAGAACATGTGGCGTCTTCCCAGCCAGACGCAAGGACGATATGGAGAAGACACCGGAGCTTGCCGTCAAACGAGTCAAGGTCGACTGCTCGGACAATAGTCGTAAGCGAAGGAACTACGCGAAGGCTCTCACTGAAGCTAAGCTGATGCTAAAGTTCGACCATCAGGTATGATTGGCAACTAAGATGAGGCAATTTTGCAGTATGATACGAATCCTTATTTCAAAGCACTCTTTAGAACTTGATGTCCGCCAAGGTCGTCTATTCAGATGGCGAGTATGTGTCCATCGTGATGGGCCTCATGCGGCCCGGAAGTCTCTGCAGCGTCATCAAGGCGGTGAAGCTGCGCAATCTCCACTTCGTCGAAGCGGCTGTAGCGGCGGTCATAAAGGGCGCCGCGATGGGCCTCGTCTTCCTTCATAGCAATGGAATCATGCACCGAGACATGAAGTCCGCCAACGTCCTTCTGGACCGGAACGGCGCTGTAAAGCTCACCGATTTCGGTCAAACGGCGAACAACGGTCCTGCAAGGTGCGTGGTTTTGCAGGGTCGTATTTAGCGGGCTGGGGGGGGAGGGGGGTGCACCCCCCTATCGGCGGTCGAAGGCCCCTTTGGTGAAGATAAGTGGGACTCTTTGGTGAAGAAACTTTTTTTTATAAAGTTGGTAAAGTTTTAAGGTACAAAGGCTCTAAATACCGTATTTCTTTGAATATAGCCCCTGGGGCTCTATTTTTCGTAAGGTGTCTTTTTCAGAAAAAAATAAATTTTAAAAATTATTCTAAATTTTATTTGTCAACCGTAAGGCTCACTCTGCGTTCTTAAATTCTTATTTTATCGTTATATATCCAAATATGGCGTTAGATTTGAAGTCCGCGTACCTCTGATGGGTATCTATAACCTTAGGGGTGGGGCTCTATTTAAGGTGGGGCTATAATCAAAGAAATACGGTAACTTCATATAGCCTACATATGCCATTTTTAACGTTAACGTGCCAATTTTAGTGATCTGGGACCATTTTGACCCTTTTTGACCCATTTTAGGCGTCCACCCCCTGTCCCCGACCTCCACCCCCTATCCTGAAATCCTGCCTACGGCCCTGATGTCTTGTTGGTCTCGTCGGTCTGTCGGTTTGCTTGATATCTCAGACATTCATTAGACTTGGACGCGACCCCCCCCCCCCCGTACCGCACCGTACCGCGTACCGTACTGACACGCCCGTAGCGTACTCCGTACCNAACGATTAGGACAGCTAACGCTAATGCCATCGACACTGGGTGTTGTAAATGGTGTTAGATACGACTTGCATACCTGTCATTCTTGACGAAATTTTTCGTATTTTGGTTAAAGATGCCAAAAATTTGTTCGATTTCGGCTAAAAGTGTGCATTTTTAGCCTGCAGTACGGCACGGAATACGGCGCCGTACTGGGGGTCCTGCCGTACCGTACTCCGTACCGTACCAGTACGGTTCGGTACGGCAAGCCGTATTGACCCATAGCCGTACCGTACTCCGTACCGTAGAATACGGTACGCAGTACGGTACGGAATACGGTACGGACGTCCAAGTATAACATTTCTCTACCCAGGAAAAAAAGAGCATTGCATAGGATGCCCAGAAAGCTTTGTTAAGCCCTGTATGGCCACGCATGCAAACTTTGTCAATCGAGAGCGTGCTAGTTTCTTACAAGAACTTGTAGAGTTAGCGTCAAATCAACGAGCCTCAACAATGTTCACCATTTTAGATTCACGGGCGTCGGCACACGATTCTTCGCAGCACCGGAACTCAACGATTGTCTCGGGTCCACGGCGCCGCAGACCAACGCGATCGACATCTGGCCGCTGCCACTGATTGCCCAGGAGTGTCTCACGCAGGAGGAGATTCCAGAGGTTAGGTTTTGTCTAACTTTTACAAGTGGACGACGGTACATCAAAATAAAAATTTGAAAATCGATGTGTCAATCTAAAATGTCACCGTGACGTCTTTTCTAGATGCTCCATTTAGACAGTGAAAGAACAAATGAAAAGTAAGACGTAGTCTTCGAAGGTCGAAATTGCGATAACTTGCACATGAATAGTCTGACATGGACGAAACCGGCTCCAACTATCTCGTTTCAGTTCGACTTTATCGACGACCACTTCCGCGCTGAGGTGGACGATTGGTGCAAGAGCAAGATGGCTGATAAGGACCTGCAGCACCCCTCGAAAGCTTTCATGGATTTCGTGGATGCTTGCTTGGTGAAGAACCCAGCCCAGCGCTTCACTGCACGCGCTCTGTTGGCCCTGCCGTTTGTCAAAGGTGCCGACGAATCGGCACTGCATGGTCTTGTTCAGCAAATCCTTGCTTAAACTGTCTAACGCTCAATTGTGGCTGTTCATCCGTTTTGCATGCCGTACGATTTGTTTCTTGTGTTGATTATATGCTTGAATGACTATTGCCGCTAGGATGCTGCCGTTATAGTTATAATGCCGCCATTAAGTTTCTGCTGTTGGCTTGGTATTTTCTGCCGTTATTAAATCGTTGGTTTTGCTTTGATGTCGGATTGCCGCACTTTTTCTGGGAATTCTTATGCCGAGACTATGTACTAGGCGTCAGGGCTGTGGGCAGGATTTCAGGATAGGGGGTGGACCCCTAAACTTGGTCCAAAACGGGTCTACATGGCCTCGAATCACTAAAACATTCGTTAAAAATGGCTTATTTAGGCTACATTAAATAATTTAGAGCCCTTTAGTCCTTAAGAATTTACCAACTTTCTAAAAAAAATTCTTCACCAAAGGGCCCCCCCCCGCTAATTACGGCTCTGCTAGGCGCAACGACATAGACTAGATAACGTTAACAAAATTAATGGTGCAAAATACCTAGTTCGATTTTTAGAGGACCAGGACAGTGCCTTAGAAATGATAGGATTCCTTTGGCCGGGATCGAGACCCGCCCAGCCGTGGTTCCACCACAGCAGAAGACTAAGGCACCGTGGATTTCCCCTCGGTTTAGGAAGCCCTTGGGCCCGCTTCGCGGAAGGTCCGCTCCGCCGAGGGGCAGCTTCACTCGCAGGTGTCCAAACAAGCCGAAAACTGGCAGGTAACCACGTCTTGACATGCTGAATCTGGAGCGGAGGGCGGCGTTGGGGTTCCGCTCCTCCTTGGGAACGTCCCGCCCAGGGTGCGCCCGCCACCGTAGGTGTCCAAACAATCCCAAAATTGGTTGCAAACACATTCTAACTTGTGAATCTCAGGCGTGGATCCTCTTTGGGGCTCCGCACTGGGCCCGCCCGAGATAGGCAACTTTGCCCGTAGACAGCTTTCTAAAAATTTCGCGATGGGCCTTCCCCTGTGCCGATGGTCGGTACGCCTCTCTATGCATATGCAGGCGGATCCGCATCCGTATACCATAAACTGCTAGGTCCGGGACCTGATCCCGGACTCTGTCATGGAAAGTTCCAGTAGCATAATTTGTTCTGCTCACGTTATGTTAACTACACTCCCTTTGAGCCTATATTCACGCAACATGCTCGGCCTCAACTGATAACGTAGGAAGCCGAACAAATGGCTCCGATCTGGAGGTGATGGTTCGTCGATTTTATATGCCGCCTACATTGTTGCTGAATTTCCACTTACTTCCGTCATTTCCACTTCCATTTCCGAGAATTCTTTTTCCAGAATTTCCATTCCCATTTCCCATTGGCTATTTTTGGTACCATTTCCATTTCCACAATTTCCACCATTCATTTCCTGCTGAACCGATTTAATTGGTTAAATGACGTTCAGATTAAGCACAGCGTCAAACACGCAAAGCAGCTAGCGAGAGATGTTTTCGTTTAGGTAGAACATCAGCTTGTCATCCACGAGACGCTCCTGAGTGCGATTCTTCTTGCCGACAACAGCCAAGCCGGCGTGGCTGAAGCATCGCTCAATTCATCGTGCGGCCCAGAAGCCCAAGCTCGCGCGCTCCATGCGAACCTGCATTCAGAAGTCTCAAGCTGCTTATTCCTCCATCACGAGAGGACCTCTTACAGGACACGGTTTCGAAGCTCATGTTGGCTAAGCACTATTAGATATCGGTTTCTGTTTGAGTAAACCTCGTTGATGTTTACGTACAACATCTGAAAGTCAAAATAGTTTTTTATCCTACGGCCCAAAAGCCCAAGCCCAGGGCCCAGGCCCAAGCCCAGGGTGGGCCGGGCCTGGGCCGATGTGGCTGGGCCCGGGCTGGGCCTGGGCCCAAAAGTTTGGCCCACGTCCATGTATGGCGTTGGCTGCAGTCAGGGCAAACTGTGCAGAGCATAGCATCCAGACGCTTTTTGAGTAGTCCCACTTGCTGAAGAACGAGTGGCCATGACTGATATACGTCAAATTACACTGAATCGGCTACTAGCAAGCGCTAGTTGACGGATGAAACCAATAGGGACGCGTAGTGAGTCAGCCTCATTCTGCTGACAGCAACGTGCCAAAGCGACAGTCGCTACCGGCAGGGCCGCTCGACTCAGCGTGGCGGCGACTGAAAATACGGGAAATTACACATGTTGGAAATGAACGAAAATTCGGTTTTCGAAATTTCCATTTCCGCTCATTTCCCACTACCGTATTTTGCCGAAATTCCCATTTCCATTTCCCACTAGGGATTTTCGTAGCATTTCCATTTCCACAATTTCCATTTCCATTTCCAGCAACCCTGGCCGCTTAGCGTGGACGAAGACACTCCGTGCGTCAACGTCCGGTTCACTCAAGCTGCAAAGACGTCGTCTGTCATTAATATCCTCGCATTCGGGCATGCTCAGGAAGATGCTCAAAATCTCGTCTGACATAAGTAGCTCTTAAAATTGTCAAATTCTTGCAGTGCCAGCACCTAGTGCGTTGGCCGAAAGGGTTTTCTGACGCACGAAGCTGTTTATCACCGGCTCACGTGCCAATTTAAAGGATGGCACACTGTCCAAAATAATGCTCAGCAAAGGCCAGTTTAATGGTCTATCATTGCTGGTCTAAAAGGCTTTAAATGCGCTTGGCTGAAGAAAACAAGTCTGAGAATGTGATGGAGTTTCCCTGTACGCGGTCCTATAGTACTATGCACACGTAATCACGGCCAGAAGCGACACGCTAAGCGCGGCCCAGCGCTAGTTTAGCGCTGACCTTACATTCCGTACTACGGTACGGGCCGTACCGTATTTCGTACCGTACTGTACGGTACGGAGTACGGTACAGCTACGAGCCAGGACGGGTTGCCGTACCGTACCGTACTGGTTCGGTACGGAGTACGGTACGGCAGGACACCCACTACGGCGCCGTATTCCGTACCGTACTGCAGGCCAAAAAATGCCCATTTTTTACCGAAGTCGAGCAAATTTTGGGCGTTTTTTACCAAAAATACGAAAATTTCCTCAAGAATGACGGGTATACAGTCGTATCTAACACCATTTATGACGCTTAATGCCGATGCCGTTACTGTTAGCTGTCCTGATGTTCCATTTAACCTGCGGAAAGTAAAGGTCGGCAAACCCAAGCCGTACCGTACTGCCCCTCTCGTACCGTACAGCCGTACCGTACTGCCCCCCCCCGTACCGACAGCCGGTACGTACGGCCCGTACTAAAAAGCCGTACTAAGAGGGTATAAAAGAAAAATTAGGCCTAGGCCTAAGCTTAAGCCGTTACTAAGCTGAAATTCATGACAAATTTTCTGCTATTTTTCCATTCAGTGTCTCTTTTAGAACACACTCAGGGTATACTAACGAACGCTCTCGAGATATACATAAAGTTTTCATAAAATAGGCACCATTTTGATGAATTTTTTCGACAATTTTTACCGATAATACGGCTTTCAGTAAGGCTGCCGTACTGACCCTCTGCCGTACCGTACAGCCGTACTGGACCTACCTACTCGTACCGTACAGCCGTACCGTCAGTACGGCACGGTACGGGACGTAATACGGTACGGGTGCCGACCTTTAGCGAAAAGGCAGAAAATTTGAATTTTTTTATTACCGTACTACGGTACTCCGTACCGTACCGTACTACGCCGTACTGGTACGGTACGGAGTACGGTACGGGAGGGGTCAATACGGTACGGAGTACGTACGGGGGTGTCAGTACGGTACGGAGCACGGTACGGGGGGTCATTTGCAAGGTTTAGCGCTAGTACTGCCTGTTCCGTAGCGTATTCCGGCCTGTACCATACTCGTAGTAAGGTACGGAGAAGAACGTCACGGTACGGGAAAGGCTAGTAGGGTGCGACTACGTCGACCGGTGGCCGACCTCTCGAACAAATGGAGCATGCGTAAAAAGCACGCGGAAGCGACGTTCATTAAGAAATCGAGTATAATCGCCGTATGCCAATTAAAGTTCGGAACAGGGCAGGTTTCCCTGCGCCGCCCGACATGTACCCCCTGGCCTTAACTGTCCTGGGCTGTTGTACTTACGCACGATCCGCGTACGAAGTCAACCCTTGTAGCCGAAATCGGGGTATGCGCACTCCTGCTACAGAAAGTCTATATATTTCTGGACCGAAGTGAACCGAACCGATACCGCTTATGACGCTGCTATCTGTATGACTGACCTGACTGTCATCGCTTCGCATCGCATGCGGCGGTCCTCTTTATCTGAGCCGACACCAGTTAGGAGTTTGCCACTTAAAATTGTTTGAACGTTCTTTTGAACGCAAACTAAGCCCAGTGTGAGTTTTTTTGAGCTGGCAAAGTATTGAAGGGAGAGGACCGTGTCCAAAAAAAACTGCTATATCGCCTATACGATGTTCTGAAAGGTACTTTATGCTTCTACTGCATTAGCAACCTGAAATGTGAGGCCCGCCGCAGGCGACACCAATAAAGTTTAGGTAAAAATTTGCCAGTTCTAGCAAAATGAGCTCGGGCCGCGCCTAGCGGCGCCTTGTCTAAGTATCGGTTTAGTACCGGTTTTTTTCGACCGATACCGATTCCTCCAAAATGCACCGATCGTATCGGAAAATCGATACCGATACCTGGTATCGGTCCCAGCCCTGGGGCCCCGAGCAGTTGTTTCTCCGAAAAATATCCACCAAGATCGGCCATAAATTCATCAAAATTGGGCAAAATTCGTTCATGTTTCACTTATGGGAGGTAAATGTATGAGGCGTGAATGATTAAGGACAGTTCGCAACGGGACTGTTCAGGCAGTTGCCCATTCATAGCTGGACGCTGACGGTTCCCGGGACTATGCTACCAGTCTTTTAACTGACCCCTCAACTGCATTTTTGCGTGGATTGAGTACATATGCATAAGAAAAGAAATAAAGCTGACCCAATCCAATGATTAACCATACCTTGACATCTCAATGAACAAAACATTTTATGACAAACGGTAAGCGATTACGGCAATGACGAATATCCAACCGTGAACTTAAACAACACAGTATAATGCAACTAACAGAAAAACAGGAACGGAATATGTCGGACTGCGAGGCATCAGTTCGTGTTCGAGGACAGAGCCTTGGCCCAAGCCTCCTTGTCAGCGAGCCGGACGAAATCAGACGAAAGAAGCTGCTCCGCCGTTGGTCGGTGAGCAGGATCCATTCGAAGGCAGTCCTGGATGAACGCCGTGCATTCTGTGCTGAGTTTGATACGCATCTGCCGGAGAAGGTGCATCATGTTCTTAAGGATCTTCGCGTTGTCCTCGATTTCTTTCAGAGCCTACAATCTTCAGTACACACATACGAAACTACGTTTTTTTTTAAAATGGAGCATCAGAGTCGTACCGCATGCATCGTAGCACTATCGGATGTACCCTGGCTAACCCTGGACAAACGGGTCCGGAGACCCGGGCCATATCATCGGCACTCGTAGCAGGTCCGGGTCCGATGAGGCCGGACCCGCAACGTGCAAATTTTCAGAGTGTTGGAAAAAATACGGGCAAGAGGCCAAGAACTTCTCATTCTTGTCCGATATGGGAGCACGATATAGCAAGTTCGACATAGCGTGGAAGACCATGACGCAGGCGTGACGGGCAGGGCGAGTAAAAAAAGAAAAATCATCGTGACGGAATTTCTAGACGCCGCCAAGCACAAAAAGGGAAAATTCACTAAAGCTTTTATGGGGTGTCCTATGGTGAGCTAACACGACGGGTTTGCGAAAATGTTTGGGTGGAACCACATACACCAGCCCCACTGGCGTACAAGAATCTTATATCGAGCAGCTACGCAAAAAAAAACCGACAACCAGCCTACCTCGACTCCATCCTTTCTGACCGGAGATTGGCCAGTCAAAAGGTAGAAGAGGATGACGCCAAGCGCCCAAACATCGACCGGAGCACCGTGGACGTAGCCTTGTCTGCGAAGCCATGCTCTGGCTTGCTCCGGGGCCATGTAGTCGATGGTGCCGGCAGCGGTCCTTCTAAATAACGGTACAAGTCTGTGCCTCTAAGAATGATGTCCACCAAAAGTTTCCACGGGTACTATCGCTGATGGTTTTGCATGACCTCACCGGGTAGGGCCGTACAGATCACATTGTCAGTACATATTTGAGGCCGCTAGTGACATACTATGATGGGAAGTAGTGACATTTCTTTGCTCGGGAAATGTCCGAATAGCCGTCGAACTCATGATAGGTAGTATTCGGCACCCGACCCGACCTGCCGACTTTTCGGGTCGACAGGTCAGGGAGTGGGGGGGGGGGGGGGGGGTGGTCAGATCGGTAGCCGACCCCAACCCCGATCTAGTCCGCTGATTTTGGCCAATTTTTCGCCAATTTTCGGTGAAAAATTGCCTTGAAAACCCTAAAAAATTTTCTGGCGACGCCTGCGGGCTGACTATAGTTGCAATGGCCAATTATGTACACTGTTTGGTCACATTAGTTCAAAAACTCAAGTTTTTATGACGACATACGGCGAAAAAAGTTATTTAAGGGCCATTAAAAGGGCAAATTTTTGGCATCGAGGTCAGGGTCGGCGCCCATCTGGAGGTCGGGTCGAGTCGGGTCGGGGGCGGGGGGGGGGGGGGAGGAGGAAACACTAACACTGCCGAACACTAATGCTAGGCATAGGCCACTTTTCTAAGGTTATGTTCAGAGCGGCAGAGGGAAAATGAAAAAAGCGGGTGAGCCCTTGCTCTTATGGAAGGCCCCTCATCGGAGGCCCAACGTGTCACTGAGAAACGCATTTAGTAGTAGGTATTCCCACTCGTTGGCCCCTTTTCGCTAAGGCACCCTTTCAGAACCTCGAGAAAAAGCAAGGTCACTGGACAATAAGGGCAATAATTGCTTCTACGATTAAGCGCACCTTTCCTCTCGGAGATCGCCGCAGAGACCGAAGTCGGCAACCTTTACTTCACCGAGCGCAGAAACGAGGACGTTCTCCGGCTTGAGGTCCCGATGCACGTGCTCTGCTTCCCTAAAGTGACTTCATGGTCGTGCGTGCAGCTCACAACGGTCGCTCACTTGTGGATGTACTTCAGCGCGGCGAGGATCTCGCGAACCACATAGGCAGCAACTGGTTCGTTGAAGCGCCGTGTCTTCTGCCTCTCGAGAATGCCCTGTAGATGGCCTTTCTCCATACACTGCTGGACTAGGTACACATTTTGGTCGTCGATGTAGCAAAGGAACGTCGGGACGATGTTCTATAATTTAGAAGTAAGCTGGACAGTTGTCTCAGAGCGGCATTCAACAATGACGCAGAACATACAGGGTGCCTGTGCCGTAGGGTTACATCAGCTTCGCGGAGAAAGCGAGTCAGGAGCGAAACACTCTCGATCGCAGAAGTCTTCACTGCGTATTCGCGGTGTAACTCTGCTTGCACGACGGCGCCGTAGGATCTGAATTTTGCGATCACAGACCTATTTTCTGGCCACCTATTTTCTGGACGCTCTCTAGCATGTTTCTGGATGTACGTCCGGGTCCCGGAATCCGGGTGTTGTGGTCCCGGTCCCGGACCTAAACAAATCCCGCCCAACCCGTATCGCGTGGACTGTCTGCACAGGGTAGCGGCGCGGGCGCGCGCCACTTCGCTAGTAATCACGGAAGGCAAGGGGTCGTGCAAGATTGCCGTGTCAACATCTAGTTTTTGCTCCCAGCTTTATGTCGGAAGCGGAGTGCGTAGGGAGTACGGCGTGCGCGGACGCTGTTTTTTTTCTGCGAAAGCATACCCTGAGCCGAGCGGCTTCACTGTACGGAACGACGCTAGTGGATCACCGTAAATGTAGTGCTGCACTTGGTCACGCTGCTCGGATGTCTAGAAACACCATGGGTATATTAAAGACTTCTAATTATTAGTAAAGGTAAAATTTGCGTACCAGGTGCTGCATCCACCAGGCGTCGGCCGCATTTCTTGCTTCTAAAAAATTAGCCGTAACGTCTTCGGCATTGATGACTGTCGCAAGCACTTAGGCAATAATGACCCGCAAGCAGGGACGTAGCGGAGGGGGGGGGGGGGAAATGGCGCAATTTTCATTTTCAACAGTGCAAATGGGGTAGCTGGGAAAGATCGGCAAACCCAAGCCGTACCGTACTGCCGTACCGTACTGACCCTCCTGTACCGTACAGCCGTACCGTACTAACCTCCCCCGTACCGTACAGCCGTACCGTACTCAGTACGGCCCGTACTGAGTACGCCGTACTAGTACGCCGTAAAAAAAGCCGTACTATGTCGGTAGTAAAGGCAAGAATAAGCCTAAACATAAGCTTAAACCGTTGCTTAACTGTAATTTTGACTAATTTTCAGTTATTTTCTCCATTGATTGCCCCTTTTTATAAGACTTGCAAGGTACACTAACTTACACTAACGTACATTTTCGAAATAGCTATAGAAATAGTAACCATTCTGATAATTTTTATGCCATTTTTTTGGCGATAATACGGCTTTCAGTACGGCTGCCGTACCGACCCGGCGCCGTACCGTACAGCCGTACTGGCCGTACCTACCCGTACCGTGCAGCCGTACTCTCAGTACGGCAGTACGGGCCGTAATACGGTACGGGTGCCGATCTTTAGTAGTTGGGAACCCGGTTACCCCTCGTTACCCCCCCCCCCCCGCCCCCTCCCCCGAACGCCTTGGCCCCTCCCCGATTTTTCGAGGGCTCCGTGTAAGGGGTGGTGCCATTCACACAGGACACGAAAATCTGTGATTAATTTTTGAAACTTTTCCAAAAGTGGGTTTCGTAATGCCCATGGCATCGAAGTCGGGTAACCGCGCTACAAGTGATCGACCAAAAAATATGAGCACTTCCAAACTGCATTGGATTTGTCGTAAATGGCGTATGCATAGCAACGTAAAATCTAGTGGCTAAAGTTATTACTCTTAACCTTGTGGGCTTCTAGGGGCTATCAGCACGGTACTTCCATAAATTCTTGTTCGTCGCCACCTATTAGGGTAGGGAATTGTTTTAATAGAGGTCCGGAGCCAGGTCATTACTAGGGAACACTATTAGTTGTTTCACGTTATACGGAATTGCTTTATACAAACCCAGCTGCTCTTCGCCGATGAAGTAACGCATCTCGGCCTGCTGTCCATGAAGCTTCTCCTGGGCTGTATCCAAGAGCTCCTGCAGCTTTCCGCACTCGGTGCACTTCGCGTCCAGCTTGAGCTTTGCCAGGCTGCCCTCCAAGTTCGTTGCAACAGCTTCTTCGGCCTTCTTCGCGTTCTCCGCTTGCAGCTTGAAGTACTCTGAATAGAAGATGAGCCATTCAACTGTACTCAAGATGACGCTACCCCCCCCCCACCACCACCAAACTACGACCCAATGACCGATTCGTTTTGTAAAAAGTCGCTAAAATGCGTTTGCATCCACTAATTCCCGGAGAAAACATCCACAAATTTCGTAGATTGTTTTGTGGATGGTCTGGATGGTTTCGCAGGAGACGCGAAAGAGTTCTGTTCTTTATTTTTCCATTTATGGACAAAAGTTGATGGGAGGCGCTTGGCGACCGATTATTTTAGCGAATGCTTATGAGCACGTGGTGGTCCCTCAGCAACCGTCCCATGGGTGTCACGACATTCTATGGGTCGCATGGCTTGGAAGCATACATCGGACGGGGCATAACATTTTATCGCATACATCCAGTCAACATGAAACCAAATTTTGTCTTAATTTTCATGGGAATGAAAACAAACACGACTCAGTATCAGGGGAAATTTTTGACACGCACAAACACACCAGACCTTTAGTGTATAAGTGGCGGGGAGGATTCACAAAAAATCAAAGTGTTCCGCTTGGGTTTTCGGAAAAAATTAAAATTTTTGCATATTGAGATCTTTGTTTGCTTAAAAAATGCTTTCCGAGAGTGGGAAGGGTTTACGAAGGTCACCGACGCGAAAAATGCGAAAATTAAGGTTGAGTCGGGGTGTACTTACTTAGTCCAAGATTAGCCTCCTCCAGCGCTCCTTTGGTCTGGTCGAGCTCTGCGCGAAGACTGCTCTTCTCTCGTTCCAAATCGGCGATTCTTCGCTTGAGCGCGTCCACCGTACCGCTGCTGCTATCGGCTCTGGAAAGACAAAATTTTTATGATTCACTCTCGCTACTGTTGCTTACTTGGCGCTGCTACCGTCGTCGTCGCATTCGCTGTCCGGCGAAGAGGCAACGCTGTAAGCGACGAGCTTGCCGAATGCCACATTCTTCTTCAGCATGCTTGGCTTCGACTTCAGACACGACTTCTGGGGCACTTTGCCAGCGGCGATCGGCTTGCCATATCGTGTCGCCACGGCGCTCGATTTCCGCCTCAGAGCGAGGCCGGACTTGCGCTTCGCGAAGCTACTCGACTTCTAAGCGTGCAATGCAGCAGCTTCTGATCATTGACACGTGCTACTTACCACGCAGGAACCGCCAACTTTCGGCCACAAAACGCGGAAATCGACTCCTCCCTCGCTCGCTAGCATTGCTGCAGTGGCGGCTGGCAGTTCCTTAGCGCCCAACGCCCGCTTGAGCCACTCCTTCGCACGACCAATCAGGTGGCGCAGAAGAGGTTCGGACTGCTAAATGCGCGACTGAGCGTACCAGAGATTCTTTTCAAGCACGGTTACCGTGTTTCTCTTATTAATTAGACCCCCCCCCCCCACCCGCCCGCGCTTCCTCGTACTATACACCTCGATGGGTTTCGCTGGTGTCCCCTAGGGCGCGCCATTTCAACCCCGCTATCCCTGCTGTTTAGAGTTGCAATTGATGCCTGCATAGAGAATCTCTTTTTAAGAGGGTCATTTAACTGAATACCGTAAATTTCCAGTTTGTGGAGCCACCTTATTAGAAGAAGTCCCCACACTTGCCGCCGTATCTGTCAGAATCCCCGCGGGCCAAAATGGAAAACATAGCCCGCCGTATTAGTCGAGCCCCCCCCCCCCCCCCCCCCCCCCCCCCCCC
>JNEY01000043.1:376822-410826 GCA_020875895.1 Aphelenchus avenae | reverse complement strand
TTCGTCAATGCTTAGTCTCTAGCAATTGAAGTCATCGTTGTAATTCATAGTGCTACCTTTACGCTGCATATTCATCCGTATTCGTCGCTATCTGCTTTGTGCCTGTGTTCGACGTACCGATGCATTTGCCATTAATTAGGACTTCAACGCCACCACTTTCGCAATTGCGGTCTTCCATTGGAGTCTGACGAGGTAAATCTCCCCGTATGCTTTTCGAAGCGCTTTGTTGAACACAAGCTCGAAATTTCAACTCGGCACAGGCATGTCACCTCGTGGAGAAGAGCATCAGTTGGAGCGGTGAAACAAGGTGCGTCGTTGAGGTACATCATCATCGACTAGGCTACTCCGAGGTACATCATCTCGCTGCAACGAGAAAAATCCACTGCCGCCGTGAGGAGCTTAACTATAACGAAAATTACCCAGTTTTAGTTCGTGGTGAAAGAGCGCTCAGAAAATGAGTCCCCGTTATTTGCCCTTTTTGGGCCAGGATGGGGATTTCCCAAAAGTTCGAACCAAATCCGAAGGCGAAAATTAAAGGGTACTTTTTGGAGACATAACGAAGGGTACTGATGGAGGAGGTACAAAAACGCTTTCAGCCTTGCGTCATGTGACACCCCTCCCTGACTCTTGCTGCCTCTGCCCCTTGACACAGGGATGATGCTGTTAATAGCCCTGCGCATCTCTGGAAGAAAACCGCCATTGTTGCAGCCGGAAAGTTCGGTGTCCACGGGCGGATGCTGTACAAACTGCGCAAGTAAACAATTTATTTCGCCAATAAAACCTTAAAACTTTTGTTGCTGTGAGTTATGTTGCCCACGGCGGACTACTTAAACCGTCACCTGACGCGTTGATGTTCCTCGACGCTGCGCCAATTAAGGCCCAATTTTGGTTGGTGGATGGTAGTGGTCCGGCTTTAACGGAAGTGGTAATGGTAGGGCAGCTTCCAGAAAGTCGGTAAGCCTTACAGGGGGAGGGAGGGGGGTCAAGGCCTTGATTACGTAATCAGCACTAGGTAAAATGGCCCGCCGCTAGGCGCCGCCCAGAGCAAATTTTAACTATATATTGCAAATTTTAACCTAAAAATTCGTTGGTATCAAACGGGGGCGGCCCTTTTTTAACTCACTTTTTTAACGCTTCTAACCGATTTTTTGCTAAAAAGCGCTAAAAAGTACTTAAAACTCGCTGTGTGCTGCGCTTAAAAATCGATTTTTTCACGTGTAATATTACAGGGGGGTCAGGACCCTGATTACATTTTGATTACAGGGGGGAGTGGGGTCAAAAAATGGCGATGTAATGCTTTCTGGACGCCCCCTAGCTGTTGACAGGGGCGCAACCAGCCCTGAATTTTGGGTTCACAAAGATAGCGGAAAGTAGCTGCGATATAGTTGATGTCGCAATGGACCTCTTTTGAGGCCGGCTAATGCGAGCTTCGGTCTCGGGGTCAGTTTTCGATTTCGCTACCCTTAATTTGGAACATTTCGAAACTTTCCCTTCGGCAAGAACAATTTCATCCTTTCGGATTCTTTGACTTTTTAACCGAAAATTCCCAGTTGTGGGTTCAATTAAGAAAAGTCCGATGTGCGCCGACCAAAGTGACTACCCTCCGCTCTTCAGGACCCTCTCGAAAACTATTTGGACCGAACAAGTTACACATCTGACCGTGTTAGGGTTCTGAATTTTAGTTTGGTATCGGCCCAAAATTCTGAAAAGTCCCCAACCTTGCTTAGAGTTCTTTGTTTGGTCGCAGCTTGCTGTTAGAGCGGAGCACTGTTTCGGCGACCAGGCGGGGCCCCGGCAAACAGAGGTACGGAAGGCTGACTATGACTTGACGACGATAAGGAGACGGTGCCGTCTCAGGAGGAACCGTAACATTCCATCTGGACGTTTTACTTTTTTGTCGTTTTTCGCATTCGACCCTTTTACGCTTGACCCGGGTCGTGGCGTTTAGATTGCAGGTCAAGTACAGATGCATGAGGATTTCGACATAGCGACTCAATGCATCACTCGAGACGCCATGGAGCAAGTCCTTGGAGGTGACAATGGAGTCTTAGCGCTCCTCATCCACGAACTCGTTTCATGTTTCTGATCACTGTCGTCGGCTGTCAATGTTCTTTAAATGTTCGACTAGTTGCTCAAATCATAGTGTCTACTGGGCCAAGTTTTATTCAGTCTGTGGATGACATGACATTCAGAGAAAACAACATTCATTATACTTACGCATTGTGCACGCTGACACACCGTACCGATGTTCTTTGTGGCTCAGTGTGGCTGCGAGGTCTAATCGGAGATGGTAAGACTTTCAGCTTGTATTGTAGTCCCATTACGGATCGTTATGAACTTCGCCATACAGGCTCCATGCCGACACCGAGCTACGATCTCGGGCCATCTACGTAAAGATGCACTTGTCATAGACTTGGCGGATACACCCCCCGTGCCGACTTCCGTTCCGTGCTGACCCTCCCCGTGCCGATCTCCTTCCATACTGACCCCTCCGTGCCGAGCCGGGCCGTGCTCCAGCACGGAACGCAAATTTGCCGACCCGGGCCCGGCACGGCGCCGTTTCACGGGTCATAAAAAATCACCTAATTTCTGTTTCTTCATAAGAAGAAGCTACAATTATGAAAATAAATAACAATGTCATCGACTTANCCCGGCCCGTTTAGGCCCGGCTCAGGGCTCGAAAATTGCCACATTTTGGTCAAATTTTCAACACATTTTTGGTAAATTAGTCAAAAATTCGCTCTGACGGTGTCTGCGGCAAGCTGTTTGAGGTGGTAATACTCGAATGTTGTACTTTGAACTCATTAGAAAAGGCAACATTTTAGCCTATGGAAAGTACCAAAGGGGGGACCAAGGGGATTTTTCGTGTCTAGCCTAAGATGTCAAGGCCCGCCGGGCCTTATAGGCCCGGCCCGGCCCGGGCCCGGCGGCGGGCCCGGGCCGGGCCCGGGCCTCAATATTTTGCCCGCGGGCCGGGCCGGGCCTCGACCCGTTGCACATGGTTGATTGCTATGCTAAATTTACCAAACTATTAGGCAAAAGTGCGTTAACTTGGCTTTCGCAATAATATGTATGGCAATAATAATAACATTAATATGGTAAAATAATTTTCTTCCTAGTACTTCTAGTATGCACGGGTACACGCATTCGTGCGCACAACGTATTTGCTGCGTGCATTTGGATGAAAGTTTCACGTATGAATAAAGAGGTGCATTTTAGATCCGCTACTACCGCCTACTTCCATGAAGCTCCCGGTCGAAGCCTCGCTACTCATCCTCGGCTTCCTCGGTCGACAGACGCTTGGCCGAGTTCTAGTGACTAATCGTCGTCTAAGTGGAATCGTCAACCGGCACCGGAAGACGCTGAATCTGCCCGAGGTAAGTCGAGAGCGGATGCACAGGACGAGTGAGGATATATGCTACGTTACGCAGAGAGAGGTGTATGCCTCGAACTCGATAGTACGGGATTGCAATGCTGCTTTTAGATTCCCATACCACCGAGGCTGTCCTTGTCGCTGAAATTGCTCGCGTTCCTGGCCGTCGTCACGCTTCTAGTGCTATTGCCCTTAGGTCAGTTTGACTTGGAGCTCCACTGAGATTTGTGTGACTTTAAGGTATCGTGTACGCAAGACGCTCTACGCAGAGCCGATTGAGAGCCACCGGGCTTGTGCCGGAGAGTCTTCGAGACGTTCAACGACTTCTTGAAGTCTCCAAGGATCCGGATGCATGTAGAACGACGTGCGATTCGCAGTGGCGGTGCTACGCGGAATGCGACTTTAAGTACACGCTTCAGGACAAGAGCCAAGGGACCATTGCGAAACGAAACTGCTCGATCATAGGTAAGCAGTGGAGAGGCTCGCAGCGCGAAACCCATGAAGCAGCGAAAACTTTAAGCTATTTTAAATACGCCTTCGTTGCGGAAGCGAAATTCCTTTTTGCTGGATAGTACTCTCTGGTTTAGGCCTGCCGACCGCGAATGCGTCACCAGCCATTGCCTTCGGACTGACCTGCTCGTTCGGCTACACAGTCAACGAGAAGACCTTCGATATCAAAGAGAGCCAATGGGCCTCTTTCGAATGACACTTTATCGTGTGGACGAATCTCTTCCTTGCTCTGTGGGCTTTGGCGGATGCTGTGAAGATGCATCGAGTGGATCGCAAGATCGCCGACAAGTACATGGCCGCCACTTCGGGCCCGCGACGCGAGAGTGTTTTGAAGAAGCACATGAAGCTGCGAAAGGCCGTCATCGGCTATAGTGTCGCCGGCTTCGTTTTCGCCGGGCTCTACGCATCTGCGGTTCTCTACGGGACGACTTTTCAGTCGTTTTGGGCTGCTGATGCTTTGTTTATTACTCTTATGTTCACGTCATCCGTTACTGATCTCTGCCTCATCGAATGGTTTGTTTTACTGTTGTTTACGGATTTTTACCACCTTCTGTTAAACTTTTGAATGCTCATAAATTTCTGTTGCTCGTCTGCATGACACGCTCTCTTTTTTCTCGTACTTTGCCCATCGTTACCTATTCAAAAATAGCCTTAAATTTGAGGGATATACTCATACGTAGCCGGGAAGTTAGGTGTGCGTGTGTTAGAATTAGGGTAGTAAGCAGAATACGTAGATCACGGACATGAAGCAAGAAACAGAAATATTTCTTGCAGTTTCCATTTGGCCCCATTTGGGCTAATTCTTGAGCTCTCTAACTGAGGCTCCGGCCCGCTTCAGAGGCTAGCTAGAAGTCTTATGGTTTTTAACTCTACTGACGATTTAGATCTCGATGAAGCGCTCCGTTGGGTCGCCTCGAATAACGTTATCGGGTCTGGTCTCTGTAAATCTTTCGTTCGTTAAGAAGAGAACAGAGAGAACGTTATGTACCTCTGTAGTATAATACCCCTGTACCGTACTCCGTACCGTACTGGACCCGACGTATCGCCTACGTACCGTACCGACCTCCCCGTACCGTACTCCGTACCGTACCAGTACGGCGCAGTACGGTACGGAGTACGGCAATAAAAATTTTCAGATTTTCTACCTGTTCGCAAGTAAAGCGAAAAATTGGCGCATCAAACAACAACACCATCAACATTAAGCAGCATAAATGGTGTTAAATACTCCGTACCGTGGAATACGGTACGCAATACGGTACGGCCCTTTAAGTCTACTCTATAGCCTTTCCAAGCCGGTGCTCTTAAAGCTTTTAGCTGAGATGATTACAAATGTATACCGAATTGCTTAAAGGTAGGCATGGACTTGGTCTGTAACACATTGAGACGTAGCTAAAGCGGTCGACCTTGGAATATGACACAAATATTCGTCCTATACGCAGGGTAAGGCGTCGTGCTAAGTCGGAGGTACTAAGGCTCGACGCTCGAAATAGTGGTCGTGTCCGTACCGTACCCTATACCGTACCCCCCTGCCCCCCCCCCCACCTCCACCCCCTATCCTGAAATCCTGCCTACGGCCCTGTCGCCGTGAAGAATCCCGTATGGGACCCCATAAAGATCCTATTGTTCATTTTTCTTACGATTTTGTCCAAAAATGTTCGACTTTCCGTCTACCCTTGCCCATACTTTTGGTTCTCCCGTCCGCTGCTGAAAGCTCTGGGCTGACCGATTTGGCAACTGTTAGTCCTGAAGGCCCGACAGATGACCATTCCTGCTTGTGCTGCAACTCATGTCCTGACAAGTTGCCAAATCCTGTAACTGAGCAATGATTTGGCACTTGTTAGTCCGGCACGCGAAGTACTATGCTGCGTATTCCGTCGATGCCGATATGCTAGCTGTTTCATGCTTGCTAGTCTAGGTGATCGCATACTGCAAATGCTCACTGGATTGGCAAGTGCTGGCTAGAGTGGGCTTGTGGTTTCACTAGTAAACCGAACTATGTCTTACGCCCATAGGGATGCCTCCAAATGACGTCGCCCGTTAAGGCTACGGCTACTTTGAATGACTTAGTTTCTGGCACATGAGGCTATTCGAACCGGTTCGGGGCCGAGCCTGCCTAGGAGAACGGTTCTTTCGGATTTGCGTTAAACTGGTTAAAATATCAAGGTCCATTCCGAAGTCCTCACTTCTTCAAGTATGTTCTACATTCGGTCTCGACGTGCACGTTTGTTGCAGAAACCTCTGGGCTGACCGTAAGCTAAAGCCGTGTTTGAAAGCGAATGTTTGACCATGACTAGTCCTAAAGGTCCGGAAACTGACTATTCCTGCTGGTGCTACAACTCCAGGCTTGACTAGTCGTCAGATCCTATGGCGGGACAACGATTTGGCACTTGTCAGTCCGCGGCGTGAAGCAGTCGGTAGTACTACTGCGGATTCCGTCGACACCGCTGCTAGCTGTTTCGTACTTGTTCGTCTGATCGCGCAATGCGAAGGATCACCGGTTTAACAAGTGCTAACCAGCTAGTGCGGACTGCACTGGCCGCCGTTGCAGGCAAATACCTTTTGAGTTCGCAGACTATGCCTTCCTGATCGCATTGGTTCGTCAATGCTTAGTCTCTAGCAATTGAAGTCATCGTTGTAATTCATAGTGCTACCTTTACGCTGCATATTCATCCGTATTCGTCGCTATCTGCTTTGTGCCTGTGTTCGACGTACCGATGCATTTGCCATTAATTAGGACTTCAACGCCACCACTTTCGCAATTGCGGTCTTCCATTGGAGTCTGACGAGGTAAATCTCCCCGTATGCTTTTCGAAGCGCTTTGTTGAACACAAGCTCGAAATTTCAACTCGGCACAGGCATGTCACCTCGTGGAGAAGAGCATCAGTTGGAGCGGTGAAACAAGGTGCGTCGTTGAGGTACATCATCATCGACTAGGCTACTCCGAGGTACATCATCTCGCTGCAACGAGAAAAATCCACTGCCGCCGTGAGGAGCTTAACTATAACGAAAATTACCCAGTTTTAGTTCGTGGTGAAAGAGCGCTCAGAAAATGAGTCCCCGTTATTTGCCCTTTTTGGGCCAGGATGGGGATTTCCCAAAAGTTCGAACCAAATCCGAAGGCGAAAATTAAAGGGTACTTTTTGGAGACATAACGAAGGGTACTGATGGAGGAGGTACAAAAACGCTTTCAGCCTTGCGTCATGTGACACCCCTCCCTGACTCTTGCTGCCTCTGCCCCTTGACACAGGGATGATGCTGTTAATAGCCCTGCGCATCTCTGGAAGAAAACCGCCATTGTTGCAGCCGGAAAGTTCGGTGTCCACGGGCGGATGCTGTACAAACTGCGCAAGTAAACAATTTATTTCGCCAATAAAACCTTAAAACTTTTGTTGCTGTGAGTTATGTTGCCCACGGCGGACTACTTAAACCGTCACCTGACGCGTTGATGTTCCTCGACGCTGCGCCAATTAAGGCCCAATTTTGGTTGGTGGATGGTAGTGGTCCGGCTTTAACGGAAGTGGTAATGGTAGGGCAGCTTCCAGAAAGTCGGTAAGCCTTACAGGGGGAGGGAGGGGGGTCAAGGCCTTGATTACGTAATCAGCACTAGGTAAAATGGCCCGCCGCTAGGCGCCGCCCAGAGCAAATTTTAACTATATATTGCAAATTTTAACCTAAAAATTCGTTGGTATCAAACGGGGGCGGCCCTTTTTTAACTCACTTTTTTAACGCTTCTAACCGATTTTTTGCTAAAAAGCGCTAAAAAGTACTTAAAACTCGCTGTGTGCTGCGCTTAAAAATCGATTTTTTCACGTGTAATATTACAGGGGGGTCAGGACCCTGATTACATTTTGATTACAGGGGGGAGTGGGGTCAAAAAATGGCGATGTAATGCTTTCTGGACGCCCCCTAGCTGTTGACAGGGGCGCAACCAGCCCTGAATTTTGGGTTCACAAAGATAGCGGAAAGTAGCTGCGATATAGTTGATGTCGCAATGGACCTCTTTTGAGGCCGGCTAATGCGAGCTTCGGTCTCGGGGTCAGTTTTCGATTTCGCTACCCTTAATTTGGAACATTTCGAAACTTTCCCTTCGGCAAGAACAATTTCATCCTTTCGGATTCTTTGACTTTTTAACCGAAAATTCCCAGTTGTGGGTTCAATTAAGAAAAGTCCGATGTGCGCCGACCAAAGTGACTACCCTCCGCTCTTCAGGACCCTCTCGAAAACTATTTGGACCGAACAAGTTACACATCTGACCGTGTTAGGGTTCTGAATTTTAGTTTGGTATCGGCCCAAAATTCTGAAAAGTCCCCAACCTTGCTTAGAGTTCTTTGTTTGGTCGCAGCTTGCTGTTAGAGCGGAGCACTGTTTCGGCGACCAGGCGGGGCCCCGGCAAACAGAGGTACGGAAGGCTGACTATGACTTGACGACGATAAGGAGACGGTGCCGTCTCAGGAGGAACCGTAACATTCCATCTGGACGTTTTACTTTTTTGTCGTTTTTCGCATTCGACCCTTTTACGCTTGACCCGGGTCGTGGCGTTTAGATTGCAGGTCAAGTACAGATGCATGAGGATTTCGACATAGCGACTCAATGCATCACTCGAGACGCCATGGAGCAAGTCCTTGGAGGTGACAATGGAGTCTTAGCGCTCCTCATCCACGAACTCGTTTCATGTTTCTGATCACTGTCGTCGGCTGTCAATGTTCTTTAAATGTTCGACTAGTTGCTCAAATCATAGTGTCTACTGGGCCAAGTTTTATTCAGTCTGTGGATGACATGACATTCAGAGAAAACAACATTCATTATACTTACGCATTGTGCACGCTGACACACCGTACCGATGTTCTTTGTGGCTCAGTGTGGCTGCGAGGTCTAATCGGAGATGGTAAGACTTTCAGCTTGTATTGTAGTCCCATTACGGATCGTTATGAACTTCGCCATACAGGCTCCATGCCGACACCGAGCTACGATCTCGGGCCATCTACGTAAAGATGCACTTGTCATAGACTTGGCGGATACACCCCCCGTGCCGACTTCCGTTCCGTGCTGACCCTCCCCGTGCCGATCTCCTTCCATACTGACCCCTCCGTGCCGAGCCGGGCCGTGCTCCAGCACGGAACGCAAATTTGCCGACCCGGGCCCGGCACGGCGCCGTTTCACGGGTCATAAAAAATCACCTAATTTCTGTTTCTTCATAAGAAGAAGCTACAATTATGAAAATAAATAACAATGTCATCGACTTACATGTTTTAAAGGGTGTAGGATACAAGAGGACACCCGCCATTCTTGACGAAATTTTTAGGATTTTCGTCCTAAAAATTTGCCTGAATTTTGCTTCGAATGAGGCAATTTTTGCCGTCTAGCACGGCACGGAAAACGGCGCCGTTTTCAGCTCATGCCGTCCTGTTCTCCATTCCGTGTTAGCCCGGAACGGAACACGGCCCCGTGCTGACCCTTTGCCGTGCCGTGTTCCGTGCCGTGAAAAACGGAGAACGGCAAGGATCGGAGCACGGCTCGGCACGGCCCGCCAAGTCTAACTTGTCACTAATTAGGATTTCAGCGTCACCACTTTCGCAGTCGCCGTCTGCCTTTGGAGTCTGCTGAAGTACATCTCTCTGTATGCCTTTCGAAGCGCTTTGCTAAAAACAAGTTGAAATGTTAGCTCGATTCACGAAAGTCACCTCGTCGAAAAGAGAGCAATCGGAGCGCTGAGACAAAGTACGTCGTTGAGGTACATCATCGTCGACTGGGCCATGCCCGACAGAGACGGATTGGTTGTAAGGTGTCCGACGATCGAAATCGCAATGCACGTTAAGGACAGCAGTTGGGCGATAAGTTGTACGACCGCATATACTGGAACAGGGGCGTTAAAGGGACTGTCAAGGCACTGAGGTCCCTCTTATCTGACCTTCTTCCTTTGGGAGTCTTAGATCGCGTCTGAAAGCACGCTGGGTGTCGGCACGCCAGTTTGAACAAGGCTTCGGCGCCGGGTGTTTTCCGTACCGGTCTGATCCTATCCTGTTCCGATTTTCGTTCCGTATATTTTCGNCGAGAAATTATTTGATTGGTTGATTCAAATAAAATAAATTATTTGTTTGATTATTTGATTGAATGTAAATCCCGAGCACTATTGTGATTGTATCATCGGCAAAGTCTCCGATGTCTCCAAGTCTCCATTTCCTAAAGATCGGCAAACCTCGCCGATGCCATACTGCCGTACCGTACTGACACCCCCCCCCCCCTACCGTACTACAGTACCGACAGTACGGCTTTACGGTACGGTACGGCCCCAGTACGGCCCGTACGCCATAAGATCCCCAAAATCGAAGCCGTACCGAACCTCCATCCGTGCCGTACTGCCAGACCGTACTGACGCACCCGTAGCGAATTGCCATACCGACAATACGGCAGTACGGTACGGGTTCCGACCTCTGCTTTTCTTCGGGAAAGCCGCTAGTAATTAGCGACTTACCTGCGTTTTCAAGCCACTAATCACGCGGTAGCGGTCGTAGGCCTGTGCGGTATGAGCCAAATATTGCATGGTAATAGAATAGTTGGATACTGCGAAGATCACGTTCATAATGGGGAACGCGTTGAAAACCTCAATCAAGCAGCCCGCGAATGGTACCCGCAGAACGATTGTCTAAAGGCTCTCAGTCGCAAGACATGTAAAAACTAAGCGGGTTGTGCAAAAACTTCTGTAAATAGCTCACAGTTAGCATCACTAGAATATCTGCCACGCTCTGTAGCTGGTACAAACCGAAGAAACCACTGGATAGCGCTGTATTCTTCCGTTGTCTCTGGCATATCAGGCATGCGAATACGCTTAGATGAAAGCATAGAAAGGGGATTTCAATCGCTGTACGGATGTAGACTAGCGGATCCATTAGGAAGAGCAAGAGTTTCGGCGCGAATGAGCTTGAGGAAGCGCCGGACTGAGCGCCACGGCAAAGTACAAAAACCATGCTTGTCGACGTGCGTCGTCAAGCATGATGCTTTGACGGATGCGATCAAGCGTAAAGGACGTGCCGCGTGCACTTAGAGCTCAGAATAACAGAAAACGCATGATAGAATCGCTAGTATTTCGTACACACCAATCCCCTCACATTCGAGTCAAGATTCAGCCCCTCCTCTTTAGGGACATTCACGAAGGCCGCGTATTCCCCGAATTCGGCGGAACTGCAAGCGTACTTCATGACACGTCCGCCGGCTGATGACAGTTTCTTGGCTATGCTTGCACCTCCATTTCCCAAGCGCTTTGACGAATGTTGTAATAGAACTGGTGGCTCAAATTGACTTCGCTCGGTTTCGCTTCGCCAGATAAGTATTCCCACTACTTTGCGAGATGGCAACGAAGGCGTACTTAGCGCACTCGGGAGGGAGCACAACCAAGACGGATCTTTACCTATTTTCTTCGGCGGTGGCTTTTGGTAGACGCCAAAAACTACCGTCTTCCTCCTTGCTTTGGTAATTCCAAGTTTACAAAGCCGGTACTTTTACCTTTCCCGTTTTATGGGTCAAAAACCTTGAAGGCAAAAACATTTAAGATTTTTTCGCCCCTCAAGCGTACCGTCGCTGTCTCTCCTAGAGGAATTTCTAGGCCTATATGTAGAAAAATTTGCTTATTAACTTGACCAAAATGAGTCAAAATCCAAATTACATATGGCCAATTACGGCTAGTTTTGTTATCGGATAACAAATCTCCGATGGTAAAAAATTGGGAGTCAGTCGCATCCCGGCCACACCCACGAGTCTCATTTGTCACCCCGCGTGTAAAGGGCCGCCGCTTCTTTAGAGCCGCGGGCGGTACGGCGATTAAAGACGCGTTTGCGTCAAGTTCCCGAGCGATAGTCCCGATAAACTTTACGTCCCATAAGCACGCTCGAGACGGCGTGCGGCCTCTCAGCCACTCTGACTCCACCGAACGTCTGAAGCCAGCGAAGTGCTTATATATCGGGCGGCCGATGGGCGAAAAAAGGCTGCGTGGGGTTCGACGAAGAGAAGACGCCGAAAGATGAATGCTCTCTCTTTCGCTGATGCTATACGTGACCGATTCGTCACCTGATGAATAACTATTTCCGGACCTGTTTGGCCGCTACAAAAGGCTGAAACAGGAGTGTCGCCTCGTTTGTGGCGGCGTTACGCGTAATCCAAACTCGGAAAAAGTCGCTTTATGCAGAATTCGGAACCGTGTCCTTGCTAATTCCTCGAATTTTTGAAAAAGCATGTTTTTATCCAGAGCCAATCGGAGGGAACTTTACCCGGCAGCTGGATTTGGCCGCTTTGCACGTATGTCCGCCGAAGCGCAATCAATCAATTTTTATTTAAAATTTTACCGACCTGTAAACATTCGGGCGTGTAATGCCTGAGGAGATCCATCAAAATAGCATTTTAGTTGAGGCTTTTCGAATATCGAGACAGCATTAGGACCCGGGTGGCCAAAACCGAGCCCCGCCCAACCCTGGCCCCAGTGGCGACACACCCGCAGGTTGGCGGGGGGGGGGGGGGGGGGTTGGAAAGCTTCGAAGTACCTTGGAGTTTCGGCGTCGAAAAAGAACGCGAAGCCTCTTGTTGGCTCTGAGGTTACACGTCGACCTACCATCATACCGAAGCATGGCACTAAAGAGCTCCACAACTGAAACACCTAGCCGGTTTTCGGAACCAAATATGTTAAGGGACTATGCAGTGAGTATGTGAGGTGCACGCGTGGAGGGTGATTGCAGAATCAAACGTTCCCACGGTTAGAAGGGACGTCAGCCAAGATGTTAAAATACGTTTTTTCTGCCATCTTCAACAGATAAAAAATAAAATTAAAAAACAGCGAAGCAAAAGTTTTAAGGCAGAAACTGAGACCTCGGGAGAATAAAAGAAAAAGGTTTACAGCATTTATAAACTTCCCGAAGGATTTATTCGAAAAAATACGGGAGGCACTTTCCAAGACCGCGCTAGCGTCCTAATCACTATGGCACGCTATAGTAAACGACAATCGGTCAAGTTTTAATGTCAGTGAAAACAAGACGAATGTATGAAAAGATCCATTTGCTCGAATTTGTTGCAGCTACGCGGCGCCTCAGAGAGTCAGCCTCATGTATTATTTTCTGGACGCTTCTCTGTGTAGCTAAAAAAAACTTGCACAGATCGGATGAATGCCAGTATACATTTGCATGATCGTAACGCCCAGAGCCCACATGTCCGATGCGTAAGTCGCAGTGAAGCTATAGGTAAGCTTCGGAGCAGCGTACTCGAAAGTAAGCCCACGTGGCCCTAGGAACAACGCATTACTGCAACGCTACGGGCGATTCAATACCATAGCGGGATTCCGACAGACGCCGAGCGGAGCCAAAATCTGCTAAGAGAACACGACTCTTTGCGTCACAGCTGAACCGCGAACATTTGATGAGAATATTGCCCGGTTTGACGTCGCGGTGCACAATGCCGTTGAGCTTGCAGTAGTCGAGCGCACCCAACAGTTGCCACAGATACTGAAAATACACAATTAACTCATTGTTTTACGCAACCAGGCTAAAAAACGATCACACTGGGAAGGATTCAAGCGTACCTAATCGTTTTCAAATGACATCAACGAGATTTTAGTCGAAATGCTGCCAAATATAGTGGAAATTTCGTCGGTCGGCGTATCGCAGTCGCTCTTTCCGAACCTCACCCAGTGCTACAACCAGGTTACGCTGGTCCGAAACTCCCCCCCCCCCTCATCCTATTCGCCTAACATAATTTCTTGAGCTCCCTTACCCTCTTTCGCTCGCGCCCGACCTTTCGGACGTCAATTTTCTGGGTTGCGTTTTCTACGAACAACGCAACAATGTACCGACTTAATCGCGTCGATGCTGGGTCTTTCACTCCGATGATCCAAGAAGTTCGTCATTCTGATGGGGAAGGTTTCGACTACCCACCAAGTGTTCACCACCATTCGCATGTTCAATGACCATGTACGCAAGGGCATCGCCAGTCCGCTTCTTGTCCTCGTGAATATGCAAGGCAAAGAGGAGGGGCACGTAGGGCGAACGTAGTTGGTGAAGAATCGAAGCCTCATGGGCTAATTCCTCCATCCTCCTGTACGCCATACGCCCCACACACACGGCCTAAATTGCTTTGTCGACGGTTAAGTGTTCCTCCTAAGGCCAGATGTTGGCATGAACCAGACGCAGGATTACCTTGACAGCTGCGTACTGTCCGCGCCCGAACATGAGACCGAGTATTTCCACGTCTGAGCTACACCGCACCAACGACACTTTCTTCTTCTCGCACCACCAGGTGTGCCATTCAGCCACCTTCGGCGGCCATAGATAATGCAGGAGCCCGCCGCCAAACCAACAGAAGAACAGGACAAGCGAAAGAATGTCGACGATATGCTCAGTGCACCAGTCTATGATCATCGCTAAAATTCACTAGGTATTTTGGCAAATATTTGCATTTTATTCCAAGTAAAACTCGAAGTACGCACGCAGGTAACGTAAAAGTACATACAAGAGCTTATGACACTAGAAGGTCGGATTTTGAGTAGAAGCGACGTAGGTACGAAGGTGCTCAAAAGTCGGAAAATCGAAGGCTGAAAACATTCCGGAGATTCCTGTTTCACGGATGTTTTTTATTGTTTTTTTGTCACAAGTAATACGCATAAAGCTACGGCTTAACGAATTAACCAATAACGTTCGCTGGCCTGATTCAACGGACGCCTTGTCGAGCAACCGGGCTATCCTTCACTAAGATGACGGACGAATTCAGTAGTTTCCCGATTCTTCGCATCTTTCGCCAGTTTCGCATTGGTGTAATTGATGATGAGCGATGGTGGCCAAACTTTTTTACGCTTAGTTTTTTCGCCATGCATTCCAGTGCGGTGCACCTGTTGTGAAATTAGACGACTCAAATTTTTTCCTGCTCTACGCAATCGTTGATGACCATTTGTCATCTCCGTCTATTGAAGTCGCAGATGACGGATCGTTCCAGACAAGCGTTTACCGTAAACGACGGTACCAAAACGCCCGAACACACGCAAGAAAACGTGTCATGGTATCTGTTTTCTATTATTGACGGCATCAACTCAAGTCTGAGTTAGGCTTGCTCTCAGGCTTGCAAAGACGCCAAGTAGTTCATTCGCAACTTAGAAATACATGTACGATCCGGCTTGATACACGTATTTGCATATCGTCTAGCAGAGCAGAGCATCTTCGGTACTCATGGGTAGACAGCGTCCACCAAGGTCTGTCCACGTGCTCACCTTTGGCGGGACTTGAACAATCTTTTCTAGTGTTCGGTCCTGTTTTCTGCAAGGAAGAGTTGACTTTCATAAAGCCTTTTTTTGTCCTGTATAGCATTGCGGAAGGTAAAGTGTGTACGGCAACTGACGTGTCGTACAAAACGTATGCAGTGGGGTTTCAAAATCTGATAGCTCCATCCTGATCAGGGCTGGGGGTCTCGGTCTCGAAAACCGAGACTCTCGGGGGGTCTGGTCTCGCTCCCGGTCTCGGTCATGAGAAAAAGCACCGGCATTGGGCTTTTTTCCGATCTGACTTTGGCCCGCCGCTAGGCTACGCCAGACCAAATTTTGACTTTATTTCTCAATTTTTTTTTGCCCTAAATTTCGTTGGTATCGCCTGCGGCGGGCTGTTTTGAACACACTATAGGTTCATTTCCAGGGTATGGGCGAAAAAATTAGCTTGTTTGGGCGCGTCCAAAAAGTCTGTAAGCATTACATCGGCCATATGAAAAAATTCAGTTCCGGGACGCCCGTGACTGCCCGCCGCAGGCGACATTAACATAATTCTAGGCCAAAACTGTGCAAGTGTGGTATAAATATGTTCAAGACTGACCTGGAAATATGCCCACCTCAGGCATAAGAACGAATTTTTAGGTCAAAATTTGCAAAATACAGTCAAAATTTGCTCTGGGCGGCGCCTAGCGGCGAGCCATTTTACCTAGTGCTGATTACGTAATCAAGGGCTTGGCCACCCCTCCCCCTGTAATCAGATGTAATCACAGGCCTGACCCCCACCCCTCCTCCCATATATAAGGCTTACAGACTTTCTTGAAGCTGCCTACTTGTTTGAGACAGCTTAAAACACGGTCCCGAGTGTAATACATATTCCATGTCTCGGTCTCAGTTTCGACCGAGACCGAGACTCTCGGGGGTCAGGTCTCGGTCTCGGCCTTCAGAATTTTATCCCCCAGCCCTGATCCTGATATGCTTCCTCTAACCAGCCGGCCACCAGGATAGTACCTCTGCCATCATTGCTACCAGTCGACGATGCTGCGACGTTACTTAAACTAGGTTGAAAGTTTATTGCTTTACGGAAGTTTATTGCTTTACGGTCATATCAGGCTTGTGACATCAAAAGTTATTATGCGAAAACGCTGCCAGTTACCGCTCTACTTGCGAGTAGTCGGCGGAGCCTTCGTGGTCGGTCGAGAGTGGGTCTCCGCGAGAGCGGCGCATTGACCACCGCTGCAGATGGCACCCTGGCGCTCGGTTTGCGTAGGCTTCAGGTCGTCGCCGACGGTGTAAAGAACGCGTCCAACGCCGTCTAGGGAGACCTAAAACAACATGCGTTAAAGCTCGCAAGTGCAGGCAATTGTTGGCCAGATATTATGTTTCTGCTTGCCAATGTTTAAGCAAAAACCGCGTTCAGTACTGAAGTATTGAACTGAACTGCAACAAACTAAATCAGACTAAGTTCAGTTATGGTCCAGTTCAGTTCCCAAAAGATTTTGATTCAGCATATCGAAATGGTATCGAACTTGCGAGTTCGATCCTAAAGGACTAAAGAGGTTCGAGTTTGGTCTAAGTTCAGTTCAGTATCACAAAAAGCTGTTCAGTTTAACACTGGTGCTTACCTTAACGCTTCCCTTCTGGGAGCCTTTGTCGTCGTAAGTGACGATCTCGAACGGACGCACACCGCATTCGTCGGCGCGTTGCTGGAAGGTCTCACGCTGACGGTTCTTCGTGAAGGTCCACCTAAAGCAGTGACCTTAAACGAATGCTTTGAGCGCATTCCGTTCCGTTCCATTCAACGTTTCCAAATTGTAACGAATGCTTACTTGTCGCTCTTCTGTCCCGTCGGCGAAACGACTTGAGCTTGGAACTTCTTATCAGTATCGGACTTGACGTGCACGATGATGTTGCAGCATTCGGCAACGTATAGCGTGCATACAGCGGCAATGGCGAGGAGAACGAAGCGGACCATTCTAGTACTGACGATGCTAAAAACACTAGGGTTCAGCAGAATTCATTCGCGTTAGCCAAAGGATCATACGCGATATTATAGGTCATAGCGCAAACGGAAATTCGTCAAAAAGTACGACTGAAAGCCATAAGCTTCAAAGTTTGGACAGTGTTGCACAAATGCTCCTAGCGGACGGGTGGGTGGATTCAGTCGCTATCAGGGATGCGGACTTTAATTTCGAGCACCGAGACCGAGACCGAGAACTGACCCCCCGAGAGTCTCGGTCGAGACCGAAACAGAGAGTTATATTACCACGGTCGTTAATGAGCTCCGTAAGGCCACCACCAGACGCAAAAATATGTCCGTAACAACTAACTAACGACCAACAAGTAACTATCTTTATAACTATGATTTATGTTCTTGGTACAAGTAATCCCTGGTAGCGGCGCCGGCTTCGGAAAGTCTTCGGAAAGCGCTGGTTTTAGTAAAATTCAAGAAAAATGCGCAAAAGCAATTTGAGTCGCTAGTTGAACACGTTTTAATTGGTTTGAGTTGGAATTAGTCCGCGCCTGCACCAATTTTTTCGAATTTTTGACAGAAACAATGAAATATTTTTAAGAGAAAAAAGCTAAATGCTGTCGGAATTTCTCATGACCGAGACCGAGACCAGACCACCCGAGAGTCTCGGTTTTCGAGACCGAGACCGAGACCGCATCCCTGGTCGCTATCCAGAACCATGACAAGGATTCTGCCTGGCGTAACGACAAAGTCCTCTGATCGATAAAAACAAGCTCAATATCAGTCGTAACGGCTAGGCACGAGGCACGTCATGGCCGAACAGGCTGTCTATTGCTCTGTGAAATTGGAGCAAACAACGAAGATTCTTTAGCTACTCAATAGTCGCGGAACCGAAAGATGGAGGAAACGGCTAGTTCAAGGCCCATTCAAGCGACTCAAGGTCATTTCTTCTCCGTCCGCTGGCCGATCGCGGGAAGAAGCCGTAAAGAAGATAAATGACGTCTCGCGGACGACAACACACCTTTATTTACCCCGGAAATGGAGCCGAGAACCGATTTATCAATGGCCCAAAACAAAGCTCACAGTGGACTTACCGGTCGATTGGGATTTCGACGAGCACTCGACGGCGGATCAGGCTGGGATTATCCACCGCTGAGCTGACTCATCATAAGGCTGTGCGTAATGCGCGCCGTGACGTGTTCACCGACAGACAATGACGAGTTTCCGGGACGCATAAAAACTGGAATTGCACAATAAGCGACGTTGCACCGCGGGTCAGCTATGGGATCGATGCAACTATGTGGCGGTAACATGGCATCAGAGGTTACGTGACTTTTGAGGCCAACCGTCACCGACACACAAATTCCGCCATGACTCAGCGCAAGCTTCTGTGCGCTTGCAGAAGAAGAATGCACAGGAGTAGAAAAGGGTCATAAGAAGGAAGGAGGCTCATTAACGTTTTACTGCGGCGGATAGGTTTGTTAAAGAATACGAAAGACAGATCCCCAGATCAAATTTCATTTTGTCGGCCATTAGGGAGCGTCCAAAAATTGTGTAATCATAACAGGGGGGGTCAGCCCTTTGATTACATTTGTTTACAGGGGCGAGGGGGTCAAAAAGGGTCCTGTTATGAATACACAATTTCTGGACGTTCCATTACGCTGCACGAACAGACACGGTGCCTCTAAAGCAAGTTTTCAATTTCTGTTAATCCGTGTTATTTTCTGTCAGGAAAATGTGTTCATCGGACACCACCTGGGCGCCATGCCAACCCGTCCCCTCGGCTAATTCCAAGCTTCACTGATCTCGATCGTCGTTTCGACGCCGAGCCTATGCGTCCAGAATCGACTGAAAGCAACAAAATCCTTGACACTACGTCTCCGTCACGAATTAACTATCGCTAGACACTTTTCTTGGGTTCAAAGAGGATTATGCTTTCAGTCGCCCTGAAAGTAGTAGTGTCCTTAGCGCTGTGCAGACGATTATATTAAACTCTGGGTAGATATGCGCGAACACAATCGCCGATTACGGACCGGCAGAGCAAGCATATGCTCTTCGTTTGCTACTTGTTCCCATGCGTTGAAGCGAGTAGAGCTCAGTAAACCCCAGTGAATGGATTGCCTGTGTGTTTCCTCATAGTTTTTAGTTAGACTTGTTAGATATCTGGCATACGATCATTTTCGACTACTAAATAGCCGCCGACGGTGGCGTTTTTGGAAGTGTGCTTTCCCAGTTACCGCTGCAATTTTGGATTCCATTCTCTCGACTACAAGTTCAATCAGATAAGGAGAAGGTGAGTTTCAGCTGTGGAGTGGCCGTGAGTTATTCTTAGTTCCTCCTTTCCAGTTGTGTTTCCGCAAAGGAACATGCAGAAAACATGTCAGCATGGTTTAGCACTTTTTGGACCCCCCCCCTTCCCGCCCCTTGTCAGCATGACCGAAAAAGGCGTTGCGACCTGAAAGTTACATTTTCAGTCGATTTTCCATTTCAACCTGCTGTTTTCATTTACCTGATTTTCAGCGCGCCGCTAGAGCCATTTTTCACGAATACTCTCAAAATTTGTACAAAAATGGCTTGGTTGGGAGGCATAAATTTTATACTGACGTCAGCATCGGGCTGACCCTTCTCCGCCACCATGCCAGGCTGATGTATTTTCTGGACGCTCCCAACTAGGTTCAAGTGAAGTCCCGCCTATCTGTACACGGGTGCAGTCTGTGGGGAATGGTGGTCAGCCTCTCGCGTGTTGTTCTCTCTGTGAACCATGTGGCTGCTTGCTTGAAGCTATCTGCAATCCTAACATTTCTCATCCCGTCCTTTTTTTTACTGGACCTTCGTCATCAGGCAATGTGCTCACGGAAATTCCGCACCGACAACATTTCTCGTACTAATTCAACTTAATAGAAATGTTTGCATGTGGTATTTTTTTGCTCGGCTTTTCAGGTTCGTTATGGCAAGCAGGACCAAGTGTCACAAGTGCAACCAATGTGGCAAGCTGTTTCGACGTCTTGGTAGTCTCGAGCGCCATCTGCTGACGCACAGCGGAGAAAAGCCTTTCAAGTGCGAGCACTGCGGGAAAGGTTTTGCGCGCAAAGATGGTCTCGAGGTGCACAGAGTGACACATTCCGGCGAGAAGCCCTTCCGCTGCGAGGAATGTGGCTCACGGTTCAGCCAAAAAGGCCACCTCCAGCGTCATCAACGCGTTCACACTGGCGAAAGACCGTTCAGTTGTGAAATGTGCGACAAACGGTTTCCTTTGAAAAGCCATCTCATCGTGAACGCACGCATTCACACCGGCGAGAAGCCTTTTAGTGCGAGGAATGCAACGACTGTTTCGCTTCAAAATCGGCCTTGATGAGTCACCAGGCGGTCCATAGTGACGTTGCGGCCTTTAGTTGCGACCTGTGCGGAAAGGGCTTTAAATGGAAACGCAGTCTCGACCTCCACCGGCTGATACATAGCGAAGACAAGCCTCATAAGTGCGAACTGTGCGGGAAAAGCTTCACGCAGAAAGGTGGCCTCAAGAGACACCAGCAGACGCATTCCGGCGTGAAGCCTTACAACTGCGAGGAATGCGGTGCACGATTCGCCCACAAACACAATATGCAAAATCACCAACTTATTCATACCGGCAGAAAACCGTTCCAGTGCGAAACGTGCGACAAGACGTTTGCCGCGAAAAGAAACCTCGTGGAACACCAAAGCATTCACAGCGGCGAGAAGCCCTACGTGTGTGAGGATTGCGGGGATGGTTTCAGGTTGAAAGGCGCCCTTATGACCCACCTGCGCACACACTCCGGCGAAAAAGCATTCAAGTGCGACGAGTGCGATAAGCGGTTTGGACGGAAGCGGCAACTTCGTGATCATCAACGTGTCCATACTGGCGAAAGGCCTTACCAATGTGAGCAGTGCGGAAAGCGGTTCGCACCCTGAAGCATTCTCCGACAGCACCTACGCGTTCACAAAGTTTGAAAATACTCCTTCCTGCTCATTTCCCTATTCATTACACCTGAAAAATGTATTCTCCCTTTGTCATCCGTCATAGCAGGGCTGAAAAAGGCCTCGGTTGCTACTTGTTTCTACGCACTGTAAGTGAAACAGTTCTCAGTAAATTCCGGCATGCGAATTGCTGGCTTGTTCTCCACCTCATGGTCCTTATCCTTATACACTAAAGGGCTGGTTTCCTGTAGTTGCCAAAAAAGTTTTCGCCAACCGGTCATATTTTGGTATCGCTGGATAGCTCGGACAGAATTATGTAAAAAACGCGAAGTTTCAGCTTGATTGGTAACGTATGAAAAAGCTATGATTGGTCAAAGTTTATGCCTGCATGCTACAGCCCGCAATCGCATGCGTCCCATAGCGGGCATGAAGGAGAAATTGTACCATAGTATGCTCTGGGAGTTTGGTGCATTACAAAACCGGAAAAATAACCCCGATTACTGCGGGTCTCTGAGGTGTCATTTGTGCAGAAGTGTGGGGCCCATCCTCGTAGGTTGTACTTGACGCTCACACAGTGGTCGTACACGCACGTAGTTGAATAGTGACTGGACCTAGTGCCGTCCCGAAGACGCATACCTAGCATGCAGCTAGTGACTTCCTGACGGGCGGATGACGCCTCTGATCCCGACGAACTAAGGGTCCTGACTTCCTGACTGATCCCACGGCACTCATCGGCCCCAGAACACTGATCCCGTTTACGGCCACTTCCGTCCTTTTATCATTCTTCTCGCTTCGAAGGAACGTCCTCTACTTGCGCTTCCACTAGCGCGTAGGCTCCGCTAGCATGACATCCCGGCGCTGCAAGCTTCATGCTTCACGCCGTGCATTCCTTTCGCGACCTTTTGCGAGCGCGTCATCGCCTCTGGCCACAAAGCTAGCGCGCCGGGGATCGATCTCCCGATCCGATCCGCGTCATCCTTGCACTCTTAGGCTGTCCCTTGTTATGCCGTAACATTGCCACATAGGCACACGAAGCACTCTCCATTACACATTCGCGAAGGTGGAGTCAGTGGGACTCCTGCCTACATGCTGTAGCGAACCCGCTATCGCATGTACTTTGTAGCGGGCAAGAATCATAAATTTTGGGTTTTCGAACATGGAGAATGCACGCGTCTGTACGATCTTGCAAAGTGTGGTTTTTGGAATTGATTTTGTGCACGCTATACCCATGTGACCCTTGCTCGATATTTGGCTTTACTGCATGCCACCGAGCTATGGATGCGGAGCCAATTTGATCATGCGAGTGTCGGAAGAGTCCATTTGCCGCTGACGTCGTACAAACGGTGCAGAAAGGGCCCGTGAACAGTTGAAAGAGAATACGAAATAGCACAAAAAGTCGTCGAATTTCCGGGCAAATGCATCTGGTTTATGGGGGACTATCGGCTTACACTACGGCCACGTAAGATTGCGGTCGCAACGCCGCAAGCTTATGTGGCCACCCGACCACATTAGAATCACCGACGCAGCACCACCGCATTGCAGCCATGTTGCGGTGGTTGCGGCTGTTGCGGCCGCAGTCTTATGTGGCCACCCCTTGCGGCCACAATGGCAGCCGCACTGTGCGTCGCCGCAAAGGGTGGCCACATAGGATTGCGGCCGCAATGGCCGTAAAAGTTACCTTTTTAAAAATAGAATAAATGGAGGTAAAAAGAGTGTAGTGAGCAGGCGCCGACCGACGAATTTTTAATATTTGTCAAATTTTCGACTAGAATTTTGTTGGTGTTGCCTGCGGCAAGCCTTTTTTTCCTCCTTCAGTTTTTGGATTGTGAGAGGAAGGACTAGCGGCCGGCAGGCAACCGAAGCGGCCGACGGGATAAGGACGCCCCGAACGCAAAGGCGACGCGTGGACCCGGTGGCGCAGTGGTTAGCGCAGCGACTTCGCATTCTAACGGCTCTCTCTTAGGTACGTCTTTCACGAGTTCGATTCCGCCGCGGGTCCCATCTTTTTCACGGCCAACTCCTGGGGCGGCGACCGAGTCTCCAACAGGATGAGCTAAAGGCGAGATAAATCCAGTGGGCCGAGTAAATTTGATACTAGGTAAAATCGTGTTTTTGGGCGTCACAGCACGGAGGGTGGCAGACCCTACCGTGAAGCCGGCTTAACGGGGGAGGAGGGGAGGGGGGTAAAAAGGGCAGAATTCGCGTGGCGGATTTTGTGGGCTTTTCCTTTCGATACGGGCACCTTTCTTGTGTGGTTGTTCGGAGTACCCAAAGCCTGGAACGACGGAGCGATAACCTCGAAAGCAATATCGGTGTTGACGCCATTGAGATGGGACACTGGGTCGACGAGGATCGGAATCGCCTTGTAGAACTCGAACACGTTTCCGGGCCATCCGTGCACGATGAGCAGCGGTACCACCCTCTTGTACTTGTGTGCCTGCGGCTTGATGTGAATGAAGTGGACCTAAATTGGGCGTTTTAGTGGTAGCATCCACTGTTACCTTGCCTTTAGGCCCTCGATCTCAGTAGTATACTGCGGGAAATCGTTCAGCACTTTCTCCCACTTGCGCCAGTCGTACTCGTTCGCCCAGTAGTCGCGGTACTTACGCAGCGTATTGAGGTTGAAGCCGTACTCAAAGTTGTTCACGTCCTCCAGTTGCTCATGGCCAATCCGTGCATTCTTCAGCCGTGCTTTTAGGTCCTTAAAGTGGGGACAGGTTAGACGTGGCGTTCGTGCTGACCCTCCCAGTGCCGACCTCCGTTCCGTGCTGACCCCTCCATGCCGAGCCTGGCCGTGCTCCAGCACGAAACAGAAGTTTGCCGTTCCGGGCCCGGCACGGCGCCGTTTTACGGGCCATAGACATTCTCCTTATTTTTGCTCCTACATAAGTAAAAGGTACAATAAGGAAAACAAACAACAATGTCATCGACATTACGTGTCTTAAAGAGTTTAGAGTACAATAGGGCTACGCGCCATTCTTCAAATTTTTCGGATTTTGGTCAAAAATGCCAAAATTTGCTTGAATTTTGCTAGAAATGACGCATTTATTGAAGTCGAGCACGGCACGGAGAACGGCGCCGTTTTCACCTCCTACCGTTTCGTGTTACGTCCCGAGCTAGTACGGAACGGAACACGGCCCGTGTTGACCCTTTGCCGTGCCCTGTTCCGTGCCGGCGAAAAATGGAGAACGGCACGGAACGGAACATGGCTCGGCCCGCTAAATCCAGAATAGTTCACACCATTATTGGGACAAATCCCTTCATACAGCGTGCCTGCAGAGTCTCATCGGGAACGTGGATTTTAAAAGGCTTAACGGAGTCGTCTGGCTTCGGATTTCCGCGACCAAAGTATCCACTGTCGGGAATGGTCACCTTAAGATCTCGTGTAGAGCCAGCGTAAACCTTTATGACTACCTTTTTCACAGGTTTGGAGAAGTGGTTAAAGATTCCATAGGCGAGAACAGAGAGGGCAGCAAAGAAGGCAAGTGCTCTTACGCCCATTTCTAAATCTTTTTTTAAATAGAACAGATTGGTCATAAAGAAACATAACGTAATTACGCATTCTATATGGCGAAGGAGCACGCGCGGGGTTTAAGCACTAGGAATGCATAGCGGAATTGCCTTGATTTTTTCTATTTGGTTGACAGTTTTTCTATTTGGCTGATAGTAAAAAAGACGATGACGAATCCGAAGCCAAAGCTGGGCAAAATGTGTATACCAACCGCCCATAAAATACACGATGCTCACGTGAGCCGATTTGGCCCGCGGCAAAGCGCCATCTGCGCAAATTTTCACTAGAGATGCCAAATTCTCGACGAAAATCAGGCTGGTTCGCTTGCGGCGAGCCTGTGAAAACCGTCGAAAAGCTTCGGTTCCTTCGATAATTTTGACCGAAGCCAAGAAAAAAAACGAAGGTCGGTCGAAGCCGAAGCTAAAGTTTCCCCAGCCCTAGTGGGTAGCATATGGTCGCTGGGAGGGGGAAAGGCGATGTTGGGTGTATAAGAATTAAGGAGCATGTAGATAACAGCGGAAAAAACTGACTATAAGCGCATTGTGCCGTATAGTGACCCATCCAAACATTTTAACCTTCTACTTTCTTCCCGCGGGCCAGCCAATCGTTGAGGACGCAAACAATATAGACTACGCGTATTCCCGATTTTCGTTGCGCCCATTGTCCTTTGGAGTTACGGAACGTCTCAAACTCCATTCACTTTTTGGTTGTGCTTTGAGCGATACCCTCTGACAAACGGCAGCCTGGGACAAGGTCGAATGAATGAGCTGACAATTGTCAGGGAAAGTTTACGGTCAAAACAAGGGCATGGGGTTTGTGGAGGACCGGGAATCCTTGCATGTCATGGCCTAGAAGAACAGGAACAGTTTTCTGTCCGTCCCCTTCCCCTATCTAAAATAGTTCGTGAATTAGTCTCCATTCAGAGGCGGGGACGAATTCGCATCTGGGATGGTCTGGCCATGGAAACTGAATGCATGCTTCTGTGTACGACACAGGCCAGTGCGCATGACACCACATGGGCTGCATCCCCGAATTTTCTGAAATTCCCTTGTTCGGATTCGATGAATTTTTATGTTAATTCCACTGTGATTCGTTACCCGCACCGATTGCATGGCTAACGCATAAGGTTAGAGACTTTTAGCACACCTCATCAGCGTTTTAGATTCGCGCATTCACACTCTAGCCTCTCACGTGCAATAAAGCGCACCAGCAACATGACGAACCCTGGGCAACGGGCCTTAAAACCCAGGCCCGACCCGGCCCGGCCAGGTAGACACGAAAGCCAGGGTCCACCGGGCCTTTTTCCAAGAGGGGCCTGGGGTTGGCCCGGCCCGGTAGGCCCGTCAGAGAACTATTGAAACCGGAACAAGTTGTGCGTTCAACACCGTGACTCGATTCTAGACTAAGGTTAGTTAACTTATCAATATAAAGAGGGCAGAAGTACGATGTTTTGGAGGTAGTGAGCAGAATATGGGCAAGTTCTGGTAAAAAGTGCTTGAAATCCTTACAGCAAAGAGTTAGCTTTGTCTGGCCACATGCCTCTACCGGGCCACGGGTCAGGTCTGTGCCCCTAAGGACACGACCCAGGCCTGGTACCGTGTAACGTATTTAGGCTCGTACCCGACCCGGCTCGGCGGGCCGGGCCTAGGCTCACTTCCCCAGGGCCGAACATAACACCACTTCGTGTACTCCATTCTGGAGTGCCTGTAAATTGCATGATTCTTTATGCGGTACCGCTTGGCACGAAGGATTGCATGCCTGCATGCACGAAGCATGGCATTCAGCGTACACTTTGTTGAAAATTAAATTATCCCCTGGTTGCTGGTTCCTAACAAGTTTTAATTTCGTTCCATCGTAGTTAATATCTCGAGAAGCCCTCTCGCGTTGTGCGTCAAGTGCACGTGAATTCGAAACTTTTGGCTGTTACACCAGCGCTTTCGCTTATAGCGATGATAACTACACGTCATTAAAGGTGTTTATTATCGTAGGATAATTATACTTAGTCAGGCAATGACAACCCGATGCGTGCTTAAACGAGTATAAACCGGGTGAACTTAATTCGTACGTGCTCCAAAGAAGAAAGAGAGGAGAGCACAGCACATCGGAAACGTATTTATGAAGAGGAACCCGTCAACAAGTTCGACATACGAAAAGTAAACAAACGTTAGACAAAAGGCAGGGCGAGCGGTACGTCCTAGCAGAGCCTTGAGGAGAGAGATACAAAAATTTTACAAAATAAATTGTACAAAGTGGACGAAATGGGAGACCTCACAAGAGGATTACTATGATTTTGACAGGGACGCTACGTAAGCTACGAGTCATGGGCCTATAGCATGCCGCGTCGGAAGAGCTTCGACGGTCGCATGTCCAGACCGAGCAGCTTCGACTCGGTGATGCCCGGCGTCGGCGCGGAGGAGACGTTCCGTCGGTCGCGGAGAACGTTCTGCGCCGGCTTGATGATCTGGAACGAGCACAAGAGGTTCCTGTCGACGTTCATGACGGCGCCGGCGTTGTCGAACTCGCCGCAGTAGTTGGGCGCGGAGAAGATCGTGACGAGGCCTCGCTTCCCGAAGAATTCGTAGCCGTCCTCGACGACTTGGTGGCCTCGGACCTATAACGACGATTTTAGTGATTGTCGTCAGCTGTCAAACGTCAAAGAACGCTTGCTTTTATTAAGGAGAAAACACGTAACTCTCCTAGGGATCAAGACCAGGGCTGGGACCGAAGCCCGGATTCGGATTCGGTCGAAAAACCGAACATTTCCGAAGTTTGCACTGGATAAAATGGCCTGGCGCTAGGCGCCGAAAAGGTGGAAATGTTAGCCGTTTTGGTCAAAGCTTACTCAAATTTTGGCGGAATCGCGAGGGGTGCACCATATATTCGACGCAAGCGCCTTAGAACATCATGTTTAAAAAAAAAACGTTTTCACCCGAGGTTTCGTTCCTGAAAGACTTCTTCCCACTTAGCAAAAATTTTGTCAAAATCGTCTAGTATCGGTCAGAAATGAATCAACGGAAAACTTCGGATTCGGATTCGGTACATTTTCCGAAGTTCAGATTCGCTTCGGTTTATTTTTTGACCTATTCGGTTCGAATTTCAAAAGCGCCCAGCCCTGATCAAGATAGCGCATGATTGCCTCGATTTCTCTCACACCAGGCTCGACGAGACACTCAAAGCAATGCACTGTCTGCATTAGCTTGCCACAACGTACACAACGCTATGGTGTCCACTGCACTCCGTGCACTACGCCATCCCATTTCACATCAGGACTGGGATTTTGCAGAGTTTACGCAGTCTTCTTCCGAAGGTGAGAAATAAAGCAAAAGTGAATCCAATTTCAACAAGGGCATCGAAGGTCGGAAGATTCATCGTCCGGCTGAGCAACGCCGAATCCAACGTTGCTCAGTATTCACTGCTTAATACTAATTGCGGCTTCGCCCAAACCGGGACAAAGCTTACGACGTACTTAATCACCCAAGGCAGTGGGGTCCAAAAATAGCGCCTAGCGGCCGACCGTTTTACGCGGTGCAGACCTCGGACCACTCGGGCTTTCGGACCGAATCCGAAGCCAAAAAGCACCGCATTTCCTAAGCCGAGCACTGTTCCACATGTTTCCAGTTTGCTTTCAGCTGTTGTTAAAGGGAGATGTGTTGACCTTTGATTCCAACTCGTCCCTCTCATAAAATCTTTCTTTGTCGAGCAAGAGTAACCTTAATGGTTCAATGAATCGTCCTTCGCTCTATTCATCGTGTTTGCGTTGTCTGCGCGGTCGCTTCCGGATGCCAGGTAAACACTCAGTGCTTCTGTACTTTAGTTGCGGAACGAAAATAGTATGTCCATTGTACTTTTGAGCATACCCCATTGCACTTCCAGATCCTTTTCCAACGCTGAACTTGACCATGAGCCATGAGCGGATCCATTCCCTGCCCTTCAGTGGACCGTTACGCATTTACCGGCGGCACCCAATTATCCTCCGCCCGTTACGCACCGTCGGCCACTAATCGCCGGCGTTCAATCACTCAGAGCGCCATTCGATCCGCTCACTTAGCCACTCGTTTTCAGCAAGCTCCCCTCGCACAGTTATCCTACGGCCATAATGCGCCGTAATTGCCGCTAGGACTCACCACGATATCGATGTCCATCTTCTGGAGGAACTGCGCGAGCACGTCCGCGCCGAACACGTGCGATACGCCGCGGTCGTTCGGCGCCCAGCCGAGCGTCTTCGCGTCCGGATCGGACCAGAGGATGTCGCAGAGTAGGCCTGAAAGTGGGTTGTTTACGCCTGGGTCCACTCATGCAAAGTACCAAGCGTGTTTAAAAAGGCGTGAAAAAGGCTTAAACTTCAAGTCGCTTCGTTCTAGCCGGATAGAGGTACCAATTCCGCGTACGCTTTGTGGAATTTTGACGGATGCGTAAAAACCGGATGGGGACTAGGGCATGCGGAAGCAAGAGTCTTTGCTTTGTAATGGGACTGGAATCAGATGGGAATAGGCTCCGAGGCCTAAGCAGCCTAGATCCACTGAGGTTTCGCCTTCTGGAAGCTCGGGTCTACTCTGAGCGAGGCGCGTTCTGAAAGAACGTCTTAAATAAGGACGGCTCGTTAAATTTCCGCGAAAAAACGCATGAACTTTTTCCTGGTCATAACCACGTGCCTCAAAAAAATACCCACCAACTTCCCAATCCATTTCGCGATGACGGCTGAGACCCAACTTCCCTACCTACTCCGCTCGCAACTTGCGCTAAAGCACCTGATCTCACCTGTTTCCTGGACCTCCACCGGCCTGACGATGCGCTTCAGCTGCTCCAGCGTCCTCAGATGCGGCGAGAGGCCGCCATGACAGCAGAAGATTTTGTTCTCGATGAGCGCCGCCACCGGCATGCAGTTGAAGACGTCCTGGAAAGTCTTCCAGATCTTCACGTTGAAGCGACGCTTGCCTAAACCGAGTCGCTATAGGCCTAAGCGAGACCTAAAAAGCTTACATTCCGCGTAGAACCCGTAGATCTTCGACACCTGCGCGACCTCGTGGTTGCCGCGCAGCAGGAAGAAGTTCCCCGGGAACTTGATCTTGTAGCACAGGAGGAGGATGATCGTCTCGAGGCTCTTCGGCCCTCGGTCCACGTAGTCGCCGAGGAAGAGGTAGTTGGACGACGGCGGGAAGCCGCACAGCTTGAACAGCCGCAGAAGGTCGGAGAACTGACCGTGAATGTCGCCTGAAAGTGTCCATTAATTCCACAATTGTTCTTGGTAACGGAGGGGACATTAGAAAACGTTTGTCATATCGTCCTCGAAATTTAACGAACATCCCGTAGCCGTGCCAAACTTCGTACCTTACTGACCCACACCTCGGTATCGTACCGCTATGGTACGGGCCGTACTAGGGCTAAATATCGATAAAACTGAGGCCGTACCGTACTCCGTACTGGACTGACCCGCCGTCAACCATGTGCAACGGGCCTTCAAGTCGAGGCCCGGCGGGCCTTGACCTCTTAGTCTAGATAGGAAAAATCCCTTGGTCCCCCCTTTGGTACGTTCCGTAGGCTAAAATGTTGCCTTTTATAATGAGTTCAAAATACAACATTCGAGTATTATCACCTAAAATAGCTTGCCGCAGGCACCGTCAGAGCGACTTTTTTGACTAATTTACCAAAAAATGTATTGAAAATTTGACCAAAATGTGGCAATTTTTGAGCCCTGAGCCGGGCGGGCCTATGGCCCGGTTGCACATGGTTGCCCGCCGTACCGTCCTCCTTACCGTACTGCTACGGCACAGGACATAATATGGTACGGCTGCCAACCATCAACAAAATACTAGCAGTGCTGCTCTGAGGCTTACCTGCGATTTTGAGCGGTGCGTTCAGCTCGAGCAGCATCGGCTGCTGGAGGAAGATTTGTCGCGCCATCGCGCACACCATTTTGACTTCATGCTCGGACACGTCGATTCCGTGCTTCCAGGGATCGCCCTAAACCGGCAAAGTTAAGAAATCCCGCGTTCACCCCGGTTGGAACTGGCATTGCCGGGAACGTTGCACACCCATCCATTCAAGATCCCTAGCGTTCGTTATTCCTGGGAGCTCTTAGTTTAAACGGCCAACTACAATTACAAAAAACCTTGGCAGGTCCAAACTCAAAAGAGCTAACAGCGCAATAGTCGTTTTTCCAGAAATAACGCGAGACCGAGGCCTCAGGTTGTCCTGCGGACTACAGCCATCTGTCATTCGGGCGCCGTAGGAAGGAAACGGCGTCGTCTCTGGTTTGCTCCTTGACGCCAGCTTGTCTTACCTGCGTCAAGCGGACGATTATGCTGTCCACGTCGAGCTGCGAGTAGACGAACGACTTCCGTCTAGTGACCATCGTTTACGCGACAAGCAACGTCTCTGGGAGAACTCGTTGAAGGAGATCAGAATTAGCGTGAATGGAGATCCTTGTAGCAAATATGGAGCGATTTGACCTGAAGCACGTAGTCTTAAACGTTGGAATTTATGGCAAAAAGCCTTCTATCCGAAAATCTCGCGTGGAAAGAACGAATGGAAACACGCGCGTCAATGTGGACAGCACTGAACGGCGAAATGTCCTCGGCAAACACTCACGGGGAAGTGCGCTTACGCACGCACGACTGAACGTGAGTGCCGAATGGGGGTAAACTACGGAAGTTCACGTTGGTGAACGGTGGCTATTTTTGGTGTTCGCCAGATGCTCGGAGGGATTCCGGGAATTAATCGGCGAACGACGAGAGGTAAGTCCAAACAACAAGGACAAAAACTTCTGGAAACGTTTGGTGGACGTGCTCGTCACTTAGCACGCATGAAGGGTCAAAACTGACACAAAAACATTGGAAAGCGGCTTCTGGAGTGCGCCACTGGCTATTGAAGCGTCGTATGACAGGAGAAACTTCTAAAGAATCAGAATTTTTCTGGCATCCTTGGAAGGAGCCGATGGTACAAGGGACCAACGAACGATGTTATTTGAGCGTCTGTATAGCGTCAGAGGACCAAGGTCAAGCCAGAAACGCCTCAAAGCACCGTAAAAGATCAAGCATTCAATAATTTTCTGAAATGGTCAAATGGGCTGCGATTTCACTTTGTTCTAGTCAAAACGCCTTTTTGGCTCATTTGCTTAGGTTTAGAGTCTTTAGGGGACGCCTCCAGTCAAGGGCGTAGCAAGGACCCCTCCAGAGGGGGGAGGGTAAGGGGAGACCCTTACCTATTTTTTCAGCGCGCTTTCGGCGCCGAAAAAATGCCTTGCCCCCCCCCTTTGGTAGTTTTCTGAAGTGTCCGATTTTGACCTCCTTAGTGGTTTAAAACGGAGATTTTGGTGTTTTTAAAACTGATATAGCCCAGTTTAGATATAGACAAAAAGATTTTTGTGGTTCTTAGGAAAAAATTCCTTCAGAATTTGATCAACCGGCCGAAATTGAGAACGTATTTTACCTAAAATAGCCCGCCAGAGCGATTTTTACTCTTATATATCACGAAAATAATCGAAAATTTGAACGAAACATGTCAAAATTACACAAATTCTTGAATTAGAAAAATGTGCCTTGGTCCCCCCCCCCCGGCCCCCTAGCTAAGCCCTTGCCTCCAGTGAATCCCGATTTACCTGAGCTATCTGATTATTGAACTAGGAGAAAGACGCTAAAGACTCTTCCGGCAAGACCCGGTCGTAGTCCATGCGGGTTGAGTCATCTCCCCTGAACGCTCAAAACCGCAAGAATTACACGTCTCTCTTTGAGCCATTGAAAACGTCTGAAAGCCTTCTCCGCAACGTTTCTCCGCACGACGGAATGGAATGAATAACTTTCGAATACTCTGTGATCCCCCGCGCGCGCGCCGGATGAAGTGGTAATTAAGAAGCGCACACGCGTCGTTGATTGCACTCTTCGGCGCCGCACTTCAACGCCGCGCTGCGCCGCGCGCCGCAGCCGCTCATTTGTGAGTAGCGCCTAATGAAACGCACGAATGTTTCGTCTAATTCTTATGAAAACTATCCGAGCGCGAGTCCGCCGCGCAGTGCGCGGTGATCGGACGGACCGTTGAGGAGTCCATCCTCGGCCGCTCCTCATCGCAGCCGGCAGATGAGGGAGGAGCAGGAAAACGAGGAAGCGTACGCGATAGAAAATGCGAGTGAGTGTCACGCTGACATAATTACCTAGTAGCGATCCCCTCGCATGGAGAAAACTCCCCCGAGGCAAGTGATACATTCGAAGTGGCGCATGGAAAAACAGCTGTAACAAGCGCCAAAATGGATAGGGCAAATTAAGGCACTGACGCTTGATCTCTGAACGAAGACTGGCTGAGGACGAGGAGAAGCGGCAATGCTTGCTGCTTACTTGCAAGGGCAGTCATGGTTAGTGCAGAGAACACGACCAAGATCTGTTAGATCGTGCGGAATGAATGTCCATGCCCTTATATAATGGTCGGTCTCTTACGCCGGCAATGGGACACGTCTCGGTCTTGGGGGATCTTCACACCGGGTCTGCAGGTCCACCTGGATGTGCAGCATTGTAAGCATTGGCAGTGATCGCCTCGCGAAGCTAATTTGCGTAAAAAATACATCTTGTCAACGTGCAAAGTTGGGAGTAAGGGGGGACCAAGGCAAAGTAAATTTTCAACGTAACTTTACCAAGAAAGCCTAAAAATATCGTTGGCGGCGCCTGCGGTGGGCATATTTAGGCTAAATACGTGATATTCGGGACTAAAAAACCATTGTGCCCTCGAATTTTCGATGAATTTTATTCCAAAAAAGCCCAAAAACACTTTTTGGCGGCGCTTGCGGCGGGCTATATTGGGTATAATCACGCCAAAATCAGTGTTAAAAACCGCTGCGGGGCAAAAAAAGGAACTTCGAAAAACTACCAAAGGGGGGACCAAGGCAAATTTTCGGCGCCGGCCGAAGGCCGCCGCCGAAAAAAAGTAGGTAAGGGTCCCCCCTTACCATGCGCCCCCCTCTGACCCGGCCCAGGCTACGCCACTGTTATGGCCCAACAGAAGGAAGGCTAAGTAAGACAGACCATCGTCTCTAGGTTGTAACGATTGTCAGCCACTGCCACTCAGGTTAGTCTCTGTGCTCTCTCCCGGCCAGCAGAGGGACCACGACCCGTGATTGCCTCTTAATCGTTTTTGCCTCGTGTTTCACGCATGAAAGCTTTCCGATTGTACGCATACCGGACGTGGGACGGAAGTTTGCAGCGCGATCGAATTTCGCCTCGAGCGTGTGCCCAAAAAAGGTCCGCGTGCAGGTAGAAAGTGGTCGGACCTGAATACAAAATGGCGTCAACTTCCGATTCACGGAGAGACAGGGAATGTATGTGACCCGCGTGAACCGGGCCGTCCAAAGACGGGAAGTGTCCGGCTAGGAATGGCATACACGGAGAACAATCGGCTAGCTGGGAGCAGCAATGTTGATACACTGATCAGACGGCAGGGGCGTAGCCAGCCCAAGATGTCGGGGGGGGGGGGGGGGGGGGGGGGGGGGGGGGGG
>JNEY01000043.1:349973-360155 GCA_020875895.1 Aphelenchus avenae | reverse complement strand
GAGCCTTCTTAGACCGCTAGAGCGTCTTCCTAGTCTTCTAGCGCGTCTTCCTAGACTGCTAGAGCGTCTTCCTAGCTGCTAGTGCGTCTTCCTAGGCTGCTAGAGCACCTTTCGAGGCTGCTAGGGTGTCTTCCTAGGTTGGTAAAGAGCCTTCCAAAACCGCTAGAGCGTCTTCCTAGAATGCTAGAGCGTCTTCATAGGCTGATAGAGCGTCTTTAGAGGCTGCCAGGGCGTTTTCCTAGGCTGCCAGGGAGCCTTCTTAGACCGCTAGAGCGTCTTCCTAGGCTGCTATTGCGTATTCCTAGACTGCTAGAGCGTCTTCCTAGGATGCTGGAACGTTTTCCTAGGTAGCTAGCGTGTCTTCCTAGACTGCTAGGGCGCTTTCGAAGACTGTTAGGGCGCTTTCCTAGACTGCTAGAGCGCCTTCCTAGGCTGCTGGAACGTTTTCCTAGGTAGCTAGAGCGTCTTCCTAGACTGCTAGGGCGCTTTCGTAGACTGTTAGGGCGCTTCCCTAGATTTCTTGAGCGTCTTCCTAGGCTGCTAGAGCGCCTTCCGAGTCCGCTAGGGTGTCTTTCTAGGCTGCTAAACAGCCTTCCTAGGCTGCTAGAGCGTCTTCCTAGGCTGCTAGAGCGTCTTCCTAGGCAGCTAGTGTTTTCCTAGGCAGCTAGAGCGACTGCCTTCCTTGACTGCTCGACTGCCTTCTTTGAATTTTTGACCATATATGGGCATAGCTTTGACGCCCTATCGCAAAACGGATGCCATTTTCGGATTCAGCGTAGTCGAAAACCCCCCGAGGGCGCAAAATCTCGGCTCAACTCCTTTTTTTGAATTTTTGACCATATATGGGCATGCTAACAACGCCCTATCGAAAAAAACTGATGTCATATTTGGAAACAGCGTGGTCGAAAACCCCCGGGGCACAAAATCGCCGCCCAATTCCTGCTGGGAAGCTGAAACATGAAAAGCGTGACAGAGCCACGGCTCCCGATTAGTATATGTGATCGGTGCAAGGTTACGTAACCAAACGCAAAACAACTTAGCAGCATTTGAAGCAATTAACAAGGGTGTCAACCAAGGGCGTAGCGGGGAAATTTTGCCTATTTTGGGTGAAAATATGTCCAATTTTGGCCACTTACCCTTGGTTGCCCCCCCCCCCCCTCAAGCCCCTTGCCCCCCCCCCGCAAAATTTTAGTCTGGCTACGCCCCTGGCGTCAACATCTTTCTCTGGCTCAGTAATGTCGGAACCGGCTAGAGGTAATAGTCCGCGCTGAAAACGCTCTGTCTGCGTTGATAAACATTCGGGTTAGGCCTAGAGTTCGAAACGGACCCGACTTTGATGGCCCGAATCGGACTCAAAAATTTGGACCCGGGCCGGCCCATTCGAACTCTGGTTAGACCGCGCCATTTCGAGAAAATTGGCGAAGTACTACTAACAGAAACACTGCCCGTTCAGGCCAAAAAGACCAAAGATGAGCTCCTATTTTGCTGTCCAAAATTCCGAGAACGCTCGTACGTGCCGCTTCAAGCCTGCTAAAAACGGTCGCTCATTAACAGACCGAATTTTCTGCTCGAAAAGGCACTTGAACGGCAATTATCACGCGAGCGCTTACTAATAACAATGCCGTGCGCTTGAAGCGCTGTCCCACGCCCGATGGGAATGAAAATATTTTCGGACCGGCCGATTACGAGCTGAACAAAATGCTTTTTTATACTGGGCAACTTTGCCTACGACACTCCGAGGCAGTTTAACAGTCGGGAAGCGGGACAAAGCAACGGTGTTGAAAGCAGAGAACAGTATCTTCTCTTCCTACTCCACGCGTCATAGCAACTTTTAAGACGATTCTCTGAGCGATCATCGAATATAGAGGACAACAACGTTTGAAGGCCACCGGCGTAATGACTAACAACATCGTCATCGATGCCAAAAAGCGTGAAGGCCGGACAAAGCAGCAGTACTGAAGGCGGCATAAAGGTCTCTTCTCCTCCGAAACCATGCGTCATAGCGACTTTTAATGAGGTCCTCAGAGCGATCGTCGAACTTAAACGACAAAAACATTTAAAGGTCACCGGCGAAATGCCCAAAAATATCATCATCTCAGCCCAAAATAGTCTCGCGTCCCTCCGCACGGCTGGAACCTTGGTCTCCTCGCGGTTAGTTCGTTATACTCCTTAACCAATCTGCGAAAACAAGCTCCCAGTGGGCTTAATGGCCCAGAAAACGCGGCTAAAACTTTTATCTCGGCGCAAATCTAATTGTTTTTCAGCTGGTCGCCACGTGCCCGCGAGTCGGCTAATTCTGCGAAAAACGGTAAAACTACGAAGGAACTCTCCGTCCCTCTCAGCCGGCTAAATGCCTCCGGAATCGAGGCAGTAATCGGGTTAGTCTCGGGCCAGGGGATGCCGTTCCGAACTCGACTGCGGTAAGCAAATTTGTGTGTGGCGGTGGCGTCGACGATGAGGCCTGGCCACGTGTGCACGTCTGGAGCTCCGAAAGTTTCACGTAATACTCCCAGTGTGGGCGGGAGCAGCGGCGGGCGGGAGGAAAACAAAGAGTTTGGCGGTCGGGAAAGAAGCAGTAACGAACCAGAATGGCGGCAAGGAGGCGTAGGAAAATGACATGAGTGTGGGAAGAAGGAGCGACTAAGAAAACATTGTGGTTTAATCCAAGCGGCCGAAAACTGGCCGAAAAGACTGGTTTTAAACACTCCAGAATTTCGGCTTTCATATCCCACTAGTTGGCATTAGCGGCATCCATTGCAAGTAGTGGCGGTTTTAGAGTGCAAGCGCAAGCGTCGGTGTGACCCCAAGTTTAAGAACAAGACCGCCAGATAGTTCACCAAATTTTCTCTTCCACTGAAGCCGGCTGCATTTTTTTTTTCAGAACGTCCGAAATTTTCAGGCAAGCGAAAAGCGCCACTGGTAGTGGTGCTTCCAGAGAAAGACAGCTGCGAAATATGAAACCCGATTGAGATTCAAACTGTTCCGTGAGCGCATGCTTAATACCTACATGCCTCTTCTGGGAGCAACGAACATACACGCGTAGAAGACACTATTCCGAAGAAACGTGCGAAAGCCGCCGCAAACATTACGTAAAGCCGACGAATTTAGCGAAGAAGTTCAAGAAGCCTCGGCGCCTTCGGAGGGTCAAAACGCGCGGATGGCTAACTCGATTTGCACCCATATAAAAGGCGCTGGAGCAAACAGCGGCGCGCTTGCAAAACGGCGCTGGCCAGCGGCTGGTGCGGCCACCAGCTGGAACTTTGCGCCCTTGGGCCACAAGTCGCCGTCTCTCAAGGAGGCAAAAGGGCAACGGAGGGCGTCATGTCTGAGGACGTGTCGCTCTAAATATAAAATGGCCTCGTCGAAGGGCCTCGCGAGGCGGCGTACTTTCATCGCAAACAGCGTGGTGCGCGTACTGTCTGGGTGGCGGCGAAAATGAGGCAAATTAGGACCGGAAAAAGCGTCGCGCGACGTGAGGACCCTGGCGTTACGGGAAAAAACAACAGGGACATATTTTGGCAAACATTGCGGGCCAGTCGTTGGTCGATTCGAGAGACGTGGTACTCCCGACAAGAATGAATCGGTGAAGAAATTTATGAGCCAAAATGGGGCACATTTAGCTGGCATGTAGGTCACGCTTAGCGCCACTGATAGGTCTAGACAAGAATCGGGGAAATTGTTATTATTCTCTGTGTGCCTATCAGGGCTTTAAGTTCATGGCGTGAGAAAGTGTGCGAGACAACTCGGTTTTTACAAAAACTCAGAAAATACACTCGATTCGGAGCCTGAGGTTCGGCCGGATTTTTGGATTTTAAGGGGTCGGATTTGGGATTCGACTTTACTTTATGTCTGGTCCAAACAAGGGATCGGCATACCCTCTGCCCGTTCCCGAGAGCCCTCCTACATATTGGATTTTTCTTAACCAGCCTTCGCCACACAGATCGGCCGTACAGACTCTTGTACCCTGCAGTTCAGCGGTACAACAATGTCCTGCGAAAGCCTACGATCCCTACCTGTGAAATCACGACACGGAAACTAGGCTGTTTTCAGGACTGTTAACTCCAGGCGACTACCTTCCGTCATCGCATGGAAAAGGAGCTAGCCATGTCTAGCCTTTTCATCATGCCAAAACGGTGCAGAGTCTAAGTACCATCCAAGGGCGTGAATAGGACCCCTCCAGAGGGGGAGGGGGGGGGGGAGGGTAAGGGGGACCCTTACCTATTTTTTCGTTTGACCGCTTTGTGGTTAAAAACGGGGATTTTGGTGTTTTTATAACTAATATAGCCCGCCGTAGGCGCCGGCGAAAAGATTTCTGTGATTCTTAGGCAAACGTTCATTGAAAATTTGATGAGCTGACCAGAACTGAGAGCGTATTTTGCCTAAAAAAGCCCGCCGCAGGCGCCGCCTGAGCGATTTTTAGTCTTATTTCATAAAAATCATCAAAAATTTGACCCCCCCCCCCCCGCTAGGCACGCCCTTGGTACCATCTAGTGTTGAGCCGAGCAGGTGACTCGTACACGCAGGTGTTACCGCCAAAACCTCATTACGTACGTACGCGTCTCACTGAACTCGGGCCAGAGTATGCCGGTCTCCCGCGGTGCTACAAATTGGCCGCGGGAAGGCTCAAGGGGAATTGCAGAAGCGGCGCCTGCCGCCTGCTGCTGCAGGTGCGCGTACTTTGAATTCGTCAAGTGGTGTTTGATTGGCCTCGCAGACGCCTAGGGAACGTCAATTACGCCCCGTTCACGCGTTACAGGGGCGTGATAGACTTTGAAAACAGGTCAAGAAAGCATAAATAAGACACCGGAAATCGCGTGCCTGAGGGTGCAAACTGAAGCATAAACACAAAGCGGCAGTGTGTATTCCAAGTGCCCATGATTTCAACGTATCCTTACGCGCACACGTACGAGCAGGCTTTCTGAGCACTGCATCTCTTATTCGTCTAAAATTACTTAAACAAGGATCATGAAGGTCTAAAGTTTTATAAAATCTAAGAAAATCCTGTTGTAGTTCTCCGAATGCCTAAATTTTGGCTAAAAATCTAGGACCTGATGGGCCCATGTGGCAGAAAAAAGGAAGCAGAAAATTGTCAGCAACTGGGTTCGGGTGCGCTGGATGTGACCGCTTAGCACATGACCAGTCCATTAGCCGGTGCGTAAGACAAAAGACAAGCGATCTGAGGAGCTAACGTGGCTGCCAAGCCAGGGCGTGATGGAATTTGAAAACGGGTCAAGCAAGCATAAGTAAGACACCGGAAATGGCGTGTCTAAAGATGCCAAATGAAGCATAAATAGGAAGTGAAGAAAATGTCTATTCTAAATGTCCATGATTTCCACGTATCCTTACGTGCACACGTACGGGCTACTTTTCGGAGCACTGCATACACCTATCCATGTATAATCGGCCAAAACCGGTTTATGAAATCCAGGAAAAAATTTAGTTCTAATTTTCGAAATGCCTAAATTTTGACTTAAAATCTGGGTCCTAATGTAAACGAAAAAAAAACGGAAGGCTATCAGGGAGCGCCCAGAAATTATGTAATCATTACAGGAGGGAGGGAGGGGTTGGGCCTCTGATTACATTTGATTACGGGGAGGGAGGGGAGGGGTCAAGCCCTTGATTACGTAATCAGCACTAGATAAAATGGCCCGCCGCTAGGCGCCGCCCAGAGAAAATTTTGACTATATATTGCAAATTTTAACTTAACATTTCGTTGGTATCGCCGTGTTTAACTCATTTTTTGAACGCTTTTAAATGGTTTATTGCTTAGAAGTGCTAAATAAATGCTTAATACTTGCTTAGTAATGTGCTTAAAAATCGATTTTTTCACGTGTAATATTACAGGGAGGGAGGGAGGGGTCAGGCCTCTGATTACATTTTGATTACAGGAGGGTCAAAAAAGGGCGATGTAATGATTACACAATTTCTGGATGGCCCCTCAGCAAGGTGCTTCATTTCTAGCCTTGAAGGGTAGCTGGTTGGGACCGCTTAGCACATGGCCAGTCTCCATTAGCCGGTACGTGAGACAAAAGACAAGCGATCAGAGGCGCTAACGCGTCCGTCAAGCCAGACAGATGAAAAACCCCTCTCGCTGTAGCTTGCAAGTGTTCCCTTGTCGCGGCCCTGCGGACCGGACATAGCCGCAGCGCGGCGGATGCAGCGCTGCGTGATCCGGCGGAATATTTGCCCACATGTCAGGCGTCGAGAGCGGGCCAAGCGCGCAGGTGGTGGAGCACGGGGACGTTCGCGCGAGAAGTGAGTCCGAGAAAGCGGGATCCGCCGAGAAGTGACTTTCTCTCCCGTCTTGGCCGCTTTTTTCGCCGCTTGTTTGCACAGTTCGATCGCGTTTCCGGTGGAAATCGGCCGAGGCAGAGACGCGATGAAAAGTGACAGTCAGTCCAAGCAAACAGACCCTAATAGGAACGACTCTGATCAACATTTAGAGGCGCGTATTTCGGGAATGCTGACAAATAGTAACTCTGATCCCCGCTAACTGCCTTTTAGAGTAACCCACTTGAGTGCGATCATGCAACAAGCTATAAACGAATTAACCATGATCTGACCAAAAATGTAATTAATTTGTTCGACGCCGTTTGCCGCTGTCTCCTCAAAAACGATTTAAAAGAGCCAAAAGACAAAGTTTTGCGCTCCACTAAGTGTCGCAAAACCAATGGTCATTAGCATGGATAGTTGCTTTCATTGAGGTTCATCATCTGCTAGCTTGAGTACCCAATGCAGAGAGGGGGGCATAAATTGACCATGCAGCAGCGCGCTTTTCAACAGAGAAACGCTTGCAGCCTACAAGACGAAAGAGAAACAATCCGATTTCTTAGGGGTCCAAGCGAAACACGACATGAAAAAGCACGCCTTAGGAATGATGAGAAAACATTGAGTAAAGTTGCAGAGTCAAACATGTGCCACGGTATGAAGTCCTAGCATAAGCGGGAAATACTACCTATTCTTGGACGGATATCCCCGGTATAAAATGGAAGTCGACGAATCTCAACTGACGGAACCCCAACGGGAAGATGAAGACATTTTCATGGGAAAACTATGGTGACTCATTGTCGAGGGACAGACGAAGACGACGAACGTCTGCGAACTAACGGGTCCCGAAAAAGACCCAGTAGCAAAAAGAGTCTGGAAGTGGAGGTTGCCCTAACTAACGACGGCGTCGTCTGATAAGGACTTTTCGAAGGGGAGAAAGGACAAACTCGCATGGGCGCTTCAATAACAATCGGACATAAAACGTGTTCGCTTGGCGACTGGGAGGTCATAAACGTCGTCGACGTTCGTAAAGACATCTTGGAAAACGGAAGGAAGGCAGGGGCACTGCTTGTCCTAGCGGTAATATTTGGAGAATTTGGGAGATGCTGCTGTGACCAATAAAAAAATTTGTAGGAGCCAGCCAGGCTACCTTAAAGTCGGTTTTGTGGGTAACGGTGTTTAAGCCAATTTAGACATAAGCCATGATGCCCATACGGGAAATTTCTCAGGATGCCAGTCCGTTATACGCGCAGAGGAGTACCGACGTTTTGGCTTGGCGGAGTTCAGATCGGCCATTACTTGTTTTAAGCTTCTCACATGCACCAAAATATGCGCACTTCCCTGTTTGTCGTTGATACCAACACGCACGAGCGACCGTTCTTAAAAACCACGGCACGCTTATCTGATCGTGAGTGCCGGCGTCGGACGTGTTGCTTAGGAGGGACCGGGACCAGACCAAGGCCCGAAAGCCGCGTGTCATTCAGGGTTGGCTGGAGGAGAAAGGGTCACTTGACAGCGTTTCACATGTGCTTCGCTATCCTTCACATATCAGGCATAAGAATATGCTAACCAATCAATGGAGTGAAAAGGGTAGAAAAAGACATTTCGGGCGCGGTATCGAATGCCATGCGAGACAAGGAACTCACCAACAAACAGCTGTACGCTTCGGGGACAACGAATAGTACTAGCATGCAGAAACGAGGTCCGCTTTGGTGGCGAGTACGCGTGTACCATCCACGCCCGCAACGGCTGGCTTTGCATAGCCGCCATTATGTTAATCCTGCAGAACGAGGCAGTGCAGGCGCACTGTCACGCTGGCGAGCGAGGTGTCGACGCCTGGGGACATGGGGACAAAGTACCAGACTTTGTGAATTTCGCTCGGACAAATAATTCGAACGACGTGACAAACACGGGATGGACACATGGCCCGTGGAGCACCTGATCGTCCTCCGGCAATAGCTGTGCACGCCGCTATGAATTTGAAGAGCTCAGAAATAAACGTTTTACACAAATATTGTCCTCGTTGAAGCTTTACTTTCCATTCACTACGTAGAAGAAGACGTCAAACGTGCGGGCGGTGAAGTCGATAAAATGTCTTTCAAGTGCACGGCAGCAAGAAGCTCCGGCGAAGACATCTGTTAGCAAGCAAAAATGTTCGTTTCTGCGAGTCATTACCCTCTGACGATAGCGTGAAGCATCTGGTGCAGATGAGATCACGTACGAGTACACCAAGCCATCAGAGACCGCCTAACTGAGTTTTCTCAATATGGTGTGCGAAACCGTGACTACTCGGGACAGGCATAGGACCTATGTCAGGAATCTAGTGAAACAGTTTTTTTACTAGCGGTTTTTGTCGAACGTTTTTACCGCAAGTACAACCACTTCCTAGGAGTCTATAGGACTTTTTTGTTTTTCGCGTTAATACTGGATTTCTGGAAAATATCAAGGCGGACTGAAACAAATTTCGGCCTGGCCAAAGACCGGACCCGCCGCTAGCAGCACGTGACCCATCATGCATCACATGCCAGGTCAGTTGGACAGCCGGTAAAGGTCTTACAGGCCCTTCGACAGTTTCATGTGCCAACTCAACATTTCCTGCTAATTGTCCTCTCGTTAGACGCTCTCTCTCTCCGTTGTATTCCGTTTTCATGAAGATCGTGTAAAACAAACTGCGGCGCCGCTAGGCCTACGAACAAGGCACCACTTTTCTCAACTTTTTTTTAGTTAGCTTGGCTGTGGACATTTGAAAAGGATCAACTTTCAGGACCTACTTGAAAAACGCTAGGTCGACGTAACTCCTCGCATTTCGTGACGTATTAGCGGAGAGGGAGGGGATAAACTTTTTTTTGGAGCGATTAACCCTTTTTTCAAAATATGATCAAAACATAAATAACGTAAAAAAGTGCACGTCTTCATCGTTTTGGAGGAGACTGGGGCTTAGACTTAATGCGTCGTCTTACGCAGCTGTACCGATGGAACCGGTCCGGTTCCACTCCTTGGTGGAACCGGTTCGGTTTGAAAAGGATCAACTTTCAGGAACTACTTAAAAACATCTGGACTAAATGGCACACACTTATCGACCGCTATCGTCCACCGATTCAAGGTTAGCAGGTTTTGCATCGATGCCAAGCACCATAGGCACTTTTTAATAGCGGCATAGGGCGTATTAGGCCCTCTTTATGCGATACAATCACAGGCGCGCTAATCGCATACGGGCAGGTGAGGGGGTAAAGCACCTTCTGATATCAAATTCTGCAAGTGCTAAAGTTGCTTATTCATGCGATCTCTTAACACGGATGGTCGTTATTGGATATCGAGGATTTATCAACATAACACGCTGAAAATAGTCTGCAGATTTGTAGCTCCGTGGCATAAGCGCTCACTTAGGTGTAGATTGCGCTGCTTTTCGGTCCTCTTTGATGCGGTGAATCTGTTCTCGCATATCATGTTTCTCGGTCTGAAGGCGCTCGAAGGACTTCTCAGTTTCCCTGAGTGCAGCCTCCGCTTCCTGCAACTGTGCTTCTCTCTCGTCAGCTGCTGCACTTTGTGCAGCTTCCTCAGCTACACGTAACTTCTCTAAAGTACGGGAAATAGATAGTGCATTTACCTAAGGGAGCGTCCAGAATATCTGTGACGGTCACTGAAGGAGGGGGAGGGGGCTAAGATCAGCGTCATCATCACGGTGGCATGGAGGCGGGGGTGGGGTCAGTCAGGTGGCGCACGACTTATTTTAACGTAGCCTTCCTGCGACGGTCTGAAAAACCTTCTGACCTTGTTCCTTACGAATTTTCCGTCGTCCCGCAGTTTTGATTCTCTTTCCGTCGTCTCGCAAAGAAAACGCTTTTCTCGAGGAGCAGGGGAACGGCGGACGTCGCTGAAACTGAAAATCGTGACTATGACGGGGAGGGGGGGGGG
>JNEY01000043.1:327079-341176 GCA_020875895.1 Aphelenchus avenae | reverse complement strand
TTGACCCCCTTTTGGCCCATTTTAGGGGGCCCCCCCCCGTCCCCCCCCCCCCCCCCCCCCCCCCCTATCCTGAAATCCTGCCTACGGCCCTGGTTTGTGAACAGGCAGCTGGACAGCGTATAGATAACAAATAAATGGAGGCGTTGAGCCTAAGCAAGGATTTCATTAGAGATCGGCGTTGGGACCCCGCGCCGAACCCGAACCCGCGGTGGACCCCCTCCCCCCGAGGCGACTTGCCGTACCGTACGGGCGCCGAACTTTCGATTTCATCGCGCTATTTTAGCAAAGATGCTAGTCAATTTGATGTGTGACAAAATCCGGCGCTAAGCATGGTTTCTTGGGGGAAGTTTAATAACAGATGACGTCTCACTGACGCTACTCCTAGACTAATCGCGACGGCGACACCTTCACGGCATGCTAGGTCAGAGACATGCAAAAGCGCTGTCACGAGCTCCTGAGGAAGGCCGTCGGATGCCACGTTTCGTTCCTGCTCTTCGTTCCGTACGCTGTGTTCAGCTGCGACGACATCATCGAGGCAAGTGGCTACTCAAGCAAGTAGGACATAGTTTAGGTTAAACCTGAGATAAAAGGTCCCGGTAGATTTTGCAGAGCCGGGCAGCAAAATGTGCTGACTGTGCATTTTTTATCGACAACTCAATGGCCGTGCATTTTCCCCATTTATACGAGCACCGATTTCAGCGCTTCCTGGCCGCGTCTCGAAGCGAGGACTTCAGCATGCCCCTCTCCGTCCGAATGGAGTTTCATTCACGGAAAACATACACACGGAAGCCCGCTAAATGCACGCACCCGACGCTTCGCGACGTCGAAGTCTCGACAAAGGTCCTGCCGCGTTGCTACGATGACGATGCGCTCACGTACGACGTCTACCACTTCCAGAACCCGAGGACCAACGAGTGGCTGACGGTGTGCCTCGACGATTATCGTGAACGTACCGAGTTCGTCTTGATGCAGAAGGGACGAGTCATGGCGTCGCTAGAGGACATCGACGAAGTGGAGCCGTTCCCAAGCCACGCTAAATGATTAACCCCCGCGTGTTTCATTTCACGTCCGTTCGCGCAATAAATCACTGGTCAGCTCATGTGAGCCATCTTAGTTCGTTCTTGCATTGTGAATGTCCGACCACTTAATTTAAGCGACACTGACATCTAACTGTTCAGTGACAAAACTTCAAAAAAACAAGTTCAAATCAAAAGAATCGTTGACGAAAGGGGGAATCAGGCTATGGTTGTGATTGAGCACTCCTTTGAGCAGCCTATGCTTAGGGCTCAGAATGCTCTAAATCATGCGGTTCAAATGCGAATACCGAAACGACCATGCAACCATATAACTTCCAATCCCAGGTGTCGTATCCTAATGTCTTAGGCTACGCAAGGGACACGAGAGAGGGTAGATTGTCTTTATTGGTCACAGGTGGGACTGGTCAACAACACTAGTTAGCATGAGTATTTATACAGTCCTCACTAGGTATATTTGCATATCGAGGTACGGATACCACACCAGCCGAGAAACATGTGAGAACGTCGCGAAGTACGAGCCGAGCTTAGAGTGCCAACGATCGGCGTTCCGCAATCAGTTGCATGCGATGTGCTCCGGTAGACGGCCCACGATGGCATAAAATCTGAACTTATATGCCATATGTATGTCACTTTCGCTTTGTGTCACAAACGCACGGTCTTTGCTGGCGCGTATACATCACTGCCGTAGACGAGTTTGTTTGCCCACAAACACCGAAGAGACTGTCTCGGTAGGCTGTCACCAACGTGCCCGCCAACGTCCTTAAGCTTGTAAACAAAAAAACACTACTGTTTTAGGGAAAAATGCTTGCTGTGCCTAGCCACCTACCTAGTTCTATTAGCTGTTAGAATCGCTCGATCCTCGGCGTGCAACCTGTTCGTGTTGTCTTCTACTCCGCTTATAAAACACAACGGGAATGTGGAAATTGCTTTACTTTTCTGCTCTGTAATACCGGGAAGACGTAAGAGTAGCAGGCAACTAAGAGCAAATTAAGTTCTTTGGTTAAGCATGGAAACTTGGCAAGTGTACGGGCACCGAATAAAGCACGAACAACGGAGATTACAGCGACAAGGTAGCCGTTAATACTGAGAGAAAAAAGCTCGGTGAATGAATGTTGCGGAATGGCGACGTCCGCTTCATTCGTCCCTACAATTGGCGTCGTCGTCTCGACGCACCAGCCCTTGCGTGACGACGCTCTTGAAGTCGATCGGCGGAAGCGGCGGCGCCTCGGCGGGTTCACGGTTCAGCTCGCGCAGGTTCCAGCTGAAGCTTTAATGTGAGTTCAAGCAGATAGAGTTGAATGAACTCAAGCGATACACTAAAGGTGCTAAGGGATGTTTTCAGCGATTCGTAAGTTCACAGCATTTGCCTAGTTCTTGGCTCAAAATTGGTTGGAAGCGTATTCTTGAAAGGACATGATGTTTTCGGCGGCTATCCGTGTGCTCCGAGGGTCAACGGCTCATCATTGCTCACAGCAAGGAACCCCTCGCATACTATGGATGGAGCTATGGTCATTGGCACGGGATTAAGTTGCAAGCGTCTGTCATACGCTGAATTTTAATGATGAAAAGAAGAATGAACTATGATGGCCTTAGAAGCTCCCCAATAAAATGCAAATGGAACTCCTTTCTAAGGTGGGTTCCATCAAGAACAAGCTCAAGGATGCTACGACTGATACACAGAGTCTGAGTTACCCTAGTCTACGTTAGCTTAAGTCAACGTACCAAATGAGAAACACCGGCACGAGCATGACGAGCGCCATCACGACGAAGGCCAGCTGCGGGAAGAACGGAATCGACCACGGGAAGAGCGTGTGGAACGCCACCGACGCTAGCAGACTTCCGACGAGCTCGATGACGCTGATCAGCGAGAAGATCCGACCCTGCTGGTCGACCTCAACGGACTTGGACAGCAGCGATCGCAGCGCGGCGGGCGAGAATCTCGAGAACGCGTCCATTAGGATCACTAGAAATTGCACGGCATAATCCTTAGCATTCACAACATAGGCTTGGCACTGGTACCCCGTTCCGTATCCGTACCCGTGGTAGACCCACCCGTGCCGTACCCGTACCCGTGGTGCCCCCTCTCGTGCCATGTATCCGTGCCGTGGTGGACCCAAGAATGCCGAGCCGTGTACACTAACACGGCATAGAACACGGCTTGGCAAAACACGGCTTTTTTGGCAAGCGTGCCGTACCCGTACCCGTAGTGGGCCCTCCCGTGCCGTGTTGTCGTGCCGTATAATGCGGGTATGGGTACGGGTTTGGCACGTACCTTGGTACGGGCGGCGAGCTCTAATGCACAGCACAGGATTGGCATTGTGTGACGTGCCGTTCTCCGTTCTGCGATGACTTCCACCGTGCCCTTTTTGGATGGACAGGTGTGTGAAATTTTTGGAGATCTTTGGGAATTTTTGCAAAAAAAATGAAAAAAACAAAATAATTTATGAGCTTGTTAAAATATTAAAAGACGAAAATGAAAGTTGAAATAATTTTTAAGCGACCAAAACCGCGCCCAAAATCTGTGCAACACCGACCAATAGGCAAAATAATCGGCTAAAAAGCCCCGAACAATTGCATTTTGTTCGTGGTTCCCCCAACGCCAACCACCGCATATCACTGCGTCACGGGAAGGCATGACTTCGAAGCCAAGTGGAACACTACACACTTACTCGGATAGACGGAGTAGGTGTTCCACGCGACCGCTAGCCAGAGCCTTCCGGCACACCGAGAGCTAAGCCCGATGAGCGCGAGCACCGCGTCCGAAATGTGCCGCGACTTGAGGAACGGAAAGACGAGGAGGATCTGGAAGTAAGCTTAGGGACGGCCCTTGGCATGTGCGACCTACGGCCAGTGTGGACAGCATTTGATCGGGCGCCTTAAGCGTCGCATACTGCTCCATGTCCCAGGAGAAGCGCTGCTTGAGGTAGAAGAAGAGAATGTGCAGCGTTCCTGGAACAGTCTCCTTCACACATTATCATCCCAGCATGTTAAAAACGTACCCATGAAGGCAAAGAACGACAGCCCAAAACACGAGGTCAGTAAGACAATCCGCGCGGCCCGCCTTTCGTCTTTGAACAGCACCGTCCAGGCCTAAAGGTGCTCAGCGGTTTTAAAGCGAGGAGCTCATTAATTACCGATGTTCGTTTTTTTCAGGAAAATGGTGCGGAAAATTGCCCAAAAAATGGAAGAATTCTTAGCTTTCATGGCAGCTAATTTGCTCAATTCTTCTCGGAATGCTCCGGTCCAGCTAAGAAAATTTTCCGGAAAGATTCCCGCGGACTTCATATTCGATTGCCGAAAAAGTACATAGGTACCGTGAATTTGTCCCCCAGCGCCTCCCAGTTGGTCTTCTTCGCCGTGACAACGTCCTCGCTCGGCCGAATGTCCTGCATGAACGCGACGACGCACAGCAAGCAGACGACGTGAAGAGCCGTCATGAAGGCAAAGCCGGCGAAGTATCCAAACTTCGGGACGGCGTAGGTGCAGAAGAAGCCGAGGATGCCTAAAACTTAGCGTTAGGAATGTCTGAATCTTAGCAGCAAAATAGAAGAATGGGAAATGACGTACTTCCCACGCCCACAGAACCCTCCAGTCGGGCGATAGCCTTGGACCGCTCGAGGCCACTGTTCTTTGCCATGGCGGATGCGTACGCGAAGGACGATGAGAAGATTGCGACGTATCCTCCGAAGCAGCCGAAGATCGCCTCCGACAGGAGGAACCAGTACGATGAGGTCTGAAATGCAAGCCGTTAGGAAAGGTAAGGCATGAATCATTGTTTTCGATGAAGTGTGTTTTGGTGTAGTGCATTAAGGCGAAGACCCTTCTGTTTCTCATGAATTTGGTCTTTGCGCAAAGTGAAGTCGGCTTAAACTTAACCACTTCACTTCATTTCAGTGAACCTCACTAATGCTAGTGCTTGACGTAGTGGCATGAAAAGCCTCGAAAAGTTTGACAAACAAGCTCGTTCTACGATCTTTGTGTTTTTGAGTTGCCATTGTGACTTCATAGACCATAGCTTTCCAAAGTCCGTAACTTACCTCCATAAAGTACACTTGGAGTAACAGCGTAGCGTCTGCCACCAGTAGCCCGACAAACGGTACCGCTAGCGCCATCTTCCTCGACCGCTCATCGCCCAGCTTTCCGATGACGGTGGCCGCTAGCGACGCTGAGATGGTCATCAGAATGCTCCTGAAAATGTCCAGTTGTGTATGAGGTCCTAATCTTCTGGCTTTACGCGAAGAGAAAGATGTTGTTGGCCTCAGTCTGCAGCAGCTGACTCGACGAACTGACGCTGCGATTTGCGCAGTCCATCGGCGAGATTCCCGTTGCGTTCCAGTTCTCCATGCAGACCTAGAAATTCAAGAATATTGTAGGCTTCAGCCTAAGCTTGAATGCTTGCCTTGAAGTAGATGACGGACTGCGTAAGCGGAAAGAACAAGGCCGCGGAAATGGAGTAAATGCCGAGCGGTATCGCCACCGACAGCATTTCGTACCCGTAAACACTGAAATACAGAAGTGAATACATTTGTTCACGCAACAGAAAATTGTTATGAGTCATCCGAAGCGCTATTCTACTCAGTTTTGCTAAACCCGCAATAGACCGGCGTCCTTTCTCAACGTTTTAGAGGCGTTTGATTTCGCGCGTCAATCCCTTTGGCGAAGTGCCCTATGAAGAATGGCCTCCAGTCGTGTCGGGTTCCCGGTGACCTCGAGACCTTCTGCTAACGACTGGTTAACAACGCTTTGTGTTTCTACTAATTGTCGGGCCGCAAAAGGCTTTTTTAATCTACTAAGCTAAAGAAATCATGCTTCCTAGACGTGCAGAATTCGTCATGTTTTTTTCATAGCAGGAAACACGAGCATAGGAATCCTACAGAACTCTTTTGAAGCTAAGAGACATGAACTTTTACACAGCAGAAACGCTTCTTGCGGTTCTCGGCATGTTCCAAATTCCTCGCTATCGTCAAGAACATGCCCACGTGATTTGCCTTATCCTTGTGATTCTCACATGACCCTTAATATAATACATTCGTTTTAGACCGCAAAAACGACACAAACGCGTCGAGGACGACATTGCATGCAAATCGTCCGCAACCGGCGTTAAATCCTCGACGCAGCAGCAAGCCACGACGACGATGCTGAACCTGGTAAGGGAAGGGTGACGGAGGCAGAAGCACAAAGTTCTCGGACTAACGGGAAATACTACTAAAATAGTGATTTTGGAAGGAAACCCAAGCATAACCGTTCTAGAATTCTGTACTTGGAGCGTCTTGCCCGACAGCCACCTCAAGTTCATTAGGGACCTTCTACAGGGATACCCAAATTAACTCACACGAATGGGTGGATTACCTAGCAACCCGATTAAAAATCTTGCTGCTGGAGTCAGAAGCTAGAGAGAATGGACGTAGGTTGCGACAATGTCGTACTTCAAAAAAGCGGCTACATTATGGGCACACCATGTGAATTCAGCGGACCTAGCCCTACATTTATAAGGTCTCATTTACCTAGCAGCAAATGATATGCCGATTTCATTTGCTGGTGGTCCTGTCACATAAGTTACGCTCCCGTAGGCTGAGGACAAAGCTTTGCAAGCGTCGCGACGCAGGTATGTCCTGTTCAGGTTGATTCCCGCTTGGAGCCATCCTGAGAGCTATATTTAGGGCATCGTTGGTTCCTGCTTAGCTTAGGCCAGTTGTAGGACGTTGTGCCAAACGTTGACGTAGACCTCACTTGTACGCTGCCTACATTTTCGAGTTTAGATTACTCGCCATCGACGCTCCACGCTCGAGAAGTGCACGCCGCTATCGGGGACCCTCTCCGTCCGCGCCTACCGACACGAAGGCAGCGACCTGTCGCAAGTGCCCCGCGTAGTGGATGACCGAGAGAAGCGAATGCACAAGGTGACGGACGCCGGCTACGTGCACCGCTTCCACCGCAACGGAATCGACCCGCTGCCGCGCATCGCCGACTGCCGCGAGCCGGTCTACACCGGGCGGACCAAGTTCAGGAAGCGCGAGCCGTGGTCCGAGGGCGCCGCGAGATTCGGTACGTCACTTTCTTCACTACGTTTCCATGTCCACGAAGGGACTTAGTACAAGGAAAGGAGCTGTAAAGGCGCTTAGGCTGCTTGGACTGTGTGTGTGGCTCGGTAGCGTCGTTTGTCCATTTTAAGAACACTTGCGGCTAAAAGACGCTTGTCGCACATAGGTAGGAATGATCTTCCTTAGGACGTTTGAGAAAAAGTGTTTGGCTGATTCAGCGGCATGAGACTGGGCATGAAGCTAAGGTAAACAATGGGCTTGACTTCATCTCTGGACAATAGACAAGCGGACAACCTAGCTATAATTCTTCAGCAGGTTTCCCTGAAGCTTTTCGCTGCGTCCTACGACTGGAAGTTTGTGAGGGAGATGAAAACCCGCAAAATCACTAAACGGGGCCAAAAAGAGAACCTGTTTCAAAGTTTTAGTCTATAACAGCAGTAACTGTCCACAACGTCACTTGAAAGAAAGCTTTTAAAGACCTCAGTATCTCAGTATGGTAATCGCTGAAAGTCATAATCTGCCTTATGTTGTAATCATCGGTCGAGAATGCGAGAGACGGGGTCGAACCAGCGACCTCCCAGACGCTATTCAGGGCACGCGTCCAGTGCGCCACGCGTGCAAGTGAGGCGGACTGATGAGAGTTGGATCTGAGTGCATAAGTGTCACAGTGGATTAGAAAGAACTAACGCATCTTGCCAAGAAGATCGCAAGTCACTGTTTTTATCGTCATTTAATGAAAATTCGTATTTTCAACCTCCCAATTAGACCAGGCAAGAACCACGCATGTAGCGATCGGTGTGACTTTTGTCGTGCCTGTCCATTTGAAGCGTCGAGACGGACGGCACGAAGGCCGTATTGAGAGACCTGTAGCACGCCAAATGACAGACATAGGTTGTTATTAGCTTGATCACCTTTGGCTTCGAAAGTTCCGATTGTGCTAATAAAGTTTTAAGCTAAGTAGCTAGGTCCCGGTCACGGTCCTCTGAAAAAATCTGCCTGCCCTGACCATAGGTCACCTTAGAATGCTTTCGAAGGTCACTACATTGAGGAATAGCGCCTAGAGTAATGCGTAGTGTGGCGTTGCACAGCCCTCAAAAGCGGGCGATAAGCCAATACCAAAGGTGCTTTTTCAACATTTGTTTCGCATTTTCTGACGTCGTCGAACCGAATTGAACTTTTAGGCGAGAACGACTACATCGACCTGCTCGGCGACGGCTCGCTGCACCCGGCGCAGCTGCAGTACCACACGCCGCGCTGGCTGCGCGGCTTCCCCGGCCAGCATCGCGCCAATGAGCTCGTCAAGCTGATCCACTACCGGAACCTCTACAAGGACAAGCTGCAGCAGAACATGCCGCGGCGGTGGCACGAGCTGTGCAAGCGGATCAACTACCTCCTGCAGTACCACAACTACCGCAAGCAGGACGAGATGCACGAGGAGCGCAACTTGGGGCTCTGGGAGCAGGAGCCGGACTACTTCTTCAAGGACAAATCGCGCCGCTCCTACAAGGACCTCGTCTAGTGCGCTGTTAGGTTCCATTTGAGCGTCATTGTTTCTTCAGTGTTTTTGCTTGTTTAGCTCCTTCGTTGAATAAAGGAATTCTTAAGCTTCTTTCGCTCTCTACGCATGATCTTTCGAATTAGAAATGCAGCGAACAGAATTTTCGATTCGCAACTGAGTTTGCGAGAAAACAGGTTCAGAGCATCCTTTACGATCAAGGCATCCTAGCTAATCTCCACATTAATGAATACCCATTGAAACCTGCATGACAATCTAGAGCTGGAGACGATGTTCGATATCAGAATACTTTGTCACTCGGGCATTCGGGTTCGGAGGAAAGTGCCAGATTTTGCACTGTGTACGTTCATTCCTTGACGGCCGTATAATGGTCATTTCAAATTGAAGTTGAGTTGACGTTGAAAGGGCCATCCAGAAAGTCTGTAGTCCTTACAGGTGGGTGCGTCGGGTCCCGGCCTGTGATTACATTTGATTACAGGGTGGGAGGATGGGGTCAAGCTTTTGATTGCGTAATCACAACCATTAGGTAAACGGCCCGCCGCTAGGCGCCGCCATACCAAATTTTCACTATATTTTGCAAATTTTGACCTAAAATCTCGTTGGTGTCGCCTGCGGCCGGCCTTTTTAAAACTTATTTTTCACGTACTTTTAACTGATTCTTTGTTTAAAGTGCTAAAAAAGTGCTTAAAACTTGCTTTGTACTGCGCTTAAAACTCGATTTTGCACGTGTAATATTATAGGGTGCGTGGTTGGGCTCCGGCACTTGATTACATTTTGATTACAGGTGGGTGGGTGGAGTCAAAAAAGGGCGATGTAATGATTACAGACTTTCTGGATGGCCCCAAAGCCGACCGCAAGTTGCGGTTTCGCACGGACTTCAGAAGCCAAATGGTCCAGTAGTTGAAGGGAACCTTTATTACGGTTCACACAGACCTGCGAAATTTATTGTGTCGCCTTGGAACGCATTCCAATGTCGTTATTACGTCGTTCGACCTCTGTTGTGTCCTTTATTGGCGGGACGAAAGCCAGCCAAACTAGCTAAGCGCGCGGCTAGTGATTTCGTACGGACTCTTTGTGCCTTCGTGCTCGACTTTATTTTAGCTTGGAATGTACGTTAACATTGGAGATTAACATGGGATTAAGAAGGATATACTTGATTCCCAACCCAAAGCTTCGAGTCGAAGTTAGCCGGTGCGGACTCCGATGTTTGCGTTGGCGCCAATGCCTTGCAGAGCCTCACGCTTGTCGACGCGAACTCCAGCGTTGGCATTCACTTGGCGCTTCCCCACACGAACGTTGGCGCCGGCGTTGACCTGGGGAGCTTCACGTTTGCCGACGCGCACTCCGGCATTCGCGTTGAGCTGGGGCGCGGAGCGGCCGACGCGGACTCCAAGGTTGGCGTTAGCGTCGATTTGAGCCATGGCGGCGGCGCACAGCAAAGTGACGAGCATCAAGAGAAGGAGGAACTTCATCGTTGCAGGAGACTAAACAAACTAAAATAAAGCTTAGGAGACCAATGATAGAACAAAGAAAAATATCGTTATCTATCTCAAAGGGCTGACGCCTCAAACTGTTTTGGCACTGGACCCCGTTCCGTTTCCCGATCCCTTACCGACTACTCGGTGCGGTTATCCGTCTAGTTTCGAGAGTTAACGTTAACAACAGGCGCCGACAAGCGAAATTTTCGGTTGGCATGAGCAATTTTAACACTAAAATTCCGTTGGTATCGCCCGCGGTGGGCCATTTTATGACCTTTCCATGCTTCCAATTTTCGTTCACCCATGCTGGCAAACGCAATCCGATGAAAGTCCGGAATTCACACTAGGTATAAATGACCTAAAATTTTTTGTTACCTAACAAGGTGCGGGGGGGGGGGGTCAAAAAAGTGCTTTGTTTGCTAACATAATTTCTGGAAGTTCCCTTTTCGACTCGATCCACAAAAACGGCAAAGCACGGAATAATGGAAGTATGGTAAAAAACTGTCGCCCTTTTACAGGCCGCCTTATTTCCAAGCCGACGTCGAAACGGCACGCTACTGAAAATTACTGGAACTAGGCAATCATGTACACGGGTCTCAGGTGCCGGACCCGGACCCGCCCGCGAGTCCCAAGTTGGGACCCGGCCCCGCCCGGACCCGGATCCGGGTCTGGGCGGGTCCGGGTCCGGGCGGGTCCGGACCCGTCGAGTCTGTAATCCAAAAGGGTAAGGGGGACCCTTTGGTGAAGAACAATTTTGACAATGTTCGTACAATTTTTAGGTATAAAGGCTCTCAATTTGCTAGTGTAGCCTAGTTATGCCATTACGTTATGCCACTTTCACAAAGTTAAACCAAATTTTGACGAGTTTCCGTCAATTTTGGGCCATCTTTACCAAAATTTTCCACTAGCGGATCTAGGCGGGTCTTTCCGGGTCCGATGGACCTGGACCCGCCCGGACCCGGACCCGGGCAATTCACAAAAGACGCGGACCCGGACCCGCCCAGACCCGCCCGGGCCCGCGGGTCCCGGCGGGTCCGGACCCGCCTGCACATGATTGGCACTAGGCTAAATTATCTTCTAGGTATAGGCTCTAGACTGCATGCACGCGGGCCTCACTCATCGAGCTTCCGAGACCGTGAGTCCGGAAAACAATGCGAACGTACCTTTGACGACCTTGGAACTTTTCTCGGAGTGAACTTCCGACCGAGGACTTGTCTTAGCGGAATGATCCCTCATTTTATATCATTCGTCCTAGTGCATTCCTCCCCGGTTAAAAACAGGTCCGAGCGATCGTCCGCCAAACGGTCACTTTCGGCGTAAACAACTGCAATCGAAAAAGTGCATTTACGCTAAACATCTTCGAAACAATGATCACAAACGGATCGCGATCCTTCTCGAATTCGCGAAACAGAAAGGACTTTATGCAGAAGAATGACGTCCTTCGGCATAGTACGTATTTTTCTCGGAAGTCTCAAGGTTGCTGCGACAGCAAAAGTGCAGCAGTTATGCGAGACAAGCGATAATGATCGTTGGCGGTTACGCCTTTTGCCGACGATAACTTGATGCTTGGCGAACGCAGGACTAGTCTGATGACATAATGTTATGAGTTCAGCTGACATCCTGCCAGTTGTACTGCTTGCTGGGTCTGCTGGCTAAGCACAAGGATAGTAGGGCTTAGCAGATGCTGACGGGGGGGGGGGTTCACTCACGACAAACTTTGAAAATCTGGTACCGTATTTTTCAAATAGAGCCCCAAGGGCTCTATTGTTCGTAAGGTCACTGAGAGGGGGCTCTATTCGAGGTGAGGCTCTATTCAGGGCAGGGGTTCTAATTTTCGGATGCCAGCCGCAAGGGCAAACGTTGGGGAAAATAACCTGGCAATAACAAAAAATTGACCGAAATCCGGGCATTTTCGTCAAGAAAACGATAAAAATGTCTTCGAAGGTGGTACCGTTTCGATGTCCTGCACGAGCATTATAACGCATAGTGGCTATATTCAATGTTTGGAAGGCAGCTTCCCGTGAAAGCTACGTCTCATCTCTTAGGGTCGATGGGGCTCAATTCGGGATGGGGCTCTATTTAAGGGTGGGGCTGTATTTTTCGCAAGGGGTGGGAGAGGGGGCTCTACTCGAGGTGGGGCTCTAATCGAAAAAATACGGTAAGTCGCAATTAACTTCTTGTCACAACTTAAACAACAATTTTTTACGCGTAACTTGCTGTTTCTTTGGATTCTTTCAGATGAGTGAATCACTTCGACAGACTGATGAGCTTGTAACGATCCGCCAGGTCAAAAGCTTCGATTCCAAAGCTCACAATTTCGGCGGCGGATCCATTATGGCGCACTTCTTCCCAGGCGTCCTTGACTGCTTCTCCTGAATGTCTGGCATATAAAAAAGCGAGGCTCTTGTTTGGTCGGCCCAAATGAATTTATACCTCGCTTGAAAGGACACACAGAATTCAGCTTACCGATTAGTTTCCCTACTTCGTCAAGAAACTTCGAAGACCGCGCAGTTGGCTGCATGAGCTCGAGACGATGACGAAGTTCTAGACAAGGCATTTTGAGGCTTACAGTGACAAAGCTGACCTTGTTCGGTGGGTAGCGGAACTTTCGGTTGACGTCCTTTAGCCTTTATGCGCTCGGAGGATAAGGTCGGGAGTTTGGAGATTATGCGTTCAGCCGCAGAGGTTCCGAACGAGGCTTGGTCGATATCGCATTCCACTAAAACTGCGTATGGAGCAAAATACTGTGCAGCTTGGCCATACCCCGTTTGTCAGCAAACGAACGAGAGATGACTGAAAAATGAACGTATTTTTTGAGCATTTGAACCAAAATGCCGAAAAACACATAAGATTAAAATGGTTCGATGAATTGTGATGGCGGTCCGGGAGGGGTCGGTCTGCTCAGTCCCGGGTCGTGATTTGGTAGGCGCCTTGCACAATGTTGTCGAGTATTTATGTTAGAACTACCGCAAATCGTACTTTCTGAACTGTCTTCGTTGGTGGCCTTTCTTGTGGGCGAAACGCGTCCTCGAGCCCTCGATGCGGGGCTTCCTGGTCTGAGAGAGGGTGGGGCAGTACTGAGCGAGTTCTGGGCCTTCCATAGCTCGTAACATGCAATGCATGTTCTCGTCATCGTAGGTCTAAACACGACATTTTCTTGCAACTGGCCTCTTCGCAAAAAAAAAAACAAACGCACTTCCTGGCATAGCGACGCCTTTGTATGAGCAACATGTCCGAAGAATGCGCACAGATTTGCAGAATTTGTTTGAAGTGCTTATGAACAAGCACACTGCTCTCTACGCCACGCTGCTGCCCCAACGGGGTAATGCGGACAGTAGCGGGATATGCACTAAGGTGTGGGGACCTTCGAGCGAATTCCTGGAAAATGCCGCAGCTACGTTTGGCTTTGCTGCAAGCGACGAACGCCGGTTGCTTACCTTTTTAAGCGTCTTGACTACCTCATCGACGTTGGTCACGTCCAGAGCGGCATCGAACTTGCCCTTGCAGCGTAAGACGCTACCGATCAGTTTTTTCGAGTTTAGCAAGCTTGGTGCAGTCGCCGGCATCGTAATACAGTGCTTAGTCGAGGAAAAATGAGAGAAGTGGTGCGGAACTATCGAGACCAAGCTCTTACGATTGCAGACAAACATAGCTGCAGCGACGTTGCGTGCGTGAGTCACTCAGCGTTCCATCCGCCGAGACCTTTTCCTCCGTTGTATCGCACGGGGCTTATAAAAGCGATAAGGACGACTGCCAACCGGATGTCCCTCACTTGTTTTGGGACCAATGTGACCCTGCGTTTCGAAAGGTTGCATGTACAAAAGTGAGCATCAAAGCGTACAAAGTTCACAGTCAGGTGACTTGTTTTACCGAGGCCTCGCCCTACTAGGACCAGCCCCGTACCAACGGATCGACTTGTTAGGTCTCCTAGTCGCAAGCACACAGAGGTGTTTCACGTGACTTCGAAACCGAAGCCCCATGAGGCGCCACATTCGCCGTGCCCCCCCCCCCCCCCCCCCCCCCCC
>JNEY01000043.1:298085-324737 GCA_020875895.1 Aphelenchus avenae | reverse complement strand
TCTTCGAGGCCGTGGACGTCTCCCGTTTTGGAACCGAGCAATTATTGGACACCATTGATCGAGTCGCGAATGCCGTCGTCGTCAAGGGAGTTCTTACTCCTCCATTCGTCATGAGTCCCAATGAGTCGCTCGACTTTGTCCACAACTTCCGTAGAGTAAAGGTCAGTTTGGTCACTTCCTGCACGCCATTGATTGTGCTTTGAGGGACGTTAGCTCCATTCGATTTTTCCTTTAGACACTGCAACTTATTTTCTCCCGAAAAGTAAGCGACGTCGAAGCTGATGAAATCGCGAGTTTCTACCGTGGAAGTGGCGTTCAGGAGCGGCTCCTGGTTGTTTGGGTCCCGTTGTTTGGGTCCCCTTGTTTGGGTCCCGTTCGTTTGGGTCCCAGAAAAAATTTGTAATTTTAAATGCAGCCGCCATAGAAAAATCGAACAAAGCGGCGGGAAGGAACTCACCGCGCGTTTCAAACGTGGCTAGTTTGTAATCGGCGCTTCTTGCTTGCGAAAAAGGAAGAGAAACAGCGACACGCGATGCAAAATTCGCGAAATTTTTCTGGGACCCAAACGAACGGGACCCAAACAAGAGGACCCAAACAGCGGGACCCAAACAAGGGGACCCAAACAACCGGGACCCAAACGAAGCTTTCGAAATTATAGCCGGGACCCAAACGAACGGGACCCAAACAAGGGGACCCAAACAACGGGACCCAAACAACCAGGAGCCGCTCCTGAACGCCACTTCCACGGTAGAAACTCGCGATTTCATCAGCTTCGACGTCGCTTACTTTTCGGGAGAAAATAAGTTGCAGTGTCTAAAGGAAAAATCGAATGGAGCTAACGTCCCTCAAAGCACAATCAATGGCGTGCAGGAAGTGACCAAACTGACCTTTACTCTACGGAAGTTGTGGACAAAGTCGAGCGACTCATTGGGACTCATGACGAATGGAGGAGTAAGAACTCCCTTGACGACGACGGCATTCGCGACTCGATCAATGGTGTCCAATAATTGCTCGGTTCCAAAACGGGAGACGTCCACGGCCTCGAAGACGCAGTTAGGAAAAGCGGCGGCGACAAATTCAATCATGTCGTTCACACTCGGGAAGACCAGCAAGGCATGCATGCCGAACGAACCGTGGTCATCTTTGGAGCCGACGAGTTTCGTAACCTGGATCAAACCTTGCATAATGCAACGTTGCAGGCCAGGAAATTCCTCCCATCGAATGGTCGTGGCGGCTTTTACGGCGAGAGAAGAAAAGAGCGAATTTGTGACCACAAGCTCTTGCAGGTCGTAGAGGCGGAGGAATGCGACGGCTTCGGCGAACGTTTCAACTGGCAGCATTACGGTGACTGGACGAAGTAACGCAAACTAGTAAGCGACGAATTAACGACGCTAGCAAAAGCCCTTAAATAGGTCCACGCAGTTGCACTCAAGCAAACAGAATACTGGAATGGTCACTGAACGTTATTTGCAGAACTAGTGCGCCCCATGATCTTCACTACGGTCTGTTATTCTGTTACTCAGCCAAATTCCTCTGTTCCATTCCTTGTACGAGCTCTTGTTCTTCCGGAAAATAACTGATTCAAAAGGCTGGTCAGCAGACCTACAGAAATCGAAGACGAATAAAGGCGAAGGTCAACTAGTTTTTTTGAAGGCAGTTGCAGGCCGGCCGACCGGTCGTTCGGTTATTAAAGCGGTGGTTATGGACTCTGCGAAAGTGAATTCTGAGCTCTGAAGGACAGATGATCAGCGAAGGAAATCGCGCAAGAGCAGAAAAGAAGAAAGCTGTAAGCGTGAATGTGCCTATCACAGAAGCCATCTGCGTCGTTTCTCCTGTGCTCCTTTTAGCATGTCATTCGCGACATGTCACAAATGCATTAAAACGTCTTACGTTCTTAAAGCCGTGTTCCCTCCCACGCAGATACGCGGAATCGGTGAAGAAGTGGGAAACACTAAGGGCAAAGTGGCCGCAGATGAATGACGACATAGAGCTACACGGATCCCTGCGCCTAAAATTTCTGCTCGAGAGTGCTTATGCATCTATGTTCAGCGTTTGTACTACCAAAAGATAGGTTTGTGCAGGAAACTCTACTTCCCGTGTCCCTAAACTTCCGTGTCCATAAATATCTGAGCATTCTTAGCTCGCAGACTTATAGTGTCTCGTAAGGTTTGCATCAGCCCGCAGCCTACGTTCAAAGATCGCTCCGGGCAAGACGCTAGTTACTGAAACAGAAACGGGTAAGGTCTCCGAGGAGCGTCGACGTAGCATGCGCATTCACGTAGCTGCCTTCGTCGACGCTCATTCGCGCTACTCATGTGCACAAACGGCTTCCAGGTTTTCCAGTGCGTTTAGCAGTTGTACAAATCATCGTTGCCTCATTTATCAAGAAATAATCATTCCCGACGACGCGGCCCAAGCGATCTTTCGAGACGCGCGGGTCTCGAACGGAACGTTCCCAAAGCGTCTGGCGTTCCGGTGTCTCTGGAACATTTCGTGCTCCGTGTGGTTTATCCGCAAACATGCGCAAATATCCACTTCTAAATACAATGCTTGTGTAGAAAACCAGCGTATTTTCGGAACTAGCGTCTCGACTACGCTTCAGGCAGGCGAAGTCGCTGCCCGAGATCGCCAAATTGCATTGGATACGGCCTCGTGTCCTGACAATTTTTAGGCCAGAAAGCTTGCCTAGAAGCTACTAGGTATTCCATTTAGCCACAAGGCCTGATCGAAGGAAGTCGTGTGTGAATTCTTGAAATTTGAGTGTCCGCGTATGTTTTAGCGTTGAGTACGCACGCATAACACATTTGGTCCACAGAATTTCATCGGGCAAATTTTGAGAAGTCTCTGTCACTACCGTTCAAACAAACAAAAATGGAAAATTTCGGCACTGATGACAGCGCTATAAGTCATAGTAATTAGTGCTTGGATAACTACCAATAAACGCGTCTGACTGAGTGGCGAAACGAGCGGACCAGGCAGAAGTGAAGGAGTCCAGACATTAGGCAAGCGAGTCCAAGAGTTTTGTAAATTTGGGCCACTGAGGTCGAGATTGGAGCTTAATAAGTTTGGCCATTTTTAAGGCGTGTATGTGAGCGATGGGCAGCAAATAATTCATTTACGGCTTGTGATGCTTTATCAAATGACTCCCAAGTTTCACGCGGTCGTTATTCCTTGAACATGGACTGACTTTACAAGGTGCATTTAGGGTCCAGCGGCTCCGCTACTACCACCTACTTCAATGAACCCGCCGGGCGCAGCTCCACTGCTAACGCCTGCTCAGGTGAATCTCCCGGTGTAAGTCTTGCTGCAGTTTCTCGGCTTTCTCGACCATCAGACACTCGGCCGAGCGATGATGGCTAATCGCCGGCTGGGCGGAATTATCAGTCGGCACAGGAAGACGCTTAACCTGCCCGAGGTAAGTCGGATGGAAAATGCCGTAGTTCCTCATGAGTACGCTCCGCATGCCTTTTTGTGCCCCTCCAGCCCTTTGGGAAAACCTACTTGGAGGGGGTGGAGGCTTGCTGAACTGTTCTCTCAACTGCGGCTACTTTTTTAGGGGCAGACACTATTTTTAAGGATCTCCTAGGAGAAACCTGTTTGAGGAACACATTCGAGGAGGGACACAAGGGACCTGCCAATGTCTTAAGCTCTGAACTACATCGATGCATTTAGATTCCGGTACCGCCGAGGCTCTCCGTTTTCATAAAGCTGTATGCCTTCCTGGCCGCCGTTACGATCCTTCTACTATATTTCGGTTAGTTGGACATTCACTTTCGTAGACACAACCGGACATTTAAGGTGTTTCGCACGCGGAGTTCTCCACGAGAAGCCGACTGAGAGCCGCCGAGCTGGTGTCTGAGACCTTTAGCGACGTCGAACAAACCGACGGCTCGGTTTCGTGTACCAGGACGTGCAACGCGCAGCTGCAGTGCCACGAAGAGTGCGCCTTTCAGTATCCGTGATATCTAATACCTTTTGCGGCGATCACGAGTTTCACTGCATTGATAATCGAATAAAAATGAGTGGCGGTTGCGATCTGTGACATGTCTAGACTGAAAGCCTAATGATAGTTTTTAATTTTTGTGTTAGGTATTTGAAAAGGGTAAATGCTGTGAGGGGTCATAAAGCCAAGCGGGCTTTAAGCCCAAGGGCATGAGACGGTCGCACATGTATGCATTCTACATATAGTACTTCCAAAAATCAAACGGTAAGGAAAGTGAGCGGCAATCGTGTGCACGGGTCTCACGTTCCGGACCCGGACCCGCCCGCGGGTCCCACCTTGGGACCCGGACCCGCCCGGACCCGGACCCGGGTCTGGGCGGGTCCGGGTCCGGGTCTCGGCGGGTCCGGACCCGGTGGACCAATACTCCCATATGGTAAGGGGGACTCTTTGGTGAACAAATATTTTTCAAAGTTAGTAAATTTTTCAATTTATAATCGCTCTAAATCAATTAGTAAAGTTGTCATTACGCGATGTCATTTTTCACAAATTTAAAACCAAGCTTTGGTGAATTTTGGTCAATTGTTGGCTATTTTGACCAAAATTTACCACTGTCGGGTCTAGCCGGGTCTTTCCGGGTCCGAAAGACCCAGACCCGCCCGGACCCGGACGGTTCACGAAAGTCATGGACCCGGACCCGCGGGTCTCGGCGGGTCCGGACCCGCCTGCACACGATTGGTGAGCGGTTAATCAAGTAGTTTATTTCGTTCGCCAAGAATTGCTGCCATCTTTGTGCGAATCGTGTTACCGTATATTTACCACTTTTAGCCTTTATCATAGTGCCAGAAAACAAGAAAAAATCCGAGCTGACAACGGACTTAAATTTCGGCCATAGCTAGCGAAACAAATGCTCCGTCCAAGCCGACCGAATTCGTGAACGCGACCCTTGGTCCTTTAGTCTTATACTAGCGACTGGGCCGCGCTTCGCGCGGTCGGCGCCGCTAGTGGATATTATACCTAAACCAAGCATGTACGTTTGTCGCTAAAGAGCCGTTGCTTTATGCCAATATCCTGAAGGTCATAACGCCACCTTTTCATGTAGCATATACATACTTCTAGGATAAAATGCCTGTATCACGTGCTATAATTGCGCTGCCGCATGTCCAACGTAGGCGTGGGCGCGCTACCGCATGCGCCATGACGTTACGCTCCCGTGACGTGGGCTTCCCCATACGTATCTTCGTCTAAAGACAATATCTTTAGGCGAGGCTTGGGCCACGCCTTCATCGATACTAAGAAGCAGCCCTAAGGCCACCGATTCAGTGTCTCTATGTACGAGTGCAGAGATTTGTCGCCATCACGTTGCGAACATAATCACTGTTACACTCGAAAGTAGTCAGTGCAGTGGCCGCGTCTTCTTTCCGCTCGTCGGCACATGCAGGACGCTTTTCTGAAAAGTTCGTAAAGAGCTGAGCACGGAAAAGACCTTCGCAACAAGTCGTCTGAACGTAGGTTCCGCTAAATCAATACCAACTAGGTAAGTCCGTAATACTACATTTTTTAGAAGGTTCAAATACTTCTTTTAGTGCAAGAGACCAAGTATTTGGATGTTGTGGCAACGTTGCGCGCGTGAAGACGAAAGTTCTTTATAATATCTGCGCTCACCTAGCGGGGACCAAACGGGGTTCGCTGGTGCGTCAAGCGCAACGGTCGATGGTATACCGCCCAACAAAGCGCTAAGCTGCTTATCTGGTCCAAACAGGTCAGACGGTATCCTTATGCGTATTGTTTGTCTGCAAATACGAACGCTGCGGCTTGGAGAATGAGTCTAACGATGACGCTACTTGCGGCTCCAAAATGAGATCAACGGTGACGTACTTCGTCGCTTGAAAAACGATACCAGTGCTGACATTCAACGTTGTTCCCTTGTTTTTAGCTTAGATCTTGTTTCTCTACCGCTGTCCCCCACTTCCTAAAAACGGAGACAAGTGACTAAAAGTATTTGCTAGCGGTTCCTAGTCGGGAAAGACAGTTACATACATGTTTTTTTCTTTGTGGATCACGTTTGTACGGTTTTTCATCGTATACTTGTTCTCGTTATGATCGCATACTACTAGCGACCTGAGACTCTAGCGCAAACCCTGAAGCACCGCGCTGTGTGGCAACTGGGAACACATGGAACACACGACTTTATCCGGCGGGAAGGACACAACACCCCTGAAAAGAAGGCTCTCTCTCTCTCTCTCTCTCGAACACCTGGGCAAACACTGACGTCCCCTCTCTGAGTCACGGGACGTGACATCATTGTAAAGCACGAGAAATCAAGCTGAGGTCGAGCGGCAATAGAGCTCAACGAAGAGGCAATCTTGCTTCGAGATCTTAGACCGTGAAGTGCAATGTGCACGCTCGATGTGCTGCATGTTTGCGCAACTACACTCTGCGGTTCAGACGCCCCTCATACGCACAGTATAAAGGAAATGAGCATTTGTCTGTAGGAAGATGCGTCCAAGATGCACTCGCCAATCTTGCTCTACCTGCTGTCACTGTCAACGTGCTTCGCATGGTGGTTCGGTCCCTTCGGTGGACTCCATGGAGCCAACAGTAACACCTGCGTCATTGAGGTCAGTTCGCCGTTGCTAAAGACAGCCTTCTAGAATGGACATTAACCAGGCATTTCAGAACGGCTATATTCGAGAGAATGGCGTAAGTCGTCCTCTTACGTCTAGCGAACAAACCGAACTGGACCGATACCAGCAAGCATACGGCGACTTCAAAAACGAGGTACGAAGTATTAAGAAGCCTCTACCGGGTCCGGGACCACTCGTTGATCAGGGCTGGCAGTGTCCGCTGGTCCTGTGGTTCTGGGTCTTGGTCCTGATCATCGTCCTGGTCGCCGACAAAATGACGCCCATTCCGACGTTTAAGAATCGTTGAAAAGCTCAAACCGAGGAGTTTCTCTACAATTGGGTCACATTATGCTTCAGAGTTTCTTCGGATTATCGAAACAGTCCCCTCCCCAAGTCGCCCCACGTCGCCATATTCCTAGGTGTTTGAAGTTCTAGGGCCTCGGCAATCATATGCAAGGGTCTCAGGCTCCGGACTCGGACCCGCCCGCGGGCCCCAAGTTGGGACCCGGACCCGCACGGACCCGCTCCCGGGCCTGGGCGGGTCCGGGTCCAGGTCTCTACGGGTCCCGGCGGTTCCGGACCCGCCGGGTCTGCAGTCCGATAGGCTAGGGGGGACCCTTTGGTGCAGAACATTTTTATAAAGTTCGTTAAATTTTAAGGTATAAAGGCTCTAAATTTGTTAATAAAGCCTAATTATGTCATTACACAGTATCGTTTTTCATGAAGGGATACCAGTTTTTGACGAAATTTGGTCAATTTTGGGACATCATGACAAAAATGTATTCGGATCCAGCGACCCGGATCCGCCCGGACCCGGAAAGTTCAGTGAGAACATGGACCCGGACCCGCCCAGACCCGCCCGGACCCGCGGTTCCCGGCGGATCCGGACCCGCCTGCACATGGTTGGGCCTCGGTGGTTAGGTAATGTCCTGGTGTTAATCCCGATGCTGGGCCCAAGAAATGCGTGCCCAGCCTCGTCGTCGGCCTCACACAACAAAGATACAACCTCCGGCTCTCTGTTTTACGCTGATGTAGACTAACCTCATATTTGCGTTCTAAACAAATGGAACTGGAGAACACTTTTTTTGCTCGGTCAGCGGTCTTGTAAAAAGTGGAGAACATAATATTTTCTTGCAGTACGCTTTAGTAGCGACATATTATAAACTTACTCACTTACTCGATTTTAGGAGAAAAAGTTTGAACGGCAAATGTCGTCGTTCGATGGTGACTTTGGCATACGTACGCCACCGAGTCCGCCCAGCCCGCCGTATCCGTCGAATCTGTGCACCGGCAGCAAACATATCGCGATTCTCTTCCCATCTGGAGAGAGAGTCTCTTTCTGTTGCAGTGGGAAGTTGTAGGGTCCAGGCGGTCTGTCAAATACTGCGACTCACTATTGCCCAATAAAACCTTGCAAGGTGTCATAATTTTGGCTCCATGAAGCCGTATTATACGGTACGGCGTACGGTACGGGTGGGGTCGGCTAGTACGGCTTTACGATAGGGTGAAGGTTTCCTGCCAGTACTATGGTTTTTACGGAGGTAAAGGTCGTATTAACGGTACAAAACACGGTTTTTTTGGGCAGCGGACTTATTCGGTAACTACTTATTGGGTAACAGTACTTTGGGTAACCAAATTTTTTCGGTAACCAAGAAATGCACTTTCGGTAACTGCGCACTTTCGGTAACTCACTTTCGGTAACTTTTTCCACTGCACTTTCGGTAACCAAAATTTTTTATTTTTAGTGCCTGCACTTTCGGTAACCAAAAATGCTCTTTTCGTAACTAGTAACAAACAACGCAATCCAAACTGCTTTATTCAACTAAAGGCAACTGGATGCCGTGTCATGATTACTAAAACTACCCACGCTTAGTTTGTTACTCACAGAAAGCCATGAAACCCACTAGCTAAACCGGGATTAGGCTTAGGCTTAGACACGGACAACGCGGCGCCGGCAGTCTTACGATTTCAATCCTATTACCTACCGTAGCATTTCCTACTACCAATGCGGGAGAGGAAACGAGCGACAACCTCCAAACAAACAGGGTATTGCAAACTTACAGTGCAAAAATGTAAATTTGATACTGGTTACCGAACGCGCATTTATTGGTTACCGAAAATAGGTTACCGAAAGTGCGTTTCTTGGTTACCCAATGTGTGCTTACCGAAAGTGCATTTGTACCGAATGTACTGTTACCCAATAAGTAGTTACCGAATAAGTTGGCAGCCGTTTTTTGTTGTTGTTCTATATAATAAAGCTCCATTATTGGCATCGAACGTCTACTTAGAGTGTTCCGGGCTAATTACCACTCCGTTACAGCAACAGAGACAGCGAATTTTTGCTGGATGTTCCTCTACCATGTTTTTTTTTGTGTGACACCGGCTCACTAGTAGGTACATACACAACGTACACACACGGCTAGCTGGTACGTACAAAACTGTAGAGATCGGCACCAGGACCCCGTGCCAAGCCCCGTACCCGAGGTGACCTCCCGTACCAAACTCCGTACCCGTATTATACGGGTACGGGTACGGCCCGTACCTTGGCACGGGTGCCGAACTCTACAAAACTGTATGGACGGCTTGTACGGAGTGTGTGCCCAACGTCTTTTTCTGCAGAGCACAATTCACGCTTCAGCTGGCAGAGATTTTGATGCCGCTACAATATTGCGGGGCGAGCGGAGTCGATGTCTAGGCGAATACGAAACACGAGCAAGCCACAACGTTTGTTTCGCGCTGATCACACTTACTCGCCGATTTTTAATCAATTTTTGGATGCGCCAGATCAGGCTCTCGGTGCACCAGATAAGTTAATGCGTCGTCTCATTAATAAGTCGCATTGGACCTACGTGTAACTCTCTTCAAGCTTCTGCTAGGACGTTAGTCCTTGTTTGTTTTTCGAGATTTGCGGATCGTTTCCATGTTGCCTGCCCACTGCGCTCTTAACTTAAACACGTGTTGGAGACAAGAAGTTTCAAGCCTTAAAAGTTGACTTAAAACAACATAGGTATGCTGTCGACGACTCTCCAGAAAATATAATTAGAGGTATCTCTAAGACCTTTTGACCGAATATCGATCATGGTAGGCTTCTGCCGTGTCCCTCTTCACGCTTTGTCTTTGTTAACACGCTTCGTGGCTCATTCCTATTAAGCTCGCTCTACGACAGCATCGACTCCGTGGCTATAGACTGTATTCTAATTTGTAGCGTCGAAGCTTGCCATCTGTCGTGGATACTTTCATGTCCGCATATACATCTGCGGCAAGTTCTTCTACTTTTAGAAGGCACCTACCAACTTATACTCTGCAGGACCTCTTTCGTTTGGGGACGAATGGCGTCCTTCTACGTCTACGTAAGCATCGCTATCGAGCTTATGCTCCTCACATTTCACGTCAGCATATCCGTGTTCATATTCGCCATGGTGCGGAAACGAAGACATCCGTTCACGAGTGGGTTCTTTGCCCTCTACCTATCGCAAAGCTTAGTCGACTGCGTCAGTTACGCGGTGGTAAGCTCGCTGTATTCGAGCTAGGGACGGGCGATAGTCGGAATGGGATCGCCCCTATCCTGAAATCCTGGCTAGGGCCCTGGGGGATGTCCCGCATGCCCCAAAGGCCGGTACACCACTGCGTGAACCGGATGCCTATGGTACGGTCGGCGGAGTAAAACTTACTGGAACTTCTAAGAATTGGCAACGGCATAAAATATCGGACATTATTTGGAATCGAAATCGGTCTTAAATTTGGAACCTGACCGGGGTCGGAATCGAGCTTTCACCGGTCGAGCAAGACATTCTATACTTCGCTTTTGTCCTAGAATTCGCTGTTTCTTCGCATCCCTTCAAAATAGGTTGATCTCCAGGTCGGTGATCGACTTACCCTATTTGCCCGCCATATACGTCTTCGCCTCGGGATACGTGCATTTTTACGAGTACATCGGCCATGCGACGATTGCGATTAACCGCTACACCGTATTCGCGTTCCCGGAGAGCACTCTAAAGGTACGACCCAAATCGGCTAAGCCTAGCCTGCACAATACTGCTTAAGGTTTTGTTCCTTACGGAGCCTTCCGTTCAAAATTGCTTCAGGTGTGGTCCGGCAGGCCGCTGGCTGCCATCATTGTCGTGCAGTTCATGTTAGCGTTCGCCTGCGCTGGTGTGAGGCTGTGGAACGAGACTGTGGTGTTGGAGGACGAGCACGGAATCGCAGTCAAAGGTCGCACGCTGGGGATACTTAATGTGCGTTTGGCCGTTTCCAGTGCTTTGCAGCGAAAAAATATGTCGTTTTCGTTTGATTCCCTGAGGACAACAAGTTCAGTTTTGGGTGTCTTTGGCGAAAACGCAATATTAGGTGACCTACGTACTATGACGTTGTCTAGGCAAACGCTACAATCGCGATTAGTGTGAGCCTGTCGACGTGTTTCCTCAGCTGTTTCTTGGAGACGAGAACGCTCGCTCTCTATCGACGACTGAGCCCGCTACGCAAGAGTGCGCTGCGCAACGACTACCTCTTACTGCGTAAGCTCTTTCAATATCTGGACGTCGTTCAATTGTAGGCGGTTTCCATGGCAGCTTCTAGTTGAGCAGTTTCATAAGCACTTTTATAAGCCAAAAAATGAAGTCACCCCCGAGGTTCTACGCTTTGTAGCGGCTGTTTTAGGAGCCACTAGCAGCATAGCCCTTGTCCTACTTTGCGGCGAAGACTGGTATTTGGTATGAGTAGAATGCCTTAAAATCGTCGCTGACAGAGCGCAGCACTGTCGTAGTCACTAGCTAATTAGTACTTGATAATCCGGTGATCTATCGCATCACTCGATCACCGGGACTAACAAGCACGAAGCAGCTAGCAACGGAACATGCATGCAGAAGCAGCCCTGGTACAGGAATAGTGTCGACTGTAGACTGAACAGTCAGCCGTGGTACTGACTAACGAAAAGACCTGGAAAAGACCACTTGGAGGTAAAGACGCCTCCGTAGGCGTAAGATAGTACAGACGGCCATGTGGTTACACTGCAGTCACCGCTAGCTGATTAGCACTTGTTAATCCGGTGATCCTTTGCATTATGCGATCACCGAGACGAACAAGCACGAATCGGCTAGCAGCGACATAGGCATACGTCGAGGAAATATGCAGCAGCAATGTCGGCCATGTACTTCCCTGACTAAGGAGTGCCAGGTCGATCGATGTTAATTTACAGGACTTGGCAACTTCTCAGGCCTGAAAATATAGCCGGCTTTATGGCACAAGCAGGAATAGTCGTCTGCCAGACCCTCAGGACTAACCTTTGCCAAACCTTCGCCTTCAAGCACGGGTTTAGCCAACAGTCAGTCCAGAGGTTTCGGCATCAAAGGGAAAGTAGTGTTGAAAGTAGAACAAACAAAGAAACTGAGGATTTCATGAAATAGCTGAATATTTATACTCATTTGACGCCCACAGGTCACGACCAGCGTTCGTTCTCAACCAGAACGATGTTCGGGAACCATACGTTTGTTGGGATTCCTGAGAAATTGGGTCGATATCTCGCTACGCACTTATTTCACGTCGAGATAGTTGGTTTCTGAGCGACGTAGACGTGCAGAAATTGGCGCAATCCTCGCCCCCGAGTCTTTGAACGAAGTCGTTCAATCACTGAGAGCTATGACCAAGTGAACGAGGATCTGATTCGAACCCTGTCAAATCCTGCAACACTCCATGTCTAACCTCTGAAACTTCGGACTAACGTCACGAACCGGGACTCCATGCCGTGGGCTGTCCCGTGCTGAACCATCTCGACCGAGAGCCGTGACGTGCTAAAAAATCTTGCCGTGCCGTGTTTACCGAAATCACGCCGTTTACACTAAAACGGCACTGCCCGGTACGGCAATTTTAAACTCCGTACCGTGCCATGAAAAACGGCAAACCGGCACAACACGGACGGCACGGACCGCAACTCTACCTTGGGCAAGACACGGGATTTGTGAAATCGGTTACATGAGCCGTTTCCGATTTCAAAAACCGATGAATTCCAAAAGCCGGTACCCGATGTAGATTCCGATAACAATTCAGACCCGGCCCTGCACAGGTTCGAGGACACTCGTCCCTATACGTGAACCGCTCCTTATGCCGCATATGGTGTCGGTACCAAAATTTCTGTAACGGTATCGGGTGCAATAATCACTTAAGGCCACAATTAAGCGGCTCATGCTGGCATGCTCGAATTCCAGAATGCCCTCTAGCATTGCCAGTGAACCCCCGATAGTGTCGCACTTAATACCTCTTTCATTTTCAGTCTACGCGATATGCGGTCTGATTGCGCAAGTACTGATGGCCGTCTACTACACCGTCATGTACCCGGTGGCACGCGCGTACCCCCAAATATTCATTTACGGTCAGTTCTGCATGCCCTACCTGACGGACCTTCTGGCGCTCTCGGGCTCAATCTGTTTGTTCGTAACGAGGTACGTCTACGATGCACTCTGTTCTCAACTGTGATCGTTAATGTTTCAGCAGCATTGTGCGCAAAGGCTACGTCGACTTCTACGGTCTGCGGGGGTTTAGCGCAATGACGACGAACCTCTTATCAACGACAGTAGCAACGAGGTGAATGAGGAGAGAAAAATGGATGACAGTACAGCTTGATGAGATAATGCGGTAGTTTAACGCACTAGTGGCAACAAAGCTGCGATAAAACTCCAAATAGCGCACTACCATACAAGACTGATCAGGGCTTCCGGATTTTGAAAATCCGGAAACCCAAAGACCTCGTACTCGTCCACACGGGGCCCTAGCCCTCTGTATCAAAAACCTCGCCTGTGCCTCTACACCTAGACACGCGTTTAGGCGAGAGCAAGTGGGATGGAAAACGGCCGTAGCGACGCCGAAAGTTTGCTCACTGGCAACGCTTGCCGCAGCCACCCCGAGGAACTGACGCGCGATGGGTGTGCAACGACATGTATTCTGCGAGCGTTGATGCGCCACCTGTCGGCGGGTCGGCGCTCCACTTGATGGTCTCTTCAGAAAAGTAGAGCAATAATTCCGATGGTAGTACAGCGATTCGAGCCCACCCCTACCGTGAGCCATGCCGTGCTTACCTGCCCTGTGCCGTGAAATACGGGGAAGCGGCGCGGGACAAGGGAGGGCATTTAGAACGTTCGTGAGCTCCGCCTCCATGTTCCCGCATGGTAATAAGGAGGGAGAATGCCGTATGTCCTAATTTCGGTGGAACGCAAGCTTGCTGCGAACACGACAGTGTCGTCAGGGAGCTTGTAAAGCAATTAATGCCTTAATTGCTCGGCAATCGAGCAGTCGCAGTACCCGAGCTTGGTTACACTTCGCAAGATTGACCGGTTCGAATGGACGGTTTTACTGACTTCCCCTGCTTTCAGCCATTGTTTTGATTTGCCTATTTGATACTAACACAAGCTTGTTGCACGTGCTAAATTGACCCTCGGATGACTTAAGCGAATGCCTTTATTTGGGAAGTGATTTGCCGATTCGATGTCGCTGCATGCCAGGGCTGGGCACTTTTTTTCGCAGGCCGAGACCGAGACCCGAGACCCGAGCCTAACCCCCTGACCCGAGACTAAAACGAGACCCGAGACCCGAGACGTGAAAATATTTTGCAAGCAAAAGGTTCACTTGATGGTCCGGGACTGCGGCTCAAACATGGTCATGGCCGCAGCAGTCGCCGGCATCGATTCAGCCGAAGTTTTGGTCTTTATTGTTTTGCACATAAAGACCAAAACGTGAGCACTACTAGTCAAGTTGATAGTCAGGACGCTTCGCAAGTCTAACGTCCAGTCAGTGAAGTTCAAGGGTTTTCGGGAGGAAGAGGGACTTCCGCAGGTTGAGCTAGAGAAGGTACTAGTTAAGGGTCTCCTCCCACAATATTTTCCACTTTAGGGAGTTGTACCTCGCTGGGACTCTGTTCACGACTAGAGCAGTAGTGAGCCTTATACCATCCAACCGCGACTCCCAACCATCGAAGCGGGCGAATGGATGATCATGAAGCAGCGACAATCTGCCCATCTACGGATTCCGAGGTCGCACGCAATGGTGTTTCTTGTGTTGTTAAAAACCTGCTGATAAATGATGCTTTGATGGTCCCAGACAATTGAAAAAAAACCCAAGTGGGCCGAGACTTGGCAAATGACCGAGACCGAGACCCGAGACTTACCCCCCTGACCCGAGACCGCCCAGCCCTGCTGCATGCTTCTGACTGTATGCTTTAGTTATGCTTGTATAACTTGATGGGTCGAGAAGCTTGCTTATTTTTGTCAATATTTTCCATTGCTATTATGGCTAGATCTCTTACTAGACCTTATTTCCTTATTAGAATTTAAATGCCAACAAAATCGACGGAAGGAACGTATCACATAGTGAAATGCTCTAAATTGAGCCATCCGTCACTAGGACCGAATATCGAAACGCTTTATCCTGACCGTTACGTAAACTTGTTTGCGCCGTTTGCTTGCTTGGAATCCCAGTTGTGAGTCATTATGACGAATCCTGGCTCGACAACCCTTATGACGAAATATGTTTGCCGAATACGCGAGGACGCCTGCTGAAAGTCGTATGAATTCGTCGACCTTCCGACATGTTTCTGCGTCCGTCACGTGAGTCACCGAGGGACGCTTAAGTCCCTCGGAAACCTCCACCAGGCGCTGGGCAATTACACGCTGGCCACGAAGTACTTCATCGAAGCCCTGGAGTGCCTTCCGGAAAGCTCGGTCACTCTGCACGGCGTCCGCACGTACGCGCAGATCGCGGAGTGCTATGATCGCAATCACATCATGACGTTGGCGCGCAAGTACGCTCGAATGGCCGCCGAGCTGCACCGCATTCGTAGTGGCGCCAGTGAGAAGCAGTTCAAGAAGATCTACGCCGATCTGGCCCATCTGCTCTAACTCTCTTTCGTCATGGTCTTTGAGCGTTGTTGTTATTGTTCCGTAAAGTTACGCTTCGTCTCAGAGACGCTGAAGGACTAAAGTACGTAGACATAGCCTCACTAAAGGACAGGCTTATAACGAGTACGGGGTACTGGGGCCATGCCGTGCCGTATTGCGGTCCGTACTGAACCGTATTGTCGGTACGGCAGTACGGGTACGTGGGTGTCAGTATGGTACGGCAGTATGGTATGGGTAAGGTTTGCCGATCTTTCAGCGTGACCAACGTATGCCCAGAAAATGCCTGATTGCTACAACCACGAGGACAAGACAACTGCGAATGGCTGCCGCACAGGACACCATCGGTCGGCGAGCTACTGGAAGGAAGATTTGCACATAAGGTTAAGGCATTTTTGTGAGATGAACATACTTTGTTTAAGAATCATGTAACGCCTTTAACCTAATTTAGGTTAGAGGCGTTGTTCAACAATGAATAAACTTCGGAAGTGAGATTCTGTCGTACATTCTTCCTGCAACCTGCTACCAGCTGAATTCGTGTTCGTGCTCGGTAAACAGTCCGACGCTAGGCGCCTCGGTCGCAAATTTTCACTGAATTTCTCAACTAAAATTTCGCTGTATTCGCCTGCAGACGGCCTTACCAAGGATCGCGACTAATGTACATATGGTTCCCCAGAAAACTGTTCGCATCCAGAAACCAGAATAAAATCAAGTGCGCTGAAAGACACCCCTGAAAAGGCCAGGCGAACTGGTTAACAAGAGCTACCTTAGTTCATCAATCGAGTAAACCAAGATGTTAACATAAGATGCAAGAAAAGCAGTTGCATGCGTGCACGACACGGCAATTATCACTTCATCCTGCAAATGGTGTGAACACCAGTATAGCTTTTTGGTACGATAAGTATGGACAGCAGGGTCATGCGTAGAAGCATTCAGTTTCTTCGAGTATGTCTGGTTGGGTGACTCGAAGAAGTACGGGTTACATACGACGAGCCAAGACATTTCGGTTCCATTAACTTCGACGTTAAGAGGAACACTGGTCATACATAAGACGAGTCCTCTGGCCGCAGGCCATAAACTAAGTTTGGGTACGAACACGGGATCGGATAGTTTCTCTCCTAATTTGAGCTTGCGCAGTTCGCTGCGTCCAGATTCAACTCTGGACAGAAAACAGTCCATTCTGCTTTCGTTCAGAAGTTCAGCGCTTACTTTATGAGCACAACGCCTATGTGTTGTGCTCATGAGCATTGCTCCGTCATCTTACTTATCTTTTCGGGGCTATAGTGATCAGGCTTGCGCTCAGACACAGTTGAGCCAGATGCACTGACGATTCAGAGTACGTACAATTTCCGCCACAAACGTCGCCATCGCAAAGAGGGAGTCTGCGAAGCAGTTGCACAGGATCAGCTTGATGTACGCTTGGAGTTCGCTGGCCTTACATCGAATCACGACGACGGCGAGCAGTATATTCAGGGAGACGCTTGACAAAGCGGCGAAGGTCTTCGATATGCGTAACACGTCTGAGGTGCATTCCGGCTTGATGGACGCGTCGGACATCTACAGATGTTTAGCTAGGATAACATGTAGCGTATGCGTGGGTCAAGACGTCCCCCATAAACAAATGAATGCATAATTATATGATCATATAGCGGACACTTTGCGTCGACTTTAAAGCAAGTAGCTCTTGGAGCTTTGGCATGAAGACCGCGAGAGATTTGACTATGTTGTGACTTTTGACGGTTTACCGAGAAGCAAATTGTAGTGCAAGAAATTGAGAGTACGGCGACGAAGTGAATACAAACGTCCAAAGAATCGAACGCCGTCAAATCCCTTAATTGCTGCCCTTTATGAACTTTCGCAATAAATATCGTGATCAGAGGGATACAAACTACGTGGATTTGGGAGAATGCGTTCCAACCACTCGCCACCACCGCCACTATAGCCATGATTCTGGTTAAGTGAAGTGTCACAAGACGGATATTGACGCTTCGATCAGGCTCCTGTGCATAGGCACAGTCAGGCGGATCTTCTGCCAAACAGGGATGGGAGCAGTACCAGGTATCGGTATCTGATACTAACGGGTACTTTTTGGGGAGATCGGTATCGGTCGAAAAATATATGCTAGACCTCGGCAACCAAGCGAAGTTTTTACTACAATCTTGACCAAAAATCGCTGGTGTCGCTGCAGCGGGCCAAATATTTGCAGGTAGGTTCCGCGGTAGATGCCTAGCACCTAATTTCTACCCATATTACTCACACTTGTTGCGAGAAAAGTTTGTAGAGGTATCGGTATCGGTTTTCGGATGCTATCGGCCCTTTTCGAGGTATAGGTATCGGTTAGTTTTTTTTTATTATCGGTATCGGGTTAAATTTTGCAAGAACTCATCCCTCCGGCTAAACAGCCGACAGAACAACGTTGTGAAAGGTAGTACGTAACGGGTGTATTAGGCGTACTCCGGAAGGTCGCAATCAGGCGAAATCAAGATGTCAAGCGACAAACTTCAAAAAGATTGCTCGTACTTTCCTCGTACACGTTCGTTGATTGGTGGTAGGACTAACGAAAATGTAACGTAGGTACTTGGATACAAAAGAGTGCCGTAAGAGCTCTGCTTGTAACGATTACATAGGTTTGTACCGTTCTCTGTAGGGAAGATGACCTGTAGAGACCGACCCGACAGAAATCTTTGAGGCCACCGATGGGACCGTATCGCCAAAATCTGAATCGTCACTAGGTCTAAGAACCACAGGACTTCTAGCTAGCCTACGAAGCGGGTCGAAGCCCAATTTAGAAGGCTTAGGACTACGCCGGAATGCGGTCAAAGGGAAACTACAAGCAATCGATTCGGCTTACAGAAACGAAAGTCCTTGTTATGCACTTCCGAAAAGTAGCGATCACTTTTACTTAGTAGGACCTTGAGCGTCTTGGTATTTTTTGCCTCTATTCCATCCCGCCGTTTAGGCAACACTGATCACTGCCTCGCCGCCCCCACCCCATTGGGCGCAACTACCTGGAAGAAGTACGATCCATCGCTACAGAATGATCATGGTCCCACAGGCTTAAAGCCGGCTTGGTCTGGCGGCCCCTCACATCACTTACCCTTCTTGAAAACAATTGGAAAACTGAAATTGACACAATGCCCTATCCGTTTACCGTATTCTGCCTAATCTACCACGCCCTCGCAACTTCCCAGATGACCCGTGGGCAGTTGTTCCTCGGGCCTCAGGAAATAATGGAATAGGTAAAAATCGACGAAGCACTATGAAAAGAGAGGTGCGTCATACGGATGAGCAACAAATATTTACGCACAACATTTTAACAAGAGGCGTTAAAAATCGCTAAACTTTATGTAAAAAATTATAAAGAGGAGTCCACAATTGCTAGCGAACGACGCCTCCATAAGAGCCCCGAAGAAAATGTAGACAGCCGAAAACGACTGAAAAGTCGTTCCGTAGAGACAGTGTTGCTGGAAATGGAAATGGAAATTGTGGAAATGGAAATGCTACGAAAATCGCTAGTGGGAAATGGAAATGGAAATTTCGGCAAAATGCGGTAGTGGGAAATGAATGGAAATGGAAATTTCGAAAACCGAATATTCATTCATTTCCAACACGTATAATTTCCCTTAATTTTCCGTCGCCGTCACGCTGAGCTGAGCGGTCTTCGACCCGTCACAGGCGTTCCTTATGGACTTAGACAGCGACTTCATCTGTCGTCTGATAGACGACCACATGAGGAACGAATACGCGAGCGAAGCCGTCTCCGGCGCGGAATCTGCGGGCGCAGACGACGACGACTACGAGGAGATAATGCTCAAAAAGCGCAAGCTTGAGAAGCGTCTGAGCTCGCAGGACAGGACTGCGGGATACGGAAGTGGATCGCTTACGGAGGCAAAGGAGTACATCAACGCTGTGCTCTATCAAGACTTCCGCGCTACGGAACCACTCGAATGGTGGCGTTCAGAAGGCTCGGTGAAGTACCCGAAAGTGCACCCGGTGGCTCTTAAATACCTCGCTGCGCCTGCAACTTCGGCCTCAATTGAACGATGCTTCAGCCACGCCGCTTTGGCTGTTGTCGGCAAGAATAGAGTTAGACGCGACACCCCCCGTACCGTACTCCGTACCGTACTGACCCCCTCCGTACTGTACTCCGTACCGTAGAATACGGTACGGAATACGGTACGGCCCGTACTAAAGCCGTATTACGGCCCGTACTAGTGCACTTTTAGCTAGAAACTCATGCCGTACCGTACTCCGTACTGATCATAACCCCCCGTACCGTACTCCGTACCGTGGAACACGGTACGGCCCGTAGTACGGTACGGCCGTCTACCTCTAGGCAAGGACAATCGCACTCAAGAGAGTCTCCTGGATGACAAGCTGCTGTACCACCTCAACGAACATCTCCCGCTAGCTGCTTTGAGTGTTTAATGCTGCGTTTAATTGTCGGGAGATCATTTAACCCATTAAATCGGTTCAGTAGGAAATGAATGGTGGAAATTGTGGAAATGGAAATGGTACCAAAAATAGCTAGTGGGAAATGGAAATGGAAATTCTGGAAAAAGAATTCTTGGAAATGGAAATGGAAATGACGGAAGTAAGTGGAAATTCAGCAACACTGCGTAGAGAGCTGCAGATCCGAAAGAGTCCAGCGAGCGTAAAGCCGGCGACGATTCCGCCGATGACGAGCTTTCGTATGTTTTCGTGCTTCTTCTGAACTCTGTCGCGTCGCCGACCCGAAGTGGCGGTCATGTATTTGTCGGCGATCGTGCGACCGTGCGAAGCAGTTGTACAGCGTTCACCGAAGCAAGCAGGGCGAGCAGGAGATTCGTCCACATGACAAAGTCCCACTCGAAAGCGGCCAATGCTCTCTCGTCGATATCGACGGTGTCTTCCTTCACAGCGTAGTCGTACGAGCATTTCCATTCGACGTGAGTTGTGAGTGACGCGTTCGTGGTTGGCAAGCCTGAAAGAGAATTTGGTTGTCAGCACAGTGCATGCCCCAAGTTTTCTGGGCCTGGTTGAAAGCGATGGCTACAGCTTTTCAGACCAAACTAAGACCATACGAACTTTGGCCCAAATTTTAGGACTACCTAAGCTAGGTACCTGTGCTCGAGCAGCTTCGCTTCGCTATCGTTCCTTTTCTCTCGTCTTGAAGCGTGGACTTGAAGTCGCATTCCGCGTGGCACTGCAGCTGAGAGTCGCACGTCGTTGTACACTCCACCGGATGATTGTTCACACCAAGATAGCGTCGGACGTCGGGAAGACTCTCAGGCACAAGTCCGGTGGCACTCAGATGGCTATGCGTGGAGCGTCTAGCGTACGCGGTACCTTAAATCGACGCGATCCCAGAGGAGCTCCAGTTGCCAACTAACCGATGGGCAGTAGTAGCAGCGTAACGACGGCCAGGAACGCCAGGGCTTTCAGGGAAATGGACAGCCGCGGCGGTACTGGAATCTAAGAACGAAGCAGTGTAATCCCACACGATGAGCGCTGCAGATCTGAATAGTCCAGCGAAAACGAAGCCGGCGACACTCCAGCCGATAACGACCTTTCGTAGGTTTTCGTGCTTCGTCTGAACTCTGTCGCGTCGGGAGCCCCAAGTGGCGGCCGTTGTAATCGTCGGCGATCGTCCGATCCGTTCAAAGCAGTTACAGCATTTTCCGAAGCAACTATATCGAGGAAGAGAATCGCCCACACGACCCAGTGCTATGCGAAGGAGGCCATTTCGCCTTACTTCTAGCACGCCCCTAATTCTTTTTCCTGTCAACTGCTTAGCTGATAGTCCTCCCTCAGATCAAAGGCAACATTTAAGTAGATAATGATGGACAACCGAGAAACGTTATTAAATCATTGCGTCATAATTAAACTCACGATCAAATTCACACATTGCAACAACAAACATAACAAGAAGTAGGAAATTAATACCAAATGACGTCCACATAAGAATGGTGTACAAGGTTTGAACATCCCCAAACGATTGAAAAGTCATTCCGCACAGAGCGGCACATCCGTAGAGTCTAGCGAGAGTGAAGGCGGCGATGCTCACGCCGATGACGAACTTTCGTAGCATCTCGTGCTCCTTCAGAAAGCGGGCGCGTCGCGGAGCCCAAGTGGCGGCCATGTATTCGTCGGCGATCCTGCGATCCAGTCGAAGCAATAGTACAGCGTACGTCAGAGCAAGAATAGCGAGCAGGAGGTTCGACCACACGACAAAGTGCCATTCGAACAAGGCGAATGCGCTCTCGTCGATATCGAAGGTCGTCTCGTTCACTGTGTAGTCAAACGTGCAGTCCCATCTGACGTAGACAGGTGACGCATTCGTGGTTGGCAAGCCTAAAACAAAGAGTACAGTTTAGTGTATTGTGTATCACAAACACTGCGTTTGTCTTTACCTATAGGCCGACCCCTATATTTTATGGACCAGCCACTAACTTCGGGTGTTTGTCCATAAATTTTGCAGAAACGTATGGGGAAATATAAATTAAAGCATACACCCCAATCGTAAAAATATTAACCACGCTTCTGCAGGGCCCTCTGGTCGCAGTTTTCAGCCTTTCGGCCGCGCCATGGGCTCAAACGGCCCTTAGCTCAAGTGTCTACCGCGACTTTTGAAACTTAAAGTCATTATCTTGGCGGGCTATCGGCTGTTGCGCTCCTACCCGCTTACCCGTGCTCGAGCAATTTCGCTTCGCAATTGTTCCTCCGCTCTTGTCCTGAAGCGTGTACTTCGAATGGCATTCCGCATGGCACCGCCAGTGCGAATCACACGTCGTTGTGCATGCAACCGGATGCGCGGCCACTCCAAGAAGGCGTTGAACGTCGCGAAGGCTCTCAGGCACAAGTCCGCTGGCTCTCAGTCGGCCATGCGTGAAGCGTCTTGCGTATGCGGTACCTTAAAGCCACACAGATGTCCGTGAAGCTCCAGTTGCCAACTAACCGATGGGCAGTAGTAGCAGCGTAACGACGGCCAGGAACGCCAGGGCTTTCAGGGAAATGGACAGCCGCGGCGGTACTGGAATCTGAAAACGAAGCAGTGTAATCAATCCCACACAATGGAGTTTGAGGCTTACGCAGTTCATGACGTAGAGTCTATCCTCCCTCCTTCACTACGGTCAACTTAGTCTTACCTCGGGCAAATTCAGCGTCTTCCTGTGTCGGTTGACGATCCCACTCAGACGGTGATTAGCCAGTAGAACTCGGCCAAGCGTCTGTCGGCCGAGGAAGCCGAGGACGAGCAGCGAGGCTTCGATCGGGAGCTTCATCGAAGTAGGCGCGTAGCAGCGGGTTCGCTCGAATCCTAAAATGCAGCTCTTTGTTTGGGTCTAGCCATAGGCACAGATGAGTTTCGACCCTCGGAAAACGCACGATGCAGTTTGTGGAACTTACCGAATGATCAGTAGGATACAATAACACTATTAACACTCACCTACGTGGCCCTCACGAATGCATGCAGCATTGCTTACTAAGAAGTACTAAGGGCGAATTATTTTACCAAATTATCGAAGCCCAGTTAATGCAGTTTTACCTAACAACAAGGCTGAATTCAAACATAGGCAACTTTTAGCAGAAACCAGAGTTTAGGGGGACGAGCGCATTCCCATAAAAAGAGGAAATAAATTCGAATACGAGCACAAGCAGCACTGAAAAGCCGCGACAACAAGCTGATGTCTGCCTGGCCGCTTGTGCATGCACGTTCGCCCGACGGTCGCGGGGTTCGAGCATGCGGCCGGAGAGCCGTTTGCTGCGTCCTCCACCGGTCTAGCGACGTGGCGGCGGCGCAGCGGCGGACGGATCGATTTGGCGCAGCGCTGCATGCTCACGCGGCCGCTCGCTAGAACATTCGCCGAGAACAGCGCATCGCAGAAGCGCTCCCACACTGCAACCGAGTAACGTTCGTCGCAGTACTTCGGTCCGATATAGAGAGAAACAGGCAAACGGTTTCTCAAAATGTGAGCATGAGCGGTCCTCGAAGTAAGATGGCCTTTTTGTTAGACGTTAAGTCTCCCGTCACGTCTTCATCCTTAGCATACAGGTCAGCAGCCTTGCCAAGGGCTCCATGTGATTGTCGGCAACGAGATAACGATGAAAGTACTGTGCGATGTGCCCGCGCGACTAATTCTACCGAACTCGAAAACTACGTAAAGCACCGAATTAGTGATCCTTCCTTACTGACCCGTTCCCTACATCCGAACAAATGCCATCGAAACGTTGCAGATTGCGAAAGATCAGTCTACGTGCAACTTTGGCATGCATAAATGGCTTTTGGAATCAATGAGTACGAGCGGCAGGGGTATGAAGGAGCATACCGAGCAGTAGATAGAGCATGTCTAGTTGGGTCATGCGTAACAGTAGCACGTCAAGCAGGTAAGGACAAAGGAGGTAGCGTTCCGCGGAACAAGTACGGTCTGCATACGACGAGGCATTTCGGTTTCAATGAAATTCGGTAACAGGCCTTTGGATCATAGCAGGGCTGCGGGTCTCGGTCTCCAAAACCGAGACTCTCGGGGGGTCCGGTCTCGGTCTCGGTCATGGGGAAAATCCAATGGTCTCGGTCTCGGTCATGAGAAATAAAAAAGGCCAAAATAGCCCGCCGCTAGGCTCCGACCTACGAAATGTTCACTATATTTCTCACAATTTCATCCAAAATTTCGTTGGTGTCGCCTGCGGCGGGCCAATATTGGCCGTATTTTTTACATTTTTGACCGCGGTGGGGCGATTTTGGGCCGAAAATATTTCAAGTCTCTGTCTCGGTCCCGGTCTCGGTCTCGGTAGGTGTGGTCTCGGTCTTCAAGATTGGAGTCCCCATCCCTGGATCATAGGACCGGGTTTGTAAGCATGCAGAGCCATAAGACCCGTCAAGGGCTGAACAATGTGCGGGAATCAAAGCAGTCACAGCATAGCGGCGATTGCACAAGTTCCTTCTATAACGACACCATCATACCCAATGCTGTTCGCATGCACGCTTGAAGATAAGCAAAGTGAACTATCGAAACCCGTCTCAAGCGATTATCCCCTTCAGAGATTCAGCAACTTTTACGCGTAAACCGTCATTAGTGGGACCCAGTAGACATATTAAGGCTTTTTGAACGCTTCGCCCTGATCCATATCGTCAATAGGGATCATAACCATGGCCTTTCTAGCAAGTCTATAAAGCGGGTCGAATCCTCATTTAGAAATGCGAGTAAAAGAAAACTATAAACAATCGGTTAGGCCCACAAAACGAGGGTACTTTTTATGCGATCCCGAAAAGTAGGGATCCACTTTACACTTAGTTGGACCTCAAGCATTTTGGTTTTAGTTCTGTCTCTACTCCACAGTCTTTTAGGCCATATCGCTCACTGACTCGCCGGAAACCGTCGAAACGCTGTTAAGCCTGAATGAGGGCAGTGCCTTCTGCTAATGGTCTTTACTTGACCGACGTTGACGCGGAAGTACGCGCTACCGGGTGAGAACAAAAATTCATGCGCATTGAAAAAACCAATGAAAGGCGTTAAAAGTCGGTACCATCACGACCATAGAAGTGGGAAGAGACACAGATTAATAACGGCTAAGATAACCAGAATAACGGAAGAAATCACCATAAGAACAACGAGCAAAACGTCAGCCGAATACGTTTGAAACGTCGTCCCGTAGAGAGCTATAGATCCGCAGAGCCCGGCGAAAACGAAACTGGCAACACTGCAGCCGACGACGATCTGTCGTAGGTTCTCGTGCTTCTCCAGGGCTGTGTCGCGTCGCGGACCCGAAGTGGCGGCCATGTATTCGTCGGCGATCGTGCGATCCATCCGCAGCACTTTTACAGCATTCGCCGCAGCAACCATCGCGAGGAAGATTCTCGTCCACACGACAAAGTGCCATTCGAAAGTGGCCACTTGGCCCTCTTCGACAACGGCGGTCGTCTCGGCGTTCACTGCGTAATCGAACGAGCAGTTCCATACGACGTCAATGGCTGGCGACGCGTTCGTGGTGGGTAAGCCTAAAACAGAGAGTACATTTCGCGGAAAATAGCGACAAAGGGCCGCTCAAGCGGACCTTGGGCCTTTGCTCAGTTCACATGCCTTAAAGCAGGTGAGAGTATGGCTTTGTGGCCTCTGTGGAGAGTCTGCTTACGCGGTGGGAGATCTCCGATATCGGTACCAAAACATGATTTCGAGACGCTCCTTTACCCTGGCCAGCTTTGGGCGACGTGCTTACCTGCGATCGAGCAGTTCTGCTTCGTAATGGTTCCTCTGTTCTGACCGCGAAGCGTGTACTTCGAGTGGCATTCCGCGTGGCACCGCCACTGCGAATCGCACGTCCTTGTACATTCGACCGCATGCTCGGTCACTTCATGAAATCGCTGGCCGTCGCGAAGACTCTCAGGTACCTCACGTACAAGCCCGGCGGCTCTCAGACGGCTGTGCGGGAGCGTCTGGCGTACACGATACCTAAACGCTACACAAATCTTAGTCAAGCTCCAGATCCAAACTAACCGACGGGCAACAGTAGGAGCGTAACGACGGCCAGGAACGCAAGAGATTTCAGTCGAGCGGACAGCTTCGGCGGTATTGGAATCTAAAAGCAGCAATGTAAAACCGGACGTCTGAATTTGAGGCATACGTGTTGCAGATCCTGGCAGGTAAGGCCGGGAACTCTGCAGCGGGAAGATGAAAGGGCTGAGGCGAGGGGCAAAGCCCTAGGCCTAAGCCGGACCGAGCGCCGAAGGCAACCGCGAAACGTACGAAGAGAGAGCTTTATTTCCCGTAAGGCACCGATAAACAACCGAAAACGGCGGGCAAAATACGTGAGAGAGAGAGGGAGAGCTGGAAGGCCGGTGGGTTAGACCGGCGAAGCTGCTTGGGCACTGGGTTTAGCAGTGCTTGCTGGTCCAGTGGCTAGGTAGGCCGCTGGGTGGCTGTGTCGAATTGGAGGAGAAGAGGGGCCCCTTATATACAGGGGACCCTGGGCGGTGTTCGGCCCAAGTTGCACGTAGAACGGGCGTGGCATGCCCTTGGAATGCGCCTGCAAGCCCGTGTTGGGCGAATTCGGCTTGCAGGACTTGTTTGGGTTACGCCTAAGTCCGGCTGGACATAGGCGTTTCCCATTCCTTTCGGCCAGAGGAAGGTCATTTCCTCTGACCAGAAAGGGATAGCACGGACCGCGCCCTTTTCCGTTGGGCGCGGTTTGTTTTGTCCCGAAGGACACCTGATCAACTACACTGTAGTTG
>JNEY01000043.1:270427-290249 GCA_020875895.1 Aphelenchus avenae | reverse complement strand
TTAGCAGTGCTTGCTGGTCCAGTGGCTAGGTAGGCCGCTGGGTGGCTGTGTCGAATTGGAGGAGAAGAGGGGCCCCTTATATACAGGGGACCCTGGGCGGTGTTCGGCCCAAGTTGCACGTAGAACGGGCGTGGCATGCCCTTGGAATGCGCCTGCAAGCCCGTGTTGGGCGAATTCGGCTTGCAGGACTTGTTTGGGTTACGCCTAAGTCCGGCTGGACATAGGCGTTTCCCATTCCTTTCGGCCAGAGGAAGGTCATTTCCTCTGACCAGAAAGGGATAGCACGGACCGCGCCCTTTTCCGTTGGGCGCGGTTTGTTTTGTCCCGAAGGACACCTGATCAACTACACTGTAGTTGATCAGTGTTGTTTTGGCCGCCTCAAGCGGCGGCTTACTGGTCGCAGAAGATCTGCGACAATACGCGTTTGTTTCACTGCGCAGTATCTACCCTCCGTCCTCCTCTATGTTCGCTTTCGGCTTACCTCGGGCAGATTCAGCGCCTTCCTGTGACGGTTGACGATTCCGCTCAGACGGCGATTGGTCACCAGAACTTGGCCAAGCGTCTGTCGACCGACGAAGCCGAAGACGAACAGCGCGGCTTCGATCGGGAGCTTCATTGAAGTAGGCGGTACCCGTGATACTAAAATGCATATGTTTATTTGTCCGTAGTCAAGAGCACAGACGAATTTCACTCTCGGAAAATGCACGATATAGTCCTAAGAAACTTCAAGAATGGTAATACCTGACGGGAATAAAATACACTAAAACTTCTACAAAAGTGCACGCACCAAGTATGTCGGGACCAGGATCACCATGGAGCATTAAGAAGAAATTATTTTACGTCATTATCGAAGCCAAGCCGAGTTAACGCAGTCTTACGCCAATAGTATTGAGTTAATTTTAGCCTAAGCCATTTTAAGCCGAAGCCACTATTGTAAGATAGGTATGTGAAATCCCGTAAATAGATGAGATCGAATGCGAGCACCTAGGAGCATGCATAAGTTGCAATAACAAACTGTTGATTGGCCGTTTGTGCACGCACGTTCGTCCGACGGTCGACGGCGGTCGCTCGAGCAAGCGGTTCGGAGAGCCTGTTGAGACGTCCTCCCCCAGTCAAGCTACGTGGCGGCGGCGCAGCGGCGGACGGATCGATTTGTTGCAGCGCTGCGTGCTCACGCGGCCGCTAGCAAGAATGTTCGCCGAGAGCAGCGCATCGCAGCGGCGGCCCGACGCTGCAGCCGCAGCCGAGTAAAGTTGCTTGTAATGAATGGGTCCGGCAAAGATGGGCACAAGGTTTCGAAACGTCTACATGGCCATGAACGGTCCTCGGAGTAAGATGGCCTTTTCGTTAGAGTGTAGGTGTCCCACCACGCCTTCATTTTGCAACACAACCACAACACCACTGCCTAATTGTTTATTCGGCGAAGGGAGCAAAAAGTCGCGATAATATATGCCCAGACGGGCTCAGACCTAAGAGACACGTTTGATCGGTTAACAACGACGGCCGAGCAAATGGAGGCGCCACTCAATCCTTGGCGTCCTCGATGCCGTTGGGCGTGATGGAGAAGGTGCACTCGCCCTCTGGCAGGCATGGCGAGTCGTAGATCTTGCACACGCGGTTCTCGCCCTTGCCCTTGCGCAGGTAGAGCCTGAAACATTAGGGATAAAGAAGTGCGCACGTAACACCGTAACGCGAGCCACCCGGGAGCCTGCCCACGGCCACGTTTGACCTGATTTTGTAAAACGTCCAAAGTGAAAAAAGAACGTTTTCAGTACCAGGCGTGCCTCCACTATGGTTAACATTCGAGGAGCCTGGTAGGCTACCTGCTCGTCCATGCCCAGGTCTGGCCGCCTCGAGAGCTGAGCCAATGCTTACCTAGTGTGCGACGAGTTAGCCGTGATGTCATCGCCGGTGGGCTTCTTCAGGTACATGAACATCGTCGACCCGTCGTCCACTTGCGCCACCTGGTTCGTAATCACGACCGCGACACCGAACTGAAACGTCGAATGAATTAGCTCGACCCGGATTGCCAACATTAAGCTCACCTGATCAGCGAGGCCCTTCAGGCCGCGCAGGAACTTCGCGAGGTGCATCTGCGGCGCGGCGAGCTCCTCGGACCCGAAGAAGTCCGTTCGGTAGAGGGAAACCGCGCTGTCGACGACGACGAGCGCATAGCGAGACTTGGCCATCATTTGCGCGGCGTGATGCAGCAGCTCCGTCTGGTGGTCGGTATTGTGGCAGCGTGCGTACGTCACCTTGTCGAGCACGTCCTGCGGACAGAGGATGAACCTGAACAAAAGTGACTAATTGCAAACTCATTCAGTCACGTTTCTAGATGCACACTGTCATGAAACTAATGGGTTACCTATATACTTGGCTTTTAAGACCCTAAATCTCAAGAGTGCAGTACAGCCTAAACAAAACAAACTTTCAGAAAATAAGATGTGACCTTAGACTAACCTTAATTCGCTGAACCTCAGGGCTCAATCATAGCTGGCCTTAAACGTACACCTTAGTTCGAGTATTCTTACTGTTTTCCTGACTCTAAGTTGGGTCTTAAAAGACGGGGCGCTCTTCTTAACTGGGAGTGAAGCTCTACTGAAACTTTTGTAATCTCCTTCAGAGAGAGATCAGGGAGTCCCAAACGTTAGGGGTCACTTCAGTTGGTTTTTAACATTGGGCTCGTATAACGCCTACAACCGACCTATCTTTAAGCCACTACTACTTGAACCACACCTTGGGCACTGAAAGCTTTTAGATCTATGAGCCTTTAGTCCACAAACTTTTTAGGCCGGTTTGACAGCAAAACGTTACGACTAGGCGTAGCTCTCCTTAACTCTGTCGTGCACCATCTCGGGCGTTGGCGCCGATTAGGTCCTTTGTAAGTATAGGCCAAGACAACGCTTAAAGCATTGGTTCCATGTTACACCGGTCTAAAACGGCTAAATAGCCGTACCGGTGCGCGATGGCGACGAGCCGCTCCGGCCGGAAGGTGCCCGCGGTGTCGATCCAGAGGCACTTGCCCTCCGCGACGCCCATGTCCACCGGCATCTGGGACGTCACTGCGAGCATGTGGCACAGCTGAGTCTTGCCCGTGCGGAACTCGCCGAAGATCTAAACAAGAAAGTTAAAAGCTGTTTGCCGCGCTAAAGTGGCAGGATCAGTTTGACTCTTCGGAATAACCGTCCGTCATGCCCTGACGCATCCGAGTCCAAGCTACCTGACCTCCGTACAGCGTACCACTTCGTACCATAAGTAAATGCCGAACCGGGCGACCGTGTTTGCGACCTCTACAAGAACCTCATTTTGAAATTTTAGGCCATACCGGAAGCCGTAAGCTTGCTCGGGATGGTACGTACGCTACAGCAGTACGGCCTGTGTTCGGGTACAGCCGTGGATTCGTGCTGGGCACATCACAGCGCTGACAACAGTACAACTTGAATCAGCATGCTCCCTAAACGTTTTAGCTTAAGTGATTAGTACCAACCGCTTTCTCCCGGAATATCATGGACCGCCAGACAATTCTGAACTTGGAATACTCTATGCTCTCGCACCCAGTGGACGCTCTAGAAGTAGGATCTTTATCCATGCCCAACTCAAAAATAGCTTTCCGGCCTAGAAATTCACTCACGGAGGCAAGCCCACGCTCAAGTTCACGCACTTCAAACGACTGACCACCGTCCCGCCCAACCCTCCAAGATAGAACAGACATTCCGAAGAGGTCTAAGTCCCTAGGGACACGACACTGCTCCGAACACACCTCGGTGATGCAGCCGGTCTCGATGCCACCGCCGAGCATGCGGTCCAGCTGGCGGGAGCCCGTCCCGATGTAGATGATGTCACCGCGCTTAATGTGCACCTCGCTCGCCGTCGTGAAGCCCATCGGCACTAGCTTGTAGGCCTCGTCCTGAAAGGTACCGGGTGAATGCGCGTAAATTGCTGTGCGTGTCAACGAACAATGATTTTCTCGGCCTTTTGCTTGAGGAAGCCGTACACGTCAAAGACCTGGGACTTCTTCGCGTAGGCGACCGCTTCGACGGTGAAGAAGCCGGCGTCCTTCAGGCTTTCGATGTCCAACGAGCGGACTCCGTGTTGCTGAAAGAAGCGCGTCAGTAGGAAAGTCTTTGGCCGTGAATTTGGATGCTTCGACAAATAAGTGCATTCAGATTAAGAAATCAGGTCGCATTACCTCGAGCTTCTCGATAGGAAGAAACTGCGTCTCCTCGTCCACCCCCGCCACGTTGGAGCTCTCGGCGATGGCCTCCGCGGCGGCTTGTGCAGTTACAGCGTCCTTATCATTCGCCAGTCGACGGACTTTTGGCGGAGTCATAATTGCGAGAAAAGTTCACAGAGGAATGCGGATGGGTGCTACGCAAAGCGGAAAAGCGATTAATTCTAAAATACACCTCTTTATCAATAAGGTGAGACTTTCTCCAAAATGCCTGCAGCAAGTACATTCCGCGTACGAATGCCACGCGTACTAAGGAGAACTAAGAATTAAATTTATTTTACATATTGAAGGCCAATTGGGCGCAGTTTTATCTAACAGTCTGGGCTTATTTTAGCATAGGCAATTTCAAGCAGAAACTTGAGTTTAGCAGGACGAGCGCAATACCACAAATTAACGGAATGAAATCGATTGCAAGCTCATAGCAGCATGCCGAAGACGCGACAACAAGCTCTTGTCTGGCCGGTTGTGCACGCACGTTCGTCGGACGGTCGACGGCTGCCCTTCGAGCCGGGAGAGAGTGGCCCGGAGAGAGCCGTTTGCTACGTCCTCCACCGGCCTATTTGCGTGGCGGCGGCGCAGCGGCGGACGGATCGATTTGTCGCAGCGCTGCGTGTTCAGAGACCGCCCATTAGAACTGTTCGCCGCGAGCAGCGCACTAGCAGCGGTGGAACGCTGCAACCGAATCATGTCGCTCGTATTAATTGGGTCCGGCGGAGTTAGATTTCGCTTAGATTAGGAGAGACAAAAGTCGCGATAACATACATTACCCAGACGGACGCTCTTGGTCGTACTGGTCATACTTAGCAGCGGTGACCGAGCTAACAGCGTGTGTACTGCGAGGCCGCCCCAGTGTGCGTCGTGGCAGAGCAGCAGCAACGGGCGGCAGGGGGTCGCATCTACTCTGCATCCTCATACCGATCCTCTCGCGAGCCTGCTCCACGTTGGGCACCTGCTATTGTGTATGTTGTCTAGGACGCTAACGCTACAATCACTATTAGTGAGAGCCTGTAGACGTGCTTCCTAAGTTGCTTCGAGGAGACGAGAACGCTCGCTCTCTGCCGACGGCTGAGCCCGCTCCTTAAGAATGCGCTAGCGCTCAGTACATAGTTAGCTATTGGACCCTCAGGGCTAACTACTGCCAAACATTCATTTTAGAAGGTTCTGTTTGACTAACGGTCCATCCAGAGGTTCCTGCAGTGGAACGGTGAAATAGTGTCGAACCGTGGCTTAGAACAAAGGAACAGTCGAGAGTTCGTTCTCAACGACCGGCGATGTTCAAGAATTGCCCACGAGTGTCGTGGATTCAGAATTCCTAGAAACTGAGTCGATATCTATTGCTGAGCACTGTGCTTCTCATCAACTTCATTATTTTCGAGTAAAATCAATGTTCGACGAAGAAGTCGGTGTTATGCAAGCGCTAAAACCTCAATCACTGTACTTGAGCGCCGAAGTTTTGGCTGGAGAAGACCGAACGAGCGTGAACAGACTCGCAACCAATCAACTCCTTTCAGCTCTCTACATATGTCCTCATGCAGGGATGTCTTGGAACTGATTTAAATTAAGAAGTACCGCAAGGCGGTTTACCGCATTCTGCCTACCAGATAGCGCTAATTCTGGCACCCCTACCAGCATCGCAGCTAATCTATGAGTAGTTGTCCCTCAAGACTAAGGCCACATTTGAAGAAGTAACTACAGGCGAAGCACGATAAAAAGAGAGCTCGTCGTACAAATACGAAACAAAAATTTATGGGCACTTTATGGTTTAACAAGAGACGTTAAAAATCGATAAACATTGTGTAAAGAACTACCAAGAGGAGTCCGAAACTAATCCCGCAAGAAGTCAACAAAAGAGGCATGAAGAAATCATGTACATCCCAAAACGATTGAAAAGTCATCCCGTAGAGAGCTGCACATCCGTACAGTCCAGCGAACGTGAAGGCGACGATGCTCGCGCAGATGACGACCTTTCGGAGTTTCTCATGTTTCTCCAGAGCTCTGTCGCGTCCCGGAGCCCAAGTGGCGTCGGCCATGTATTTGTCGGCGATCCAGCGATCCATCCGAAGCAGTTTGACAGCGGCCACCGAAGCAAGAAGAGCGAGCAAGAGATTCGTGCACATGACGAAGTGCCACTCGAAAGAGGCCAGGTTGCTCTCCACGAAGTCGACGATCGTCTGGTCGATATCACCCGGATGCGTGTATTGCGTGGAGCGTCTCGCGTAGAGGATACCTTAAAGCTCCACAAGTTTCAGTGAAGCTCTAGGGTTCAACTAACCTATGGGCAGTAGCAGGAGCGTGACGACGGCCAAGAGCGCAAGGGATTTCAGTCGAGTGGACAGCCTCGGCGGTATTGGGATCTAAAAACACCAACATAATCCAACACGATGGAGTTTGAGGCGTATGACTGCGTAGCGTCTACCCTCCCTCATCCTCTATGTTCGCTTTCGGCTTACCTCGGGCAAATTCAGCGTCTTCCTATGGCGGTTGACGATTCCGCTCAGACGGCGATTAGTCACCAGAACTCGGCCAAGCGTCCGTCGACGGAGGAAGCCGAGGACGAGCAGCGCGGTTTCGATCGGAAGCTTCATGGAAATAACCGTAGCAGCGGATTCGGTTGAATTCTAAAACGTACCTCTTTATTTGTGCAATATTTACGCAAGAGTACGAAAAAAGTTTCCACACTCGGAAACTCACGATGCGTAGTTCGATGAAACTTGTGGGACGGGAACTAGGATACAATAAACTGCATAAAATGCATACAGCAAGTACCTAAGTTGCGCACAAATGCGTGCAGGAATGTTTACTAAGAAGCACACATCGTCAAAACCAAGTTAACGCAGCTTAGCTAAAAGTTTGGGTTGAATTTATCATAAGCATAAATCAGAATTGCAAGATGAGCGCAGTCCCATAACAAACGAAATGAATGTCGGAAACGAGCACGCACATAGCAGCATTCGAAAGCCGCGACAACGACAAGCCAGACAACAATCTGGCCGTTTGTGCACGCACGTTCGTCCGACGGTCGACGGCGGCCGTTCGAGCAAGTGGCCAAGAGAGCCCTTTGCGACTTCCTCCCCGGTCAAGCCTACGTGGTGGCGGCGCAGCAGCGGACCGATCGATTTGGTGCAGCGCTGCGTGTTCACAAGCTCACGAGAGTTGTCCGCCGCGAGCAGGGTATCGCAGCAGCAGTCCGACGCTGCAGGCCGAGTAAAGTTACTCGTAATAAATGGGGCCCAGCAGAAAAGGGCACAATTGTTTCGTAAAAGGTGACCCTGAACGGCCCTCGGAGTAAGATGGACCTTTTCGTTGGGTGTAACGTCTCTGCGCAGGCGCAAGCGACGCTTTGATCGGGCTAGCAGCTACCGCTGAGCAAGCGACAAAGCGTACCGGAGCCCGCACCAGCGTGCGACGTGGCAAAACAGCAGCAACGAGCGGAAGGGTTCGCTGCTCCGCAGCCTCGTATCGACCGGCTAGCAAGCCTGGGCATAAAGCAAACACCCATAACATACTGCGTGGGTGTTTGCCATGTTGTATGGTCATACTATGTGGTGTGACCATGCCATAGAGTATACTAACCTAGCAGTAAAACTACGTAAAGCACCGAAAGTGACCTCTCGTTATTGACGGATCCCCTACTTCCCGAACAAAGTATGGAAATGTTTGGCTTTTGAACAACGAGTACGAACGGCAGGGGTATGCGAAGAAGGTTGGGCCATGCGTAACAGTAGCATGTCAAGCAGATATTTATTTATTGAAATACGTGTAAAACACGTGACAAAGAATGCGAAATAAAACGTCAAAGAAACGAACACTAGGCAAGGGAAACTCATTTGACATGAAAAGTAGTATAGCGGCTAAGGTCGGCGGAAAGAAGAGCCTGTCTGAAACCTGAAACAGAATTAATGGTGACAATATTATCCGGCAATTTGATAGACTTTGACAACCCGAACGAAGAAGGAAGATGAACGCACTTGAGTGCGCACCCTAGGACACCGCAGCTTAAGTTTATTGCCTCTAACTGACCGGTAGTATTCAACGGAATTAGTCATGATCTTTGCTTTGCCGACTGAGTACTTGTGAAACAGGATAAGGTCCGCTACAAGCCTTCTGTATTCAAGCGTGTGCATACCTAAAAGCTTGTAACGCTCTGTGAAAGGGAGATCACACATAGTGGGTGATGTACGGGCTAGGATAAGCTTGGATGCACGACGTTGAACTTTTTCAAGCTCCAGGGTAAGTATCGCTGAAGTAGGGTTAAACACTGGAGAGCAGTATTCCAAAAATGGACCTGACATAGACACTGAATAATTTGGCGAGGAGGTCCGGATTACGGGAACGAACTGCCTTCAGTAGACAGAAAAGCCTCCGAGACGCGGAGCTAACGACACGTTTTATGTGTTCCTTGAATTTTAAGTCACGAGTAATGTGAACTCCGAGATCTCGTACAGGAAGGTTGGGTCATGCGTAACAGTAGCATGTCAAGCAGGTATCGACAAAGTAGGTAGCCTTCCGTGAGACAAGAATGGTCTTCATACCGACGAGACTGAACATTTAGATTTACATTCATTCACTTCGACGTAACAAGCATCTGACCGCAGGTCCGACTTTATTAGCATATAGAGGCAAAAGCCCCGAGCCCTTGAACACGGTGGGGAAATCGGCGCAGCGGGCGCCTTGTGAAACGGCGCCAGAGTTCCCAATGATATTTTCTCACATGCTTGAATATGTGCAAAATATACGAACAAAAGGAACCCATGTAATCAAGCGAGTCTCGCTCTAGGATCGCATGAAACGATACTGTGTGCTGCTGAGTCACGCAGCTATGGAGTCGAGCTGGAATGATCCCACCGTGACACTCGTCGTTTGTGCAACTCTGCTCCGTCGCAGCTTTGCAATGAGGCTGCCGAGCAGTGCATGTCGGTAGGGCTTGATGAAATAGATGGTGAAGATCGGATTCACAACGGGAATCCACGAGCAGAAGCTCGTGCTGGAAACGATCACCGAACGCAGGCCCACTGCGCCGGAAATGACCACGACGATGCCCGCCCCAAGCGGCAGGACGAACACGAACATCGGCGTGATTGCCTAAAATTTCAACGTGCAGGACACTGCTTATGCTGCTTGGCGCTTTCTATGCATCATGTTTTTTTGGTTACGTAGAACCTAAGCATTAGCCGGGCAAACAATAGTGCAACTTTTTCGATGCTTATTCTCCTATCTTTTCGGTTGCAACTACGTTCGCCTACTACGTGATTTATCCCTAAAACTTTAGGCTTTCCTCGGCTTGAGGTTGAGCCCTAGCGAACAGCCTAGGTCTTAGCTCATGCGTGCGACGGAAAAGCACTAAGCATGCCGATCAAATGCGGTCCTGCGAATTTACGTTTTCTGTTGTAGCTGACTACGCACCTGCGCCAACAACGCCCATCCGACTTGTCGCTGCAGGCTCTGTCTCGCCGGATTTGTGCCGAATGTGGAGCGTCGCAGGAAACGGTGCACTTTGTAAGCGCAGAAGACCACCGTCGCATACGTCACGTTGACGACTATGAAAGCTGCGAGGCACGGCGGCGAGCTGTCGAGGATCTAAAGGGCAAAACTGAATGAAACTGTCCAGAGAAGCAGGGGCCTTGCCTTGTCCGAAATGTAAAGCTCCATTCGATCGTGACACGGATATGCAGCAATGATGTTGGCTTTATCGACAATCGTTCGTTCCCACGCGGGCATCCAAGTCAGCAGGTTTATCGTCGGTACTACTGAGGCCAGTGCAACGACTAGCAGAAAGCCTGCAAGTTGCTGCGGGCCCGTCAGGCGGTAGTTCCTGCAGTTATGAACGTGGACACATGGTAGAATGCCGCATTTCTACTCTCTTTGCAGTTGTTCAGTGTTCACTGAAGGAGGGACAGGGACAGAGCTAGTGAGAGAGGCAAAATCCTACAATGACAGACCGACAGACCGACAATAAATGCTTTTCTCAACCAAAAATCGACCAAAATTTGGACACTTTCGGCAAATATTGCGAGACATTTGGGCCGCGATGACATACACTGTCGTGCTCTACATGCCAAAAAAATGTGCAATGGCCATGTCCTCTCCGCAAAGCGTTTTTGCGAGGTCCTCTCTGGGAGGACCAAATGCACCAAACGGGTCCTTATGATTCAACGCGTAGATTTTTAAATGCTAGTCTCAGCAAAACCCATTTCCCGACTACCATCGTAGTTCCGTGCGGGGCTTACCTGCATATAACGAGATAGCGGTACGCCATCGGGAATGCGACGATGGCAACCGCGAAGTACAACGCGAATAGGTAGAATGTAACTGGGCCGAATGGGTGCATACCGAGATCGAGACCGTTGTTGATGACGACAAACATTCCACCCCGAATGTCGGCGTGCTAAGTTCGGTTGTTTCTCGCGCAAACAAACAAGGCTAATACTGACTTAAACAGGTGTTCGACGTCGCCCAGCTATTCAGAATTCTTTTATTAAGAATTCAGCATAACATACAGACTCCAGAATTCAGAAAAGACCATCCTACCTAATTCAGGTATTGAGGACTAGGCGAAACGTGCCGCACGCTAAGTGTCGACAAATTTGCAAATTTCCACTGTATTTGTTGGCTTTAGCACTAAACTTTCGTTGGTTTTGCATGCGGCCGGTTTTGTTCGAGCATCGCGGGAAATGTGTTTTTAGGTCCTCAAAAAGTTCAGACATAGATTCAGAATTCAGGCGATTTTCCACTTCAGAATTCCTAATACAAAGGCCACTACAGAAATTTGAAAAGAACCTAGGGCGTTCTTTTACGACCCTGGAATGAAAACACTTACGATTTCCGCCACAAACTCGCCACCGCAAACAGCGAGTCTGCGAAGCAGTTGCACAGAATAAGCTTGCTGTACGCTTGTAGTTCGCTGGCCCTGCATCGGATCACGATGACGGCGAGCAGGATGTTCAGTGATACGCTTGCGAAGGCGGCCAAGGTCTCGGATGTCCGTAATGCTGGTGGGATGCATTGCGGCTTCATGGACACGTCCAATCTTAGCGTGTAGCTAGAGTAATGCTAGAACGGATGTCAACGATAAGCAAAGAAACGTATATCGCATTTTTCGAATGCCGCAGCTCCCATAAATAGAGCCCTCCCTCGAGTATAGCGCCTCAAATTACTTGCGCCGCCATATAAGGTACGCGGAGAGAAATAGGTAAGCTTCTAAAAATTTTTAACGATTCAAAAATTTGCTCACGTTGGTGCTACGAAAAAAAGTAGAGCCACAGGGATATTATTTTAAAGATATATGCGATCCTAAACCCGATACTTTACGCCGAATTTAAGGTAAAGGGATTTTCGCACTTTCGCCGGGAAGCGCGCGACAGTTTTGAGACTAAACTGGTTTTTGTCGGATTAAGTGACGAACAGTTATTGAAATCGACGAAACGCATACAAACGAAAATGTGTTTGCCACTATCAAATCCCTTAATTGCTGCCCTTTTGGAGTTTTCGCAAATGAGATCTTGATCGAGGGGATACAAAATACGTAGACCTGCGATAGTGGCTCCTACAAACAGGCGCCACCACCAGCATTGCCATGCCGCTTGCTCAGTGACGCGTAATTTGACAGCCATTTGCGGACTTTTACGTTTATAGTCTTAAAAGGGCAAAGCTTTAGAAAAATGGAGGCATCACGTTCGTTAATCCGGCGAATTACTTACGTAGCCCCGACTTTCGTGAACTAAAAAATTAGTTTTTCAAAATCAAAGCCCTAGTTTCTGTCGGCAACGATGAGCAAACGCTGTTGTCGACGCAAAGTAAAGTGCGACTTGCAAGCGCATTAGCAGTGTGTATTGCTGGAACGACCTAGCAACTGAGAGACTGAGAGCTGAGAGCAACTGAACATTCCGTACAGCTTCTATTCCCTGTCTTAAGGGCCAGTTGCAAACTTATTCTCCATTTGTTAAGTATTCTCCACCGATGACGTTGCGTGGTCACGCAAAATGATGGGCAGGATGTACTCTTGACCTGCAGCTGTTGGCATAGCATTGGGTTGAACAGGCAGAGAACTATTGTCTACTTATGTCCGAAGGGATTCTAACCAAGTGGGCGGGCGCGGGGAGTCTACTCGAAGAAGAAGCCCGTTTGAGAAGTGCGGTATGTCTGCGAAAACCCGAACGCAAGCGGGAACACGTCCGATGTCCGGCCTTCTCGTTGGTAGACAGTGGAATGCTGTAAGTGTTAGATACGAAAGTTTTGTTGGAATAGCTACTAGGTGTTCTTTGAAATCCCATTCCCCGTGCTCTAAATTATTCCCCGTCTTCAGGGCCGCTTGAAAAATCATTTCCTATTCACTACATGGAATGAAAGTTTTACACTTAACTAGGCTGCTGAGGACCCTCTTAGGGAGTGAAAATGGGTTCGACTCTAGTCAAAAGCCTATCACAAAGGGGCCAGCGGGCAAACCCTGGAAGGTGATCACGGTGAACAGGTAAAACTGTCGTTTGTTATGCGGCACCGGCGCAATCCCGTTAAATTTTCCGCCTAGATTCTTTACGAATTTTTGGGTTCTGTATTTCAAGACGTCGTCGATGCCTTGCTAATGAGCACTTTTGTCAGGACATTGCCCGCGTTTGGATCATTGCGCTATTGGATGCTTGAGAATCAAAGAGAGTAACACATTCTGAACGGCTCTATGTTTTTGGCACAATGGGGCGGGTGACTGCGGCATGACGACTTTCGCACTAACTAGTTAGCACTTGTTAATCCGGTGATCTTTCCGATTATACGATCACCGAGACAAAAAAGCGCGAAGCAGCTAGTCGCCAGTACGGCGGCACGTGATGGAGCGCAGAGGCAGCACCAAATGCAGGAATAGCGTCGGCCGCTAGAGACTGAGTCGCATGGTTGGAGGCCGTCCAGAAATTGTGTAATCATTACATCGCCCTTTTTGGCCCCCCCCCCTCCACTGGGTGTAATCAATTTTTGCACTGAATTTCCCGGAAGCCCGACCCTCTCCCTCCCTCCTGCAATGATTACATAATTTCTGGACGCTTCCTTGCGATTGAACTTGGATGAAGCGTGGTCAGACGCGGACTCATTCAGGGGTACAATCCGTGGGCTTTTGAGGTGGTCTGCCTGAAGCCAATGCAATCGCCTCGAGCTAATTAGTACTTGTTAATCCGGTGATCCCTTCCATTCTGCGATCACCGAGACAAACAAGCACGAAACAGCTAGCAGCAAACTCGACGGAATATGCAGAAATATCGACCATGCTACCGCTCCCGGACTAACAAGTGCCAGTTCGTTCTTCCACACAGAATTTGGCGACTAGTCAGGCCTGGGGTTGCAGCACAAGCGAGAACAGTCAGCTGCCGGACCCTCAGGACTAACCATTGCCAAACCTTGGCTTGAAAGCACGGTTAGCCAACAGTTAGTCCAGAAGTTTCGGTACTCAAGGGGAAAATAGGCCGAACGTTGCATGCATAGAGGAACTGAGGGTTTCGGAGAAAAATCTGGATATTTATACCACGTTTACGCGCACAGATCACGACCAACGTTCGTCCTCAACGTTAGAACTACGTCCAAGAATACCCAAAACTCGGAAACGGGGTCGGTTTAACTCTGAGCGCAGAACCTCTCATCAGGTTCAATGATTTCCGAGCGATAACAAAGTTTGGCATCGTACGAAATTTGTGTTACTCTGGATCGGGATCCTTTACTTGGTTTATTCGAACACTGACATTTTGAACAGTATGACTAACCTGACTATGATTTCAATGAAACCCAATCAAATCTTACACCAGTCCGTGCTTTGAAGCAGCGGACATCCATGCAAATCAGCGCCAGTAGTGACTGACGAGCCGACATCAGACTTGACGCTAGTAACCAAAGGCCGACCGGAGGTGGTCGTAGTGGCAGCAGAGACGCGGGAATCTAAAAAACCAAACCGAGACCGAGACTCAGGCTGATTCTAAAAAATGAACCGACACCAAGACCGAGACGACCAAAATGCACTGTACGTCTCGGAAAACCGAGAACGAGACCGAGATTTCAACAATTTTTTATTTCTTTTATACTAAGCAGGGGTAGCGCATTAGCGGTAGAAAATGCTTTTTACTCGTCTACTAGTTAACTACCCGGTAAGTTCTGGACCCGCCGCAGGCACATGCCCTACCTGACGGGCGTTCTGGTCTCCGGACCCATCGGTTTGCAGCGAGGTACGCCTGCGAGGAGCTCCAAATTCATCTCCGCTCCTTATGCGTTTCAGCAGAATTTTGTGCAAAGGCTACGTCTACTTCTATCGTCTGCGGGGTTTAACGTCTTGTCGACGACAATGGCATTGCGGTGATTGAAGACGGAAGTTTTGTGAAAAATGTCGCATAAAACTGCTTCAGACTGTGAACTTAAAGCATTACTTGGTTTGCAATCGTGTACCTTCTGAGCACACAGCGATGCGAACCTTGTGCGTGAAATTTAGCGGTTCATTAAGACCATTCTGGAACAAGTGGCAAATAGTTGACCCACCAATCTTTCTTCAACGAACAACTAGTTTGCCGGAAGCAACGAAAAACCGGTTGTGTGTCCTTCCGAAGTCACTCGTCGCCTGTGATGCGTTCTCGCTGCCCGGCGAACAAAGCACCTTGACAAAATGACTCTCTCCGGTTTCGGCTCCTCTATGAATTTTTTTCATGCGCGTATGATACCTATTCAAAGCTTGGCAATTGAGTTTGATATTCGCAGTTAATGAGAATTTTGTTAAACATTTAAGCGTAGATCCTAAGCACTTTAGCGCTATGAAACACCTCTTCGTGCTGATCGCAACCGGCCTATGCCTCGCTGTACTTATCAGTGCAACTGCCCAAGATGCGGCTGAAAGTCTCATGCAGGAGCCCGCTCCGAATGGCAAGCTAAGGTTGGGCAAACGCGAAACCCACGTGGAGGTAAGCTCGATCGACCTGCTTACCAGGGCCGTATTTAGCGGGGGGGGGGACCCTTTGGCGAAGAAATTTTTTTTAGAAAGTTAGTAAATTTTCGAGACAGAAAGGCTCTAAATAAGTACAAATAGCCTAAATATGCCATTTTTGACGTCATTTTAGCGATATGAGGCCCTTTTGACCCTTCTTGGTCCCTTTTAGGGGTTCACCCCCTCCCCCCTGCTCCCGACCTCCACCCCCCCCTTTATCCTGAAATCCTGCCTACGGCACTGCTGCTTACCTTCCGACGGATACGTCTAAGTCGTCGCTAGCAAATACCAGCGTATGGGGCTTGTCTCTTCTTAAAATGTTCCTCTTCAGGAGCTGCGGATCTTCAAGCGAGCCTCTCCCCGGCGACAGTCTCAGAACCACGAAGCAGTGATGCCGGCACTTCGTCCGCCGCCCTCTCACCGCTAAGTGCGATTGCCTTTACTCGATGTCGCGTTTTGTATGAACGAAGTTCTGAACAACAATATTTAGATGCAATTTCGTAAGGCGGGCTAATATTTGTAGGCAGTGAGGCTGCGATTAAAGTCATTTTGTTTCGACGTTATCGGTGTAGCAGTATTAGATGTACACATTTCGATGATTCATTTGGTTTCCTAATCATGCTTGCCAGTGCCCTCTTGCATTTCGGAGATGCGATTGCGATGCCGTCCTCGTTTGTGCCCTGTAAACCGCCGCCAGTGACGATGCCCAAAAAGTCTCACGGACTGTTCGCAAATTATACTCTTAATGACGCTGTTCAAAAGCTAGATCTGAGAATTGAATTTGTAAGGTAATTATCGGCCCGGGCGTTACGTTTTGGGGGTAAAATGTGAAAAAAAGAACCAAGCATTTTCCAGTGTGTGAAAACGGGCGAGGTTCTGCACAAAGCTTACATTCAATCAGGTAATTAGCAAACGGAAGAGAACGAATGGGCAAAACTGTAGTTATATGAAATAGGGCTATGCGGACGAGGACGGCGACTGCCCGGTGTAGAGCTTCACTCGCTTGACGATCTTCTTCCTGCAGAAGTGGCACACCGAGAGACCGTTGGCGCAGTGCAGGCAGATCAGGTGGCCACAGATGGCGCCTTTGGGCTCAGGCACTTCAAAGGTCGTATCGCACTGCCGGAGCCAGCAGACCGGGCACAGCGGCTGCAGCGGGATCTCTTCGTCTTTCTTGACGAGCTCCGCTTGCGTCCGTGCGACTAAATGTGCGTGGTGTAAGTCGAAAAAGTTCCGACACAACAAGCTCTACCTTGTTCTTCGGCCACTTTTAATTGTCTGCTGAGCCTGTCCACGTTCTTTCGCTCGAAGAACAGCTGCTTACGAAGCCTAAATTAGAGATACCGGACTCTGGTCGTCGTAAGCAGCTTGGCTCACTTTTCGCGCGCATGCCTGCCGCTCTCGTCCTGTGCGTCGCGCAGGTGCTGAACGCTGGGATCGGGCTTGGCTTCGTAATACACAGCGACTCTGTAGGCCATCTCTTCTGAGTGGAGAAAGGCATGGAAGGACGCGTAACCGCACTTGCGGGCTTCTTCTTCGCCTTCAATGTTTGCGTCGACCCTAGAACAATGTTGCCCTGCTAATACAATAGTTGAAGGGTGCATAACACCTTGATCTGTACCAGACAAAATACTTACCTAGCTGAAACAGAACCAGTCCGCCGAAGGTTAAGCTAACGAAATATTGAGTAATAATTCGGCATATAATGTTAAATTTTCGGCAGAGGGCCCATAGCGGAGGGCCAAAAATTCCGACCCACTGGCCTTTGTTCTGTGCTTCGAAGAAAAATCTGAATATTAAACATAGATGTAGCATTGTGGCCTACCTGATTGCTTGCTTCAGCGGCTCTAGCATAATTCCATCGGGAAACGAAAACAGAGTGGCGAACACAGCACCTTGCAGGCCTTCAAAGCCAGCGCCACCTACCACAGAACTCGAAGCTGACTGTGTGGCCTGAGTAGCAGTGGCCGACGCTGAACATCAGGATTATAACCGTAGCGGCAAGAACGAATAGGTACCGTCAAGCAACTCGTTTACTTGTACCGTCAAGTTCTCAATGGTACGCTTCTCGTCTTCCAGTAGCGCGGCTAACTGTGCCGCTCGATTAGCTGCAAACATGCCTTCAGTTATATTGCAAATCATTGAACTTTTGGATCATTAACCTTTCGCATCGGATTTCGGGATAAGGTTTGAAAGAATCGGGAAGCGAAGTTTTATCGAATGTTCTAGCAAATAAAGCAAAAATCAGCTTGGCGGCGCCCAGCGTTCATGCCATTAGACCTAGAGCTAAATATGGGATTCCGGTATTATGTAGTGCCGTATGGGGGGGGGCAAGAATTACGGGGAGGGCGGGGGGGAGGGTGGGGCATGACCTAAAATCTGATGCCGTATGGGGGCGGGGCAAATCGATCACTAAGTTAACTAAACAAAATATAATTGACATAATAGCGCTTAATTAGCACAGTTAAATATAAACTAACGCTTACTACACACACACACATACTACAACCAGCGGGATAAGTGTCGGAATTGGAATTCCAGGATACATGGTACATACCTTCTTCGCTTGCTTTCCTTTCCGCTTCGTGCAGCTGTGCGTGAACTCGACGTAGTTTCTCTAAAGTCCTCTTTTCAACGACCAGGATTTCAGGGATGTGAAGAAAAGGGCAGGGATGCCCTACAGCCAACAAAACTTGCCTTGATGTGCACCTTCCACATCCTGAAGCTTCCTCGTAAAATCCGCCCGAGTTTTTGCTTGCGTTTGTCTAGCTTCTTCGAGTTGCGCAAGCGCTAGACGACAAATAAAAGGGCTATTAGCTTTTGAAACAAAAATACTTCTGGCCTGGTCCTCCTTGACTTTCTCCAGCTCCTCTACCGCTACGTCGTTCATTCTAGCCTCAGCCTTCTTTGATGCCCGGTTCGCCTTTAAGCGTTCGTTCTCCGCCTTCAAGTCCTCGTGCTGGTGCAAGAGACCGTCGTAGACTTTGTTGGCATGGCTTAGCCCTTTGTCCTTCTCCGCCAGTTCGTCCTTGAGCTTCTTGACCTCCAAGGGGTCGGTGCCTTCTGCGATGGAGGCATCAACACGGGCTACAACATTCGGTAGGCTAAAATTTAATGATAAATTCGTCTAACCTTGTAACTCTTCGTTGTGCTTTGTTAGTCGGTTGTTGGTTTTGTTCGCTGCTTTCAGCTCCGATTTAACTTGAGTTAGCTCTTCTTCGAGCGATGCCAGTTTGTCATTAACGGCTAGAAAACAGTTTTAAGGCAAGTTGCATTGGCACAATCGTACATTTCAAAGTGGTTTCCTTCTGTCGCAGTTCGTTCTCTAGGGCAGACATGCGGTTGATCGTGGCTCCTTCTGCCAGCAGGAAACGGTGGCGGAGATCGTGCTGGAGCGAGGGCTTGTACTTTCCTAAAATGCTTTTATGAATTCCACAAGCTAATGCAAGTACAGAAATTAAGGCAGTGAGAAGCTAAGCCGAAAAGTGTTGACGCGGGGGGCGTGGGGTCCAAAATGCCCCCCCCCCTACGATGCCTTGAAAAAGAGCATGACTTCCTGGGTCACGCTCAATCTTACCTTTCTTACTCTTAAAAGAGGTTTTCAGCAGGTCCGCCGCGCGCATTGTGAAAGAGCCCACGCTGCGGACTCCAGTGACTCAGCTGCATAGTACACAAAGTCATCATTGGGCTGAGCCGCTGATTCGTCACCAGTCACTGGCCGATCTTTCTAAAGTTGCCGGTAAACTGCAGTATTTACCTTTAGCCACCTTTCCCGCAAGCGACTTGAAAAGATCGCATGCCTCATCATCGTCAGGCACGAGTTCAAGGTACCCTTCAAAGGCCTGTCGCGCTTTTGCATATAGGCCCATGGCTGAAAGCGATTTGGCTCGAAGAAGAAGAGCGTCATGAAAGTTGATGTCCAGCTCAAGGGCCGCTTGGGCGTCGGCCAACGCCTTCTCGGCTCTAAACACGAACGACCATCGCAAGCAGGGCTGGATTCTGATTCTGAATTTTGAAAATTCTGACGTTTTTGGCGCTTCTGAATTCTGAATTCTGAAAAGGCCCAAAATGTCAGAATAAGCACTAGGTAAAACGACATTTTGGGGGACCCTTTGCACTTGCTAAAGTGGCCCGCCGCAGGCGCTTCCCGGACAAAATATACACTTATTTTAACAAATTTTGCCCAAATATCGCTGGTATCGCCAGCAGCGGGCCATATTCCAGACATCGTTTTGTTATAGGTGTTGTTTATGAAACTCGGTCCCACGAGCCAAGCCCGTGTTTCCTACATTAGCACATTTTCGATTTTTTGGGGGCCGACCATAAAGTCTATAATCATTGCAGAGCCTTTTGTTACCCCACCCGCTCCCCCAAATGTGGTCAAACTATGTTCACAACTGAGTTCAAAACAGCCCGCCGTAGGCGACACCAGCAAAATTTTAGGCGCAAATTTGAGAAATATAGCCAAAATTTGCTCTGGGCGGCGCCTAGCGGCGGGCCGATTTTACCTAGTTCTGAGTCGCTGAGTAGAATCGCTAGCTCTACCCGGCTCCCCTCCCCAAGGGCGTACCTAGGACCCCTCGGGAGGGGGGGGGGATGGTAAGGGGGGACCCTTACCTATTTTTTCGGCGCCGGCCTTTGGCCGGCGC
>JNEY01000043.1:234776-264430 GCA_020875895.1 Aphelenchus avenae | reverse complement strand
CCCCCCCCCGTACCGTAGCCGTACCCGTATTTTACGGCTACGGCTACGGGTACGGCCCGTAATACGGTACGGGTGTCCATCTCTACGTCAGACTATTAGTCTCGCACTATTGGGCCTGGGCCATCGTCACTGACGACCCCAAAGCGTAGTTTTGTTTAGCGAACAACGTTCCTCATTACGAGTGTGACGCTAGCGGCGAAGTTTACGAAGCCCAACGGACACTATACAGCCATAGAAGTCGATTTGATGCCGTTAAACAACGCAAGTGCAAGGAATGCGGGAAGGAAACCACATGCGCGAGCAAGCTGCTTGTGCACACGCGCGTTCATAGCGGCGAAAGACCTTTCAAATGCGACGAATGCAGGAAGGAATTCGCAGACGCAAGCCATTTGCTCGTACACAGGCGAGTCCATACCGGCGAGAGACCTTTCAAATGCGAGGAATGCGGTCATCGTTTCGCTCATAAATCGAGTCTGGAGGTTCATAAGCGGCGACACGCTGGCGAAAAGCCATACGAATGCAACGAGTGTGGGAAAGGACTCGCCAACTCCACTGACCTAAACGTCCATAAGGGACTTCATACCGGCGAGAAAGCGTACAAGTGCGAAGTATGCGGCAACACTTTTGGTCAGTCCAGCGGCGTCTCGCACATGCGAACTCACACCGGCGAGAAGCCATACAAATGTGAGGAATGTCCTTGGCATTTCGCAAATTCGACGCACCTCAGGATCCACAAGCGGCTGCACAGTGGCGGCCGACCGTACGAATGTAACCAGTGTACGAAACGTTTCACACAACTGGCTCATCCTTCCACCCACAAGCGCATGCACTCTGGAGAGAAACCGTATGAATGCGAGGAATGTGGTCGAAGTTTTGCCCAAAAAACAGCATCTCGACGGTCACATGCGAACTCATACGGGCGTGAAACCATACAAATGTGACGAATGTCCTAAGCGTTTCGCAAAGTCGGAGCACCTGGCACGCCACAAACGGATGCACAGCGGCGACCTGCCTTACGAATGCAGTGTCTGCCAGAAGCGTTTTCTGCGGCAGGATCAACTCACGTACCACGTGGCAGGTCATACTGGCGAAAAGCCACACAAATGCCCTCACTGTCACGTGTCGTATGCGCGACGTCCTGACCTCCAGAGGCATGCGCGACGTTGGCACAATGGAAAGCAACCCTAGTGTTGCGTAACGGGTTCACCGCCAGTTCATTCTTGTCTACCTACCACATTCGTCTTCATCGCTTTGAGGTCCATGTTTAGGCCATTAAGACCTTGCAGTAAATACTCGTTCAACAATAAGGCCTTAAACAGTTTGCGTCCTACCTCTCTGCGAAATCCCCAGCACTCAGTCATTAACACGAACAATAACATTGTGTAGTTGCGGGTATACGATCACAAGGATACACCTTAGACCCACAGAAGTAAACGATGTGCACGCGATTCTCGCGTCTTAAGTATGGTTCTTTCTTGTTTCTAGCCAAAATTAAGCATAGCTTTCGATCACTTGAAAAGAGACCCGGACAATCTCGCGAGCAGAGGGGCTTATTCGATAATGAATTCAGATCGTGTCGCGTGGCTGGCGAAAATTTGGCGACGATGACGCTGTCTTCGTCAACGATAAAGCTTCGTAACTACGACGTTCATAACTCCCCCCGTAGCACCACCCGGATTTGTGAAAACTATCATGTGATTTCGATTCAAGCTATTGAATTGGCCAGCATGGTTTACATTATGATTGATGCATGCTTATTTCCGAGTTCAAGTTGTTTGCCACCGATGACCCACTGAACCTCGGCGTTCCCTTGTTCCATCCTTCCGTCTCGGTCAAGAGCCGCCAGACAGCCCTTCTCGGTGATCTATGCAAACACTGTCCTGAGGAAACAAAAAAAGAACGTCTGCGACAAGTGTTTATCCTCCTTGAATGGAAGGAAAGGGAGAGCATTGCGACAGCCGGCGACGAGTTGCGGCGGCCGACGACGAATATCCGCCGATTATTGTCGGATTTGCGGCCTCGTCGTGGTCATTCTGAGACGCAGAGACGCAGAAGTTTGCTGTTGTCTCGTTAGCCGAATGCGACGACTTTCACTATCATTACCGCTTTAAACTTTGGCAGCTTTGACGCTGTTTGCGGATGATCTATTGTGTTAAATTTGTGAATGCTGCGAATTGCTGCAAATGCCTGCTTTAATCGCTAATGCGAAACCTATTTCGAACGGTCATCGTCCTCGTCATCGTGACCGTAAGCTGCGTGATGAACGAGAACAGCAGCGTCTCAAGTAAGTTCATAGGCGTTGACGGTGATCTGCTTGTAAAGCTGATGCTTACACCCTTAGTGCTCATAGGCGTAGGCAGGCTGATGCGGATGATTCTGCCTCAGTAAGAAACAAGAAGCCTTTGCATAGCCTCATAACTGTCTGCTTGCAACTATCCCTTACCAGTAAAAGCCTAGAAAAATAGAGCTGTAATCGATAGAAAACATTTAGCAAGTGGAGAACGCACTGGAAGGGTCACTTAATGTGCTGGAATTTGTGCACTATTTGTGAAACACTGTTCTCTCGCGATACAGGTCCACTCCTCTTATAGTCTCCATAGCTGGTCCGCATGAGGAAATTTAAAACAAAATTAGCAGAAGGACGACCAAAATCTCTCGAATATCTCCTGGAAAGAGCTTATCCTCATTAGGCCTTAACGTTTCTTTATAAAGCATGGTGGAGGACGCGACACTTGCACCCTAGGATCCCACTTTTGTTATCATGATCATTAGAGAATCGCGGGTCTCATCGGACTGCGGTTCTGGTGCTAGCAAAGCAAAAGCCGTTTGATCTTGCGGGCCACAACTGACATTTGCAGACACTTCTGAAGGCGAGAAGCAGCTGAGCACTTCGAAGGAGTACATTCTGCATACCTCTAAGCTTAACGCGTTCTTCCATCGGACCGCCATTATGGCATTTTTAAAGGTAAGCCTTCCGTGTCCCCCAATGTCAACGGCTGAAATGGACGTAGGCAAAAGCAAAAAATGTGCTCTCCACGCTTCCGTACACGGAGCACGTGGTCTACGGTCAATGCGCCACTGAAGCACCGACGCCAGTCGAGCTCGCAAAGTGCGTCGTCGCGTTGCTCCGCGCTCGAGACGAGATGCGCCTCGTTCAAGAGATATCTTCCGCTACCTTCGACGACCAGCCGAGAACGCTCGACATGTGGTTTGGCCATTTGCGGAAGATTCTTCTGCCCAGTGGTCCGAACCGGCCGGTCCAGAATGGCCATACCGAGATTGTGCTGAAGAGGCCACACAAGTAAGTTGTAAGCTTTGGCACTTGGTCCGTGTGCCGTTTTGCGTTCCGTTTTCTCAATAGTTCCGTACCGTTCCCCCTGAAGCCGTGTTGCATGCAAGAGAAGTACAAATATAGCATCCGGTTTTGCAATGAGGGGTCATGAGCCTCCTGCTGACCTGTTATATCGAGGCCGCTATCGCAGATACGCATAGTGTGCAAAAAGGTTTGAAGTCGGGCCTTAGGGAGCTTTCTAAACAGAGAATCGATTGTGCCGCTTACCGTATTTCTTCGAATGTAGCCCCAGGGGCTATATTTTTCGGAACGGATTTTTTCGGAAAAAAATAAATTTTAAAAATTATTTTAAATTTTATTTGTCATCAGTAAGGCTCGTAGTCCATTCTAAAATTCTTATTTTATCGTTATATCCAAATATGGCCTTAGATTTGAAGTCCGCATACCCCAGATGCGTATCTAGAAATCTTTGGGTGGGGCTATATTAGAGGGGGGGGGGCTCTATTAGAGGTGGGGCTATATTCGAAGAAATACGGTATTCTTCTTTCAACTGCGATCATGAGGTAAGAACAAGATGACAAAAAGATTTTCGCATAGCAAGGTAGACCTTGCTTTGAGTGAATTCGAAAACTTTACCTTCGTTTTCGAAAAAGTTTTCGAATCCAAATTTTTGGATTTTTCGGATCCTTATTATTGGACTGAGGCCAGATGTTTCGTATCCAAATTTTTGCTGGAGAGAAGCATGTTCGGTATTTTAGATGGAAGAAAGGCAAGCAGAAAGTCGCGGAAATCATCCTTCCCCGGCCGTTCTCCCGCGCCTATTCACCGTCCAAAGGTCTTCAAGTGGAACAGAAGTCCTTCATGCTCCACCAGCGAAAACGGATGGGCTGGGGTCGGTCCTCGAAGGTCTTCAAGCATTCGTCCTCGCCGTCCTCAGCAACCGTCCATACGAAGCAGCGGGGTCATAGCCGCCCCATAGAGACGCAAAAAGGGACCGAGAATTCGCAGCGAGGGACCGGCGAAAAGGAAACTACTTGGCTCAAGAACATCTCGATCAAGCCGAAGGATGAGTTTGTTCGAAGGAAGCGTGCAATTGCAGGTTACTCCGAATAGCATCGTTCTCTGACAAATTACGCATTTTTGTAGACGATAGATGCGAGAAGGTAGTGAACGTTCCGAAGCACGTCGACATTCTTCGCAAGCTCGACCGCTTCCAGGAGATGGCTCAGCGATATTCCGACTATATTCGACGCTTGGCCGATCACAATGCAAAGTAAGCACGACAAAACGGTCTACACGACAGGTCGGTACCCGTACCGAATAACGGCCCGTACCGTACATCTGTACTATCAGTACGGTATGGGCAGAACAGTACGACAGACGGTACGGCGTAAGTTTCCGGGTATTTTATAAGATTACGCGCCGTACAGGTTAAGTAGTGATAGAGCACGTCACGGCGCAGGCGACGCCAGCGAAAACGGGAGCGCAAACCTAAGCTGATTGTGCGCAAGTATGCTTTGGAGGCGCCGGTGCCAGGCATATTAGATTGTTGCCTAATGCCAGTTTCGAACTTAGAAGCAAGATCTTCGAAATCGATAAAAAAAATGTCAAAATTCGATATATCCGTAACCCTTGTTCAATGCAGTTTCCCGACTCGTATGCCTTCTCTCATTTGAGCACTAAAATTTAGGTCACTGTCGTCGATGGACGGCGCCAAGTTCAAGTACAGGATGCCGCCGACCTCGTCGAGTCCGCTGTTTGACCAACTAAGCGAGACACTCAAACGCTTCGAAGCGTTTGACCGCTTCTCGATTTTGTCGCCGAGGATCATGCCTCTGTTTGCGAAGCAGAACGCAGACGAACCGCGGACGCCAAACCTGTTGTCGCCGACCTTCCTCAGTTTCTCTGAAGGAGGCGCTCTTCCGTTGCCGCGCTTGCTCAAGGTAGGCAACTGCCCAGGTCCTCGCGTCAGACCTTAAGAAAAGCTAATATTTTGTTCGAATAGGAGGAAAGGAAAAAGAGTTTTTCACAGCAAGCCACAAAAGCGACGCTTATGAAGGGTTAATGTCCGGGTTCGTTCACCATATGCGGGAATTCCTCGCGTTTTTTAGCCAGTCGCAGCCTTAGTAGCGATCATGCAAAATGTGATTCTATACTAGTTTCGGGAAAGTACCTCGTAGGTACCGCTCCTGCTTAGAATGACTTAAAACGAACACAGGTGGTATAGTGGTAACGCACTTTTGGACATCGACTGGCCCAAGCACCGATAATTTTAATTTTGTACGGAGACATTATAACATCTATGCCTGGGTGGTAGAAGACCAAGAGTTTATTAATCCTCATTCCATACAGAATAGGGATATCATAACACCTTCTTAGTGGGCAATGGCTTTTTTTTTGGGGGGGGGGGTACAGCTTTTAACCCTCGCTCCGTCCACGCCACCAGAATATTTTGAACTCCGGGCTTAAAATTCCATAAAGCAGTGAAGTACAATTTTGTCAATACAATCCGGCAAAATCCGTCTGAGACCTCTAAGTCGGACTTCGCATATGCCGTGCCAAGGCCTAGGGCATAACTAACTCTTCAGGCCGTCACGTCGAACGACCGGGAGACCATCGAGTGGATCGACCTGATCCTACACATGTCCGGCGCCGGAAAGACACTCGAGACGCTCTTCGAGCAGATGCAGCCTGAGATGAAGCACATGGAGGAGCACGCCTACCCGGCCATCTCGCAGCTCGAGCGAACGCAACGACGGCTCACGACGCTAAAGCGGACCATGACGCCAGCGCAAAGAAGGCAACTGGACGAACACGGGTACACGCTAATGAACTCCATGCAGCAGGCACTCGTTCACGGCCCAAAGGGTGTTGTGGCAAGCTTCGAGAACGAAGCGGCACTGGAGAAAGCGATTCGCGCCCTAGCTAGCGGCGAGGAGATCCTAGGTATGTACTGGCGAGCAAGACCTTGCCCGATTTAGAATCCGTGTGAACTTTGTTCCGAGTGCTGTAGTAGAGTTTGCAAATGACCCCCCGTACCGTACTCCGTACCGTACTGACCCCCCGTACCGTACTCCGTACCGTACCGAACCCCCCCTCTCCCCGTACCGTACTCCGTACCGTAACAGTACGGTGCAATACGGTACGGTACGGAGTACGGCGCCGTAGTACGGCAATGAAAAATTTAAAATTTTCTGCCATTTAACAGGTAAAACGGAACATTGGGACAGCTAACTGTAACGCCATCGAAATTACGTGTTATAAATGGTGTTAATACGACTGCATACCTGTCATTCTTGACGAAATCTTTCGCATTTTGGCCAAAAATTTCCAAAATTTGCTCGATTTCGGCTAAAAATGGGCTTTTTTTGGCCTGCAGTACGGTACGGAATACGGCGCCGTACTGGCGGTCCTGCCGTACCGTACTCCGTACTGCGCCAGTACGGTACGGTACGGGCCGTACCATACTACGGATTGCAAACTCTAGGCTGTAGTCGGAAACCGGAATTTCCGCATACCGGAAGCAGTTAAACCCTCCTCGCAAAGGGCCCCCTCCGATCTAGGCTAGAAAGACATTTCTAAACACCGATATTTGGACGCTTTCAAATCAGAGACCCACACTAGTGGGAAATCACGAATTACGTACCGAAACGACAGAGTATCTTCCTAGAGTTTTTCGAGCAATCTGTGGTTAGGTGTCAACATCAGGAAAGTAGCCGGGAAAACAAACTAAGATCCATTAGAATTGTCGCCGTGTGCACGTGAAGGTTCCGATGATATAGAGAAAGTCCAAGAAACGTAAGCATCGGAGCGGCCCGTACCGCACTGACCCATCTCCACAGTACTGCCGTACCGATAGTACGGCAACGGGCCTTAGTATGGTGCCGATCTTTGAACTGAGAAGAGCCTCCACCTTTGCAGATGCTAGCCGTAGACGCCGTAGTCCGACGAAGCAATCATTGAACGACACAACTGTGCGCCAGCGAGATGACGATGACGATGATCACAATGGAGAGGGTCCTGGTCCACCCGACGGACGACCACCAGGAGAGCCGCACGGTGGTCCAGGAGGGCCTGAAGGCGGCCACGGCGAAGAAGGTGGTGGTGAGCACGGCAATCCCTTCGGAGAGATACTAGAGCCGTTCGTTTTCAACAACGAGATAGGCGAGCTGAAGGTCCTTCAAAGCATCGTGCTTTCGCCGCACGCGTTCTCGACCGAAATTCTCTCGCCAGAATTCTTTAATGTGAGTTTTGAATGTAGCAGGCGCCATCTTGAACACATAACGAAGATCGTACAAGGCCGTAGGAATGCCCACCTGCACCACCGGACCTGGGTGCAGTCCAAAAAAGTCCGTTTCCGGGGGTTATAAAATCTCATTCAGAGTTTATGAACTTCCGAAACAAAAGCCCCGAACTGCAAAATTAGAAAAATGCGGAATTTTTTGGACCCAAATTTCGGTAAAAACGAATACGACTTTCTAAATTCCTAATGCGTCAACAACCGAATCCGAATTACTAATTTCGGCCCAGGTCTGGTTCTACCTGTACGTGTTCTCATCCTGACCAACATGTATACCAAGCCAGCATTTTCTGCATGCAAAACTTTCGGGGTTGAAGATCTCTGTGGCCAACTTAGGTACGGACGGAGCATGGTCACATAGCAAAATTAATCCTGCCGTTCCCTTGGCGAACTAAACATTCTTGCCTTTCAGATTGACGTCCTGTCTCCACGGGCCTTCATAGCCACTATCCTCAGCCCGCAAGCGCTCGTCGCGAGAATCATCATGCCATCTGCGTTCCGCTCTGAAATCCTTTCGCCTCGCTTCGGCATGCCCTACGTGCTGTCCCCGGAGGCGTTCATAGCCGAGATTCTCTCTCCGAGAGCCGGTGAACCACGCGTGCTGAGTCCCGAAGCTCTCATCGTTCAGGTGTTGAGTCCAGGTAGGACTCTAGACAAGCAATTTGATGAGCCATCTATAAAATTTAGGCGTTCTTTCGCCGCGTATTGGCTCTTCGGAAAGCTTCTCCCTCATCGTTCTTAGTCCGCACATTCTATCGCCGCGCTACATGAGCGAGGAGAAAATGATGATCGAGGTATGAGCCTATAATGCAAGGGTAGAGATAGGCAGCCGTACGGTATTTCGTGCCGTACTGGTACGGCATGGAGGGTAGGTCAGCAAGGAAAACGGTACGGGCGTGTTATCCCAGTACACTGTACGGTACTCGATGTTTGGTACTATTTCGACCCGCGTACCTCAACCATGGGCAACCGGTCCCTAGGCCCGCCGGGCCGGGCCTGGGGTAGGCCCTGCCCGGCCCGTTTAGGCCCGGTTCAGGTCTCAAAAATTGCCACATTTTGGTCAAATTGTCAATACATTTTTGGTAAATTAGTCAAAAAGTCGCTCTGACGGTGCCTGCGGCAAGCTATTTTGGGTGAAAAAACTCGAATGAACTCATTACAAGGGGCAACACTTTAACCTATGGAAAGTACCAAAGGTGGGACCAAGGGAGTTTTTCCTGTCTAGCCTAAGAAGTCAAGGCCCGCCGGGCCTTACAGGCCGGGCCCGGCGGCGGGCCCGGGCCTGATATGAAGGCCCGCGTGCCGGGCCGCACCCGACTTGAAGGCCCGTTGCTCATGGTTGCCGTACCCTACCGTGTACCTTTTTATTCTGAAGCAAAATTTACTAGAACTCTGTACGATTGTTACTTGAATGAAACCCTACGGCGTAAATCAGCCCATATGAGACAGAAGCGACTATGCCCTAAACAACGTTCGAACGGTTTGTTTGCCTTAGCTCCTCCCGGGCGTTTTGCAGGTTCTTTCGCCGCATATTCTCGGCGGAAGCCACGAAGTCGAGCACGAGGCACACTTGCGCGGACATTTCGGCGGAAGCCATGGGTCGGCGGCGAAGGTTCAAGGAAGCCATGGGAACACTACAACTGTCGTTGTCTAATATGCTTATGCCTCTTGGATCGTGAACATTTCCTTCAGTTTCCTGATAAGGCATAAAGACCTCTTGCGGGCATCCGGTACTCCAATTTTCCTGCCCGGGTACCGCTACCGCTTCGTACGCATCATAGCAAGCATGTATACGCACCACACGTTATGCTGCACTCATTTCTCTAAAAACGAGTCGTCCCTGGTGCCATATAAGTTTCATTCCTATCACAGGTGATTTCCGACAAGCCCCCTCTCGCTATGTTGGGGTCGAGAAACTTTTGGCTGACATGCGAGCGCTTCAGTTCATCGTGATTTCTGCTTGTCCCGCGTAGGCATCGCTCTGTAGTCAATGAACTGACGAGCAATTCAATGGATATAGAGAGACGTCGACTCAGTTTCCCAGTAATTCCGACACTCGAAGGGTAATTTCTCGAACATAGCTCGCGTAGCGAACGAACGAGTCAAATTGGTATAAATATCCAGCTTCTGCCTGTTGAAGTCCTCAGTTCTCGTGTATGTGATACGTTCGACGCAACCTTCACCTTAGCTGCCTTACCTTACCTCTGGGCTGACCACTGGCTAAACCCGTTCCTGAAAGCGAATGTTTGGCAATGGTTAGTCCTGAGGGTTCGGCAGCGACTATCCTACGTGTGCCTCATAAGCGGATACGTTCCAAGTCTGACATGTTGCCAAGCCCTGTGAAGGAACGACGTTTGGCACTTATTAGTCCAGGAACTGGGTTTGGTCGATATTACTGCTGCATCTTTCCTCACCATGTCACATGTCTACATAAGTCGCTGCTAGCCGATTCGCTCTTGTTCGTCTCGGTGATGGCACAATGCAAAGGATCACCGGATTAACAAGTGCTAATCAGCTGGTGGTGACTGCACTGGCGACCCTCAGTAGCCGTCTGTTACGTGGACAAAGCCTACACCCGATGAGGCCTACCTAACCCCGGTTCGTTCGTCAGTGATTCGGCTGTTATATTCATTCTATTGGTCGACGCTATATCTACGCTGCATATTCCGCCACGTCGCTAGCTGCTTCGTGCTTGTTAGTCTCGGTGATCGCAAATTGCAAAGGATCACCGGATTAACAAGTGCTAATTAGCTAGTGACTCCAATGGGGGTCGCCAAGTACGTGTCTCTTCTGCGTCGGTGATCGCACAATTCAAAAGATCACCGGATTAATAAGTGCTAATTAACTAGTGGTGCCTGCAATGGCGGCCGTCAGGCAAGTGTCTCAGTCTCATACGTCTTCAGAATTTGCTTGATGTCTCATCCGCACCAGTTGACATAGACGCTGCAAACAGAACAGTGCAGGAATGCGTAGTGGTGCCTGCGAAACACTGGACAAGTGATAGGTGCATCATTTCGTAGGCCTGAATAAACGAAATGACGCGCAAGTCCTCAAAAAGTATTGAAAATTGTTACTTTTCCAAAATCTGCAGCAAACATTCTGTTCAGCCACTTTGAGCCGGAAATGTTCCTTGCAAACGCGTCAATTTGTAATCACACTGCCTTCGCCTTGTGCCCTCCTTACGAGGTAAAGAACAAGTCAAGATGGAAGCGAAAGTCGATGCATTCGGCTAGGCAGACAGCAGCGAACTTCTGCGTTCCTTTGCTGATCTCGTAATGACCATGATTGGACCGCAAATCCGACAATAATCGGCGGATATTCGTCCTCGTCGCCGCAACTTCCGTCGGACGGCCGCAATGCTGCTTTGGTGCACGTGCAGGTGATCGAGAGGTTTGGCATGCGTACTGCTGCGATTTTAAGTCCTAAGCATTTGCAACTCCTTATGCTGTCTCGCGTGTATGACAGTCAACTAACAAAGTGTCGAAGCCATGGCAATGGTAAACCTATCCATTATGACATGCTATATGCTTAAGGAAACACGCGTTGGAGCATGCCGACTTCACGTTGTTGGCGTAGAAAGTCCGGAAAGCCCGAAAGCGTTGTCAAACTATTAAATAAGTGTTAACTGACATAATGGAGCGCTCAGAAAACACGTCAGTCTGACATGGAGGGTCAGCCCGATGATGACGAATGCTGATACATGGGCCGGGGAGAGGGGGCGGGGTTCAGGCCAATTCCGACAAGGGGAAGGGAAGGGGTCTAATAAGTACCATGCTAGACTAACGTTTTTTTGCTGGACGCTCGCTGAAATACGGCTTCGCGCACAACTGGGATAATTAAAAATGTGCCGTTGACTGCGCTCGTCGCCAAGCGAACACCTCAAAGTCACATTGTTGGCCACGAACACACTTCAATGAATGGTAGTCATGGTAGCTAAAGGGTGGAACCTGGGAGCGGCATCCCTACTTGGTTTCCGTGCGCCTTAGCCACCTGATACCTTTCCTTAAACACTGCTACCGTTCATGCATATCATTCCGTTAATCCTTTGTAAGCGACCCTTCAAAACCTCACAAAGGGTTTTGTTGGATCCTTCTTCGGAAAAATGCAAATGCCGCTACTCCCGCCATATGGATCACTTGAGATTCCGTCCAACTGGGTAATTTGCGCGCCGACTGGGGGATTTTTTTTTGAAGCGCCAACGCATACATTAGAGTTCGGCGCCCGTACCAAGGTACGGGCCAAACCCGTAGCCGTATAATACGGCACGGCAACACGGCACGGCCTCGAAAAAGCCGTATTACACGGGCCAAGCCGTACTACGGGCCGTGTTTTATGCCGTGTTAGTGTATACGGCTTGTCAATTTTTACCCACCACGGGTACGGGGTACGGCACGGGTGGGGTCACTACGGGTACGGGTTTCGCACGGGGTCCTAGCGCCGATCTCTAGCATACATTCTCACAAGCTTGGTAATATACTTTCGCGACCCTAAGACTAGAGCCATAATTTGACGCGAAAAATACCCTATCGACGAAATCTTGCGTTGACTTAATCATGTGTTGATGTTGTCTCTTGTTAACGCTAAAAAACTCTCTTCTTGACGCGAAAATCTCTACTTGCCGAGTGTCTTAGTTGTAACGATTAAATGGTGCTGGGTGCTACTCTTGCGTGCAGCGTACTAACGCTACGCGGTTTGTGTGACCTTTAGCCCGCAAGCGTCGTCGGCCGACCCAACAAATGCGTATTGAGCGGCGGCCTTTTGCGAAGCACAGCGCTGAGGCTCTCACTCGACTAAGTGACTCTCGACCACAAGCGGCACCCCGTCGGTGGGGCCGCTTAAAGTGAGCTGGCGAAAGTTTCTGACGTAGCATGTCGCTATGCAGGAAATTTACGAGTCTGCGCTATTAAAAATGATTTTCAGTGTCGTCCATTACGCGTTTCGCCTTATGGCATCGTCATCCTGACTTAAAATGATTCGCTTAAATCTTTCCAGAATGGCGGAGTCTCCGGTATGGATGTCCGCTGCTGGGGACAATAGGCGTCGCTGGAACGTTAACTGCGATTTTGGCCCAAACACAAAGCGGAAGCGGCTAATGAAGATGGCAAGTGAGGAACACGATGAATGCCGTTTCCAGGTAATCCGTTTAAAGAGCAGCTGAAGTATGGGATATGCGCTTCTAGGATGCCGTTAACGCCTACTCACTGGCTCTAACATACGAATTCACGTTGGCTCCTGTGATTCTGGCCATGCGTTCGCAAGCGTACATTAAACTTCAAAGGTGAGAGCAGTTTTCAAGGGTTTGCCTTCTGGACCGAAGGGTTTTCTCACTGTTCACGATCGCTGATTTGTCTAGGTATCGTGAGGCCTACATCGACGCAAACGAAGCTATCAAGGCCAATAATATGCCGCGAGAAAAGGGCCGTGTGGCAAAGCATGGAATGCGCGAGATGTGCATGTGCAAAGCGACTGCACTGCAGTTCCTCGGTTCCTACGAGCAAGCGAGCGTCAACTACGAAATCGCCCTACGTATGACGGAATGCGAAGACACGGACTATTGGAACCTTTGTGAAGATATGGTCTGCGTACTCAAGGACAAAAATGGGTAATCTCAACAAGTACTCGACACTTGTGATTCACAGCGAAGTACATGCGAAGTTCAAGCGTGATGCAAACCCTATGCACACACATGCGAAGCATGGTCAAACAGGAAGCGTGCAAGCATATGCACGAATGCATGAACATCAATATGCTCTGGCACCGGTCGTTGTAATCTGCAGATTGCATGATTTTTCATGATACTACTGGCTGCATGCACGCATGCGGCCAGAATGGCATCCTGCATGCAATTTCCTAGAAATTCCAGCAAACCTGAGTCCCGTTCAAAGGATTTTATTTTCAAACTTTGCATACCGTATTTTCTCTAAATAGACCCCCCCTAGGGGCCAATTGCGGAATAATCACCCCCCCCCCCTCTAATAGACCCCCCTCCCTGGGGACTAAATCAGGTACCCACACTCATGTTTCACTATTTTCTACCATTTTCGTTGTTGAAATGTCGTTTTTGGGGCTACTTTAGGGCTATTAAAGCTTAATTAGTGCATATTTAGGCTAAAATAACCGCCCGCCCTTCTAATAGACCCCCCCCCCCACCTAATAGACCCCCGCTCCCGGGGACCATTGCGAATTAGACCCCCCGGGGGAATTATTAGAGAAAATACAGTATTACTCCGGCTTGTGGACGCACAGGTCGTCTATGATGCCTGAGGTGCATGACAATACTGTCTAGAGGCAGTTTGATGCCACGTTGAGTCCATATTCAGTGCATGTTTCTGCATGCGGTACCGCTTAGTACGCATGTCTTCATGCATGCATGCGCTTTGAATTGCATGCTGAACGCATCTTCTAAAAAAGCTTTATGCAAAATCCTGCTTTATGTGGATAAGTTTAAAGGAATTATGTCGTACTAAGGTATCGAAGGCTTTATTCTTTCAGCTATCACGGCCTACGGTGAACTGCGATTTCCTCACGAAGTACGACCCTCTGGAGAGCGATGCCGAAGGATTTGGGCGCGAGCTGTTCCTGGGCGACATCAACCGTCTGATCCTGAACGTCTGGGACCGGCCTCCCAAAAGCAATCCGAACGTCGCATTCGACTTCAACACGTGGCTCCCAATTTGCCAACTCAGGGACTACCTCTACGAGATGGGCGTGAAGCTATCGGCTTCATCATATATATCCCACCCGAGCAGCTTCTTCCATCTGCTGCAAGCCGAAAGTCTTCGCCTATGCTTCACTAATGAGGGCTGGGCCAATCGTTGCAGCATTCTCGAGTCCATGGACCAGTTAGTTCTTCCAAACGCACTTGCTTGGAAAAGGGGAACTTGTCTTTAGGCACAAGCTCGCTTATGCGGGTGCTAAGAAAAGCGTGGAGATATGCTTGGAAAATGGAATCCTCGGAACGATGTCTAACAACATCGTTGTGGTGGCTCAGTCACTGCTGCAACTCGGCCTTTATCAAGAGTCGAAGAAGGAGCTCGAGCCAGCACTGCGATTTCTGAGGCTGACGAAGCCCAACAATCATGGCGCCACCCTGCTTTACCGAAAACTACTAGCTCTCAGGGTACGCTTCTCATTTGTGCGACGGGACGTTCCGCCGCTGGCTTCTTTGACGGATGCTCTCGGACGTCCATAGCTTTTTAATTGACACACATATGGGATAATTTACTTACTTTTTACGTTCGACCGCTCTTAGAAAGACAAGCCGAAGGTGGACTTCAACGAACTAAAAACGACCGATCCGCTGGGGCCTTTCCCAGGCGACTATTCCACCGCCATCATCCAGAAGATTCGACCTGCGTACATTGAAGCAATCGGTAAGAACGGCGGCTATTTTTTCTCATGCAGAAGAAATCTGTTGGTCGGTTCAGAGCGAATCTATGGCAAAGATGAAGCAACAGCTAAGGCAGACGAGCCAAAGCCGTTCAGCGACTTGTCCGAGCAGTCGTCACCGGCTCAGATAGCTCAAGTCGCTACTGCCGCTCACGAAGCTATGGGCCAGTACGACTTCAACGAAGCCTGTCGTTTGTTTACAATAGCGCACCTGGCAAGCAAGCGTCGCAATCCTTACTTTGTTCTATGCCGTGCTGAATGCCACAGTCATGCAGAAAGGTTCGTTCATCTGCACATCTAGTCATGTTCAGTTCGCGGTCTAGTACCTCCCTTTATTCGCTTAGAATGCTCGAAGCCTACATCGATTCCTGCGAGGCAATCCGGCTAAATTCGAGCTTCATCAGGGCCTATGAGTGCAAGGTTACTGCCCTTTGTTATATGGGCTTCCCCGACAAAGCAAGAGAAGTCTTCAAGGACGCCCAAGCAGTGGATCCTTCGTACACGCCTGACCCTTTCATCGACCAGATTGATCCAGGGGTAAACCGATGTTGAATCACATCAGATTAGGCGTCTTGCAGTTTCGCACGCACAAGTACGACACTGAGATGATCGACGACGCGTACGACCCGACGCTGTCGGACTACACCGGTGACGGCATGAGACTGACTGCTTCGGAGCGCAAAGTTTTAAAGGAGATCTTGGACATTAAACAGGCCCAGAAGTTATTCGAGGAAGGAAACTACCTGGATGTCATCGACCTTCTGAATAGTCCCATTGAAGCTTTTCCACAGCCTGACGTACTGACGCTGCGGGCTCGCGCATTCCTGGAGACTCAAGAGTAAGGAGAGCTTTAAAGTAGAGATCGTCGCCCGTACCAAGTTACGGGCCAGACCCGTACCCGTACCCGCATTATACGTCACGGCAACAAGGCACGGCCTCGATAAAAAACCGTATTACACGGGCCGAGCCATACTACGGCCCGTGTTTTATGCCGTGTTAGTGTGCACGGCATGGCAATTTTTCGACGACCACGGGTACGGGGTACGGCGCGGGTGGGGTCACAATGGGTGCGGGTTCGGCACGGGGTCCCAGTGCCGATTCCTACTTTAAAGGACTGTTTTTTGTGAAGTTTTGCGACGAACGGCTGTTTTCAGTGATACGTTTTTTCACTGAAGCCCCGCTTTTCCACCATTACCCATTTAAGATTTGCCGTGATCTACTAATTTATGGCCTTAGACAATACACCCAGAGACAGGACCTTGTTTGTCACCAAGTAGTGGTACTAATCCAACAGTGGCCACTTTAGCGTCTTTAGACCCAAGAGAGCACTGGCGGACGCGGAAGCCGCCCTTAAGCTGGACATGAGCTTTCACGGCGCGATCTTCGTTCGAGGCAAAGCTCTTGCAGAAATGGGCCTTAACGCAAAGGCGCGTCAAGCCCTTGAAGGGTACCTTGATCTCGTGCCCAATGACGACGCGGCATGTGCTCTATTCAATTCGCTTGCGGGAAAGGTACAATTCACTTGGAATAGTGATTGCCTTGTTCATCAGTTCAGCGCGACATCAATGTTACGCGGGATGAAACTGGCGAGGACATCATCAACGACACCGCTTACTATGGCCCCGAATCGCTGGAGACGTCTGTCTTGTTGTTCACGCAGCGAATCGCGGAACGCCTTAAAATTACTTACCAAAATACGCGTAGGTTTCTTTTTCTTCCAAGGGCTGTATCGGAGTTCCAGTAAATTTGAAATTAAAATTGGCAATCTTGGACAAGTCTCATCCTTTTTCCTTTGGCCCTCCTTGAGCACTTTTCGCCAGAGGCTTATTTGCGACCTGCATCGATCTCAAAAACCCCTGACGCTTATGTACTCTCAATAGTTCCACTAAGGAAGAATGAAATGCGGACATCGTCGCGTTGTGTATGTGTCCCGTAAGTACCTTTCAGGAAAGTACAACCCGCCCCTCAAACACAGCCTTCGCCACCATTTCCTGAAAGCTGAGAAGGCCACGTTCGATCGCCTAACGGTCCTGGAGAATGAGCTGCAGAAGAAAGAAATGGATCTAACATGTGAGTTCGTGTCGGTGCCTAATTACGCTAATTGGTGAGGCTGTAGTAGCCCATAGAAAGCAATTTACCACCATGCAAGAGCACCTGGGAACAAGGATGGCGCTGAAGGAATCGAGGAGAGCGAACATCAGACTCACGAAACAAGTGGACGAACTGCAAGGTTGATCAACGATGATTCACGTACACTAGATTTACGCTGTTCGGTCCTTTCAGCTAGCATCGACGCAACCTTCAAAGATGGCGTCGACCACCTGGAGTTCAAGAAGCTCAAGGAGGAACTTGCGGAGAAGGACAAAGCGCTAAGCCATTCCAACAAAGTCTATGATGGCCTCTTGCAACAGCATGAGAACTTGAAGTCGGAGTACGAACGCTCGAAGGCGAGTCGAGCAACGAAGAAGGCAGCCGCTAGAGCGAACGATGAAGCGGCAGAGGAGCTGGAGAGACTCAAGGAGGAACATGCTAAAAGTAGTTTGCTATCAATGCTAACAGTGTTCTGTTCGGTATTCTAGCGCTTGTTCAACTCGACGAAGCAAGAAAGGCGTACGTACAAACGCAAGCCGATCTCACGAAAAAGCTGCACGATACGGAGGGCGCGTATCAGGGTAATTTTTCCTTGCCTACACAACCCTTTTTCTTGTCATCGCCCCTTCACACTGATCGTTGCAAATAACTTTAGGGAAGCTACGACGAATTCGTGAACAACTGCACGAAGCGGAAGACAACGCACGCGAAGAGGGTAAGCACCGAGCCCAAAGTAGCATCCAACGACAGCTTTCCAGCCAATCGAGCGGCACAGTTGGCCATGTTATTGGAAGATGAGAAGCGTACCATTGAGAACTTGACGGTACAAGTAAACGAATTGCTTGACGGTACGCATCCATGTTTGCCGACAGGATTTATATCTTGTCGTTTAGCTTCGACCACTGCCACTCAGACTACACAGTCAGCTTCGACTTCTATGGTGCGTGGCGCTGGTCTAGAAGGGCTGAAGGGCGCTGTGTTCGCCACTTTGTTTTCGTTCCCCGACGGAATTACGCTAGAGCCGTTGAAGCAGGCCGTTAGGTAGGCAACAGTCTTGCATTCGTATTCGGTTTTCAAATATGTTTTAGTTCGAAGCTCAAAAAGGGCAGTAATCTGAATTTTTGTTCAGCATTTTGTTAGCCCACCCTAGACTTTACAGCTCGTATTACGGTACGGGCCGTACCGTATTCCGTACCGTATTTTACGGTACGGCTATGGGTCAGTACGGGTTTCCGTACTGGTACGGTACGGAGTACGGTACGGCTGCGAGCCAGTACGGGTTTCAGTACCGCACTGTACTGGTACGGTACGGAGTACGGTACGGCAGGACCCTAGTACGGCGCCGTATTCCGTCCGTACTGCAGGCCAAAAAATGCCCAATTTTAGCCGAAATCGAGCAAATTTTGGGCATTTTTTACTAAAATACGAAATTTTTTGTCAAGAACGACGCGTATGCAGTCGTATTTTAGCACCGTGTGTAACACTTAATGTTGACGTCGTTGTTGTTTGATGTCCTAAGGGCTCGTTTTACTTGCGAAAAGGCAGAAAATTTGAAATTTTTTGTTATCGTATAACGACGCCGTATTACGGTACGGGCCGTACCGTATTATGCCGTACTGGTACGGTACGCTGTACGGTACGGGGGGGGGGTGTCAGTACGGTACGGAGTGCGTACGGGGAGGGGGGGTGTCAGTACGGTACGGAGTGCGGTNGGTACGGAGTGCGGTACGGGGGGGGTCATTTGCAAAGTCTAGCCCACCCTGCCGCGGCTGGTTTTGCTTCAGTACAAGCTTTTTCTTATTCGTTTTCGAAGATTTTTGTTGTTTATGTTCGAAATAATCGGAAATTAGGCTTCAACATTCCAAAATAGGGGGTCGCTTCAGAATTCAGATTGCGCGAGGGGATACTTGAAGTATAGACCTAAAAGGGGTTCCGCCCTGAAACAAGCGTGCCGGACTCCGTGCTGTGCCAGCACGGAACAGTACGCAAAAAACGGGTCATATTCCGTCCCATTCTCCAAGAAAACGGCACTGAAATGTCAGCTTTCGAGCTGTGCCTTATTCGTCACGTGCTAGGACGAAACGGAAAACGGCCCGTCCTGACCCCTCTGCCGTGACGCTCTCGTTGCACGACCCGCTAACTCAACTGTTAGCCATGTCGTCATGCATTCATCGGCTTTTTTATTAGCACGACAACGTTAATTTAGGGTCGACGCTAACATCGAAGGGGAAGAAGAAGCTCGCAAGTGTGGCTATGCGTCGTTTCACGCCTTTCTTCACTCGGAAGAGATGGCCCACAAAGTCGCTGTGTACTATGAAGCCAAGCCTGATCCCAGCGTTCAGCACCTGCGCGACGCACAGGAGGAGAGCGGCAGGCATGCGCGCGAAAAGTGAGCCAAGCTGCTTATGACGACCAGCGTCCGGCATCTCTAATTTAGGCTTCGTAAGCAGCTATTCTTCGAGCGGAAGAACGTGGACAGGCTCAAAAGGCAACTAAAGGCGGCCGAAGAACAAAGTAGAGCTTTTTATGTCGAAACTTCTTCGACTTACACCACGCATTTTAGTCGCACGGAAGCAGGCGGAGCTCGCCAAGAAAGACGAAGAAATCATGCTTCAGCCGCTGTGCCCGGTCTGCTGGCTCCGACAGTGTGATACCACCTTCGAAGTGCCGGAGCCCAAAGGCGCCATCTGTGGCCACCTGATCTGCCTGCACTGCGCCAACGGTCTCTCTGTGTGCCACTTCTGCCGGAAGAAGATTGTCAAACGAGTGAAGCTCTATACCGGCCAGTCGCCGTCCTCGTCCGCATAAGGCTTATATTACACGCGTACTATCATGTTGTTCCTTCTCTTAAAGGTTTACTGCTTAAACAATGGAATGTTTCATGTCGTGCACAGAATAGGCCGCATTTACAGTTACGGAACACTGTCCTAATGCTACGGAGTTTAGTTTCCTGACAACACTGCATGATGCACAAGTGGTTCGAACCGTCGTAGAAGCGTCAATAGCAGAGACCAAGATTTTCGATTACGCGGTGTTAGATGTTAGGTTCTCTTTGGATTTTTTTTCGATTTTAGCTAGCTTGGCGTTGTATCAAAGTCAGCTTGTCTGAAGAAAAACCCTTTTTCAAAAAGCAAATTTAATTCATGCGGAATCTCTAACGGATCCAGATGAACAAGCTCAAGAATCCGTCGTAGGGTACGTTTGCATCGCTTCACTGAGCGTACCTCCAAGTTGGTCTCGCGTTTTCTCAACCTTAGCTTGCCGTCCGGAGCTTTATTGCCGTTCACTGCGGGAGACTTTCTACCGCATCTGGTGTACTGGCGCCGATTGGTACCGCGAGGCATAGGATGGTTGCGGCAATCGTGAAAAGGTGGTTCATAGGGGGGGGGGGGGGGGGGTGGCTAGAGAGCTCTTAAGATCGATGGTTAAATGTTTAATGTAGTTCTCGAAACTGTGGAAAACCGAACATAATTGCCAATCTTTGAATATCATACGCGCATCACAATTCATAAAGAAGCCGAATTGCAGAACATCATTCTGTCAAAGCGCATTGGCTGTTAGGTATCGAGAACTTGTCACAAGCGACGACCTTAGTAAACAATTTGTACGTTGTTGAAGGATTAATTAGCCTACTGCTGGCACCCTGTTCCGGAACAATCTTGACGAACAGCAACATGTTACGAGAACGTATGCTGCTCCGAGAGTACATGATTGCAAACAATGTAATGCTTTACGCGTAGTTGATTGCTGCCCGGTCGACAAGCTGTGCATCATTTCACAGCCGGAAACGGTTGACTCAAATCAGTTTTATGCGACATGTTGCTCAAGATTCTCAGAAAACTACAGTCGTCATTCACCGCTATGCCATTGCCATCGACAAGAGGTTCATCGCGCTAATCCCCGCAGGACCGTAGAAGTCTATGTAGTCCTTGCGCAAAGTGCTGCTAAAGCATATAAATGATAGCAGATAAATGACGAGATCCTCGTAGACATACCTAGCTACAAACTTGCATACTGAGCCGAAGTGGCAGGATGTCCGTCATGCTGCATGAGGGCATGCTGAACCGACCATAAATGAATATTTGGGCGTATACGCGTGCCGCTAGATACGTGACGGTGTAGTAGACGGCCATCAAGAGCTGCGAAATCAGTCCTAAGCCCGCATAGACTGAAAGTCATCGTGATTTAAGTGATTCTCCTTCTAGAAATCTTCGGACAAAGGGCATCTTCGATATCAAGGCTGATGCTCGTACCATAGGGAACGGCTCTCGCATAAGGGATGGTTGCCGAACATAGTTGGCGTTCAGCCCCGTTTTAGGCCAACCCTAAGTCTCTGGTTCAATTCCTATAGTCAGTACAGGGCATCCATCTGTTAGCGACTGATGGAACTCAGTTGATTAAAAGCATTCGGAACCTCGGAATTCAGCGGCGCACTGACCATAAATGAATATTTGCGGTATACGCGTGCCGCTGGATACGTGACGTGTAGTATGGCCCAAATTGGAACCGATTTCAAATCGGTTCCAAACTAGACGATCGCGCGCATTTGGTCATCCAAGATGAGCAGCGCTCTTGCGCCTTCGTTCATGTATTCCAGCATGAATACAGCAACTTCTGCACGTTGAACCCTGGTGTCGCTGAGAAATAAAGGAGTTTTAGAAGATGTTCAGTGTTTAAAGAGGTATTGGCTCAATTTCTCAGGAGCTTTGATAAACGTCCACGTAACTTTTGGGCACTTCACAGACATCACTCACGTAGAGGGAGAACACTAGCCGCAATCAATGTGCATCAATTTGGCATAAATATCCAGCTGTTTCCCTAGTCTTCATTTCCTTATGTATGTTCTATTCTACTTCCCCTTAGCTGTTGAAACCTCTGGGCTGACCCTTGGCCAAACCCGCGCTTGAAAGAGAACGGTCTGGCATTGGCTAGTCCTGAGGGTCCAACGGTTGATCGTTTCTACTTGTGCTATCAAGCCGGCTACACCTGGAGGCTGACTCGTTGCCCAGCCCAGTGACGGAGTAATGATTTGGCACTTCTTAGTCGGGGACATGTAGGACCGATATTCCTGCTGCATAATGCCGGCTACCTAAGCCGCTGCTTGCTGTTTCATACTTGTTATTCTCGGTGATCGCATAATGCAAAGGATCACCGGATTAACAAGGGCTAATCATTTAGTGGTGAATGCATTACGACTAATACTATGACTACTAACTCGGTCTATAGTCGACGCTACTCCTGCAATAATGCTGCGTCAAAACTGCATTTTCCGTACAAGTTGCTGCTAGCTGATTCGCGCTTGTTCGTCTCGGTGATCGCGTAATGCGAAGGATCACCGGATGAACAAGTGCTACTTAGCCAGTGATTATTTTACGTTGTTGCCCTCAGACAACTACCTCATCTTTCTTCGGCATACCCCCAAATCATCACTACTCCCTCAGTGTTACAGAGACTTTAATAGCCAGCCTTGAGCGGTCGACGATATGTCTGCACGAGTACTGGCTCCCTTATCCCTCTTAATTCACAGCCATATTCGTCACCAGCTGCTTCGTGTTTGTTCGTCTCAGTGATCGCACAGTGCAAAAAATCACCGGACGAACAAGTGCGAATTAGCTAGTGGTGACTGCAGTAGCGGCTGTCAGGTTGTGTCTCATACGTCCACATAATATGCTGGATGCTTCGTCCGCAACAGTTGCGTTATCCGCTTCGAAATCGCGCGAATGCGTAGTGGCGCCTGCTAAACACTGGACAAGGAATAGGCACGTTTTAACGATGGCGTGAATGAAAGAAATAAGAACCAAACTGTGTAATTTGTTTCTTCTGTGTTCTTCTTTTTCGTTCAGAAGTCTTTATTCAAAACTTATTTAAAATTTTTGAGGATTTTAGAAAATCTGCAGAAAAAACAGTTCAGCAACTATTTGCGCCGTAAGTGTACCTTGCAATCGCATCATCTGCCCCTCGTCAGCGTTTGTAGTGCAGCTAGACCCTCTCAGACCCCACCCATATGCGCAGCACACGCGCACGTAAACACGCAAACACATGATAGAGGTGAGACTACATAGCCAACACATTGCGGAAATACGTACATCACATTCGATAGATTATGTCCAGCCGATTATGCGGCCGCGATCATTAGCGGTTGTATTTGTTAGTTAGGTCAAGCCGAAGTGCAAGTGCACTGCCAATATGCGACATCGCCTTCCCGTCGCGCGCGTGGCACGTTCTTACGTCAAAGATCTTCACGCAAACAGCGCAAAAGGGTACAGTTGGCTTATGTTCAACAAAAATACAAAGATGCTAATGAGCTGAAAGCTTTGAGAGAATAGAATAGAGAGAAGAAGGGAAAGAACCTAGCGCGAGCCCTGCGCGTTTCCTTCCTAGTTACTTCATTGAGAAGGGTTTTAGGCGCTCATGCAAGCCGAAACCACTACTACGTTGATAGAAGTGGCGGTAGAGATTCCTTTCGTGATCTTCCACATCAGCGTCCTTATATTCCTTGTGGGAGAGATTCGTAGGCGAAATGCGGTGTTCTCGACGCCGTTCTTTATTCTCTACTCTGTTCAGAGCGCGGTTGATATAATCTACTACTTATCGGTCAGTTGATCGCCGTGATCATTCCGGGATACTTGAGGCTTTTTTCGAGGACAGAACAATACAGGGCTATCACGGCCGGACCACTACTGTAGTATTTCTAAACTGATATTGGCAAATTTATTGTAAGGGCTGCGCGCGCATTACAGTAAGTCGCTCAGTGGAAAATTACTGTAACTCACTGTACGCGCCGAAAATTGTCGATTTTTCGTCGGTTTTTCAGGATTTTCTCTAAGACGAACAAAGTTATCGGAAAACGCATCCGTACGATTATGGGCACTGCATTTCTCTATAGAATGGTGTGCAATTTGTCCTGTTTAGAGTAAAACTGTAAATTTTTTATTGGGCCGAAATAACATCACTTTTATGCGAAAAACGCTAATTTTTGCACATTTTAGCTTGTATCTCCCGCAAAGTTGAATTTATCGAGAAATCCATCCGTACGTTTGTAGCGCATTTTGTCTTGATCATAAGGAGCCTAAATGTGGCATTTTTGGTCTCAATACGAAAAAATTTTATTGGGCGATGTAAACAACACTTTTCGTCGCATTTCGGCATGTGAATCAGTTAACTGCGTCTAACTTTGTCTTGAGGCAATGTTTCGAAAAAAGCATGCACAACTTTTTGCATCGGGTCATAGCGATTCTAGTCGCGTATAGCGCGTCCGTCTACGGCTAATAGTCGCCGAGTTCACATCGGTCAAAGTCAGGCCCCTAAAGCGTAATTGCGTATTTTCGCGCGCACTGAAATCGGTTAAATGATCATATCTCGCAAACGAGTTGATATATCGAAAATCCCATGCACACCATTTTAGAGCAATGTCGTCGGAACGTTTTGACGTTAAAGCAAGGCTTCTAGCGCAACTTTCCAGAAAGTTCACATCGAAAAACCTCGAGCTAATCGCGTTAACTATTTGTCAACTTCACAGCCAAGTTTCAGCCTATCGTGACGAGTAATATAGTCGAACTTGGGCTCAAAATGTAGCTAAAGTTTTTGCACGTTCGATGAACGCGGTTTCTCGCTCGCTAGCATAAGATAAAGCATCTTTACGGACCCAATAACGACGTCTACTCTGCCGAGACGCCCGAAGCGCTGAGCAAAACCGGAGTTACAGTAAGCGCAAGCGTCTAACGCAAGGCCGAGCAGCCCTGCGCGCAGTTACTGTAACTTTGTTACTGTAACAGAAATTTGCCAATCTGAGTTTGGTTTGGTCCGGCCGTGGCTATTTCGAGGGACTGTATCCTCTTGACCTCTTGTATTCTCTTGACTGTACCAAGGGACCGATGATTTCCTGAGCATGGGCAGGGGCGTATTAGTATTTCAGGACTAGTGGATTAGGGGTGGAGGTGGGATGGCCAAAAATAGGTAGAAATGGCCTCAACTTTTAGGCGTTATTAAAATTTTAAGGGCCTTTTGATTAAAACTTCATAAAGTTTTCAACATTTTGTTCAATTAAAAATATGAATACAAAAAAATTTCAAGACAAACATTCAAAAGGGCCAGGCCTACCCAGTCCTGACATGAGGTACGGCTCAGGGAGGGCAGAACGGGTGGGGTGGGGGTCAGCTGCGATCTCTAGCGTAAGAGCCGATTTCGTCCAGGTTGATCCGAAGGAAGAGCAGAACTGGACTCGAATGCTTTAGTCCTTGACTACCATTCGCCTCTTTCGCATTCGATTGCTGCCAGTTTGGCTCGGAGAGTCGCCTACCCGCAATTGGCTCAGCGTAGCCGCTAATTTTCTCTCCATATACCAGCAAGTTTCTCATGCTGCCATTGCGCTTAATCGCTATCGCGCAATCGCCTCCACGACGCATGTTAGAAGCGTACGTTCTCTTTTATACCTTTAGTGCTTCGAACTTTCGTTCTCGGAGGAAAGTGTGTGCCCAATGCGGGGCAAGACGGGACTGTGGTAAACTTGGCGACGACACCCCCCCCCTCCCGCAATTGGGTCCATGATGCGACGACACTCACCATGACGGGGTCCGTCCGGTAATCGGAAAAACTAAAGGTCGGCACCCTTACCGTATGACGGTGCGGGGGGGGGGGTCAGTACGGTACGGCAAGGGGTCAGTACGGCTGCCGTACTGGAAGCCGTACTGGACACATTAAATTCCGTACTGAAAGCCGTATTACCGGCTTACCGGCGAACATTGGCAAAAAAAAATCATCAAAATGCTTACTATTTCTATCGATATTCCGAGAATGTACGTTAGTATACCCTGACAGTCTTAACAGAGGCAATCAATGGAGAAAATAATTGAAAATTAGTCCCAAGTTACGGTTAAGCAACTGTTTAAGCTTACGCTTAGGCTTATTTTAGCCTTAGCACCGACTTAGTACGGCTTTTTAGTACGGGCCGTACTAAGTACGGTACGGCTGTACGGTACGGGGGCCCAGTACGGTACGGCTGTACGGTACGGCTTGGGTTTGCCGACCTTTAGGAAAAACAATGTCGTGTGTGATTGCAGAAATCAAGGATTTTACTCTTTGACGGCTATAACGGCACTTTTTGGGGTCTATGACAGTCGGGTCACGTCACGGGTCGCCGGGTCATGTTTAGGCTGCCCTTAGATTCTGTTCCGTGCCGATAGTACTTAGACCTGCGGGAACCGAAGCAGGGCATCTTTTCCAACCATCAGTCAGTTGTAGCTGCGTGTCGAGAGATCGGCGTTTGCTATGGTGGTTCTCTTGTTCGCCATATCTCTGCCTCCAGCGGTCCTTCGATTCACCTTCCCGTACATCGTTGCGACGGACTCTCAGGGACTGTACGTAATGATCTCGTCGAAGAAGACTTTAATCTATTCGGTAATTCGGTGCGTCTAACACTCGAAAAGTCTAACTCAGCCTTTAAGATAGCCAACGTTTTGAGCTTTCTCTACTGCATCGTCACTTCCGTTACGTCACTATTCCTTGAACTGCGCACAGTCTACGTATACCGAAAGCTCAGTGCGAGCCTAAGGATGCAGCTGGGAAGCGATTTCCGTCTCCTGCGTAAGTAACATGCGTGTCCGGTGCGCGACCGCATATTTAAAGTTGGCGCTTCCTAGGTAACCCTGCAGTTCCATTGTTGGCTATAGTGGCCGGGTCCGGGTCTGAAGTGGGCGGTGCTAGGACCCGGTTCAGCCTTAATTGTCAAAAATTCTGCGGAAATTTTCACAAAAGTCATGTGTCAGGAGGTCGTTCCCATTAAATTACATATGATCTTTACATAATAAAAAATGTCTTTTGGTCTGCTTGTGCCCATATGAGTGATGTAAGTGTCAGACTACTTGACGGGCTCAACGTCCCTCCACAAGGGGATATATCCGCCAAACTTTGGATCGTTCCCTAGAGTAAAAAAACTAAGTTCCTTGGTAAACTCCCTTTCACCATTTAGCAGACTTCTTTCCTCATGGTCTTTTTTCAGTGTACGCACTACTCCAGTTTGTCGGTCAGTTTCTTATGGCTGTATACTCGACGCTGATAATCGTATCTGCGGTCAGCGGTGATGGCCGATACGTCTCCTGGGCGCAGTCGTATTTTTCGTACATCAACGACATTCTCTGTCTGAGCGGCCCCGTTTGCCTAATGATAACGAGGTTTGCTCGTGCAGGCGTCGCTGCCCTGTCCTTATTTAACTGGTGCGTTTAGCAAAGCGCTACGAGCCAGATATCTAAATTTCTATGGGCTTGTGAAGAAGGACGACACGTCCGTAACCGCATTGACGTGATCAGTGCCAGGGCTTCCACTTCAACCTCAACTTCAACTTAAACTTCAACTTCAGCTTCAACTCAGGGATGGGCGAGTCTTGGTCTTGGTCTTGGTCTTGGTCCTGTAGTCCGGGAGGTTTTAGTCTTGGTCCTGATCTTGGTCTTGGTCGTCGAAAAAATTCCGCCCATCTCGACTTTTCGACGGTCTGCCGCAGTCGGCGCCCGGACCAAATTTTAGGTCAAAATGTTAGAACGTGAGTCAAAATTTCGGTGGAATCGCCTGCGACGGACTAAAATTCATGTAAACGCGGCCAAATGACAAAAATTACTGGCTAAATTTTTTGCAAATATCTTTAAAAACGGCATACCGTGGACCTAGCCTTCCCTGTTTTGAGGCGGAAATAAAATGAAATTTGGGTCTTGGTCTTGGTCTTGGTCTTGGTCCTGTAGTCCGGGAGGTTTTAGTCTTGGTCCTGGTCTTGGTCTTGGTCGTCGAAAAAATTCCGCCCATCTCGACTTTTCGACGGTCTGCCGCAGTCGGCGCCCGGACCAAATTTTAGGTCAAAATGTTAGAACGTGAGTCAAAATTTCGGTGGAATCGCCTGCGACGGACTAAAATTCATGTAAACGCGGCCAAATGACAAAAATTACTGGCTAAATTTTTTGCAAATATCTTTAAAAACGGCATACCGTGGACCTAGCCTTCCCTGTTTTGAGGCGGAAATAAAATGAAATTTGGGTCTTGGTCTTGGTCTTGGTCTTGGTCCTGTAGTCCGGGAGGTTTTAGTCTTGGTCCTGGTCTTGGTCTTGGTCGTCGAAAAAATTCCGCCCATCCCTGCTTCAACTTCAACTTCAACGTTGAAGTTGAAGTTGAAGTTGAAGTTTTTGGGACCTCGACGTTGAGGTTGAAGTTGAAGTTGACGTTTTCCAACTTCGACGTTGAAGTTGAAGTTGGAGTTGAGGTTTCGTAAACTTCAGCGGAGAAGTCGAAGTTTTTGCAACTTCAACGTCGAGTTTTTAAGTTTACACAGTGTGATAAGGCTTGAATTTCGGCTTCCAAAAAGAAACTCGACGTTGAAGTTGAAGTTTTTTGGACTTCAACGTTGAGGTTGAAGTTGAAGTTTTTTGGACTTCAACGTTGAAGGTGAAGTTGAGTTTTTTAGACGTCAACGTTGAAGTTGAAGTTGAAGTTGAACTTTTTGGGACCTCGACGTTGAGGTTGAAGTTGAAGTTGAGGTTTTTTCGAATTTTGAAGCCCTGATCAGTGCTATACTTGCTCTATCGACGGCCCAAACATGTTCGCACATCGACGCCTCTTGTTTGCGTCACTTCCAATGCTATGAAGCGTACCGTTGGTTCAAGCCGTCAGGCAAACGGATTTCCGCGTTAAAATGTTCCTCTTCATGTTTTGCTCTTGTTGCTCTGTGTAATGTGCTCTTGCCGCTACCATGTTATACGGGTACGGGAGGTAAACCGAGTTTTCGGTCCCCCTTTTTCGGTCCCAGAGTTTTCGGTCCCGGGTAAAATATCAAAAGGAGTTTTCGGTCCCCGATAAAATTTCAAAAGGAGTTTTCGGTCCCAAAAATTTCATATTGCGAATGTCTTAAACCAAGATTTATCTCACAAAATTCTGCATACCGTATTTCTTGTGTTAGAGCCCCCGTGTGCTCTGATTTTCGACCCATCGAACTCAAAAATTCGGTAAACAATGGCGACTACCCCGAAGTGATCTACGTGCATTAAGAACATATAATAGTAGTGTTCCCTCGACGTACCATATCTGGGAGGTACCCACGTTCTCACCACCCAAGAGTCCACCGTTTGGATAACTACCGGGCCCTCAGTGACATCATGAAACAAATAAAAAAAATTATGTCCCAAAATTATATCCCAGAGTAATCCCCATGCTCTAAAACGTCGAGAAAACATGTTTTCCTGGTAAGCCAAATTCTTTTGCGTACTCATTGGCATCCACATTTAAGCACTACAGGTGGACCCTTTGGCCAAGTTTTGCTAGCTGAGCCGAATGGCACCTCCGCTAAAACGATAAGCTCACGGCTAACGCGTAAATTTTCTGGGACCGAAAACTCCTTTTGAAATTTTAGCCGGAACCGAAAACTCCTTTTGATATTTTACCCGGGACCGAAAAAGGCGGACCGAAAACTCCGGGACCGAAAAAGAGGGACGGAAAACCCGTGCAGCCGTACGTGAGCGTACGTCCAGTAAGTGTTTTGTTATTGATAACGTATTTTCAGGACGCTCCTTACGGCATTTTCTCGATCCAAAAGGCAAAAAAAAAAAA
>JNEY01000043.1:189097-207349 GCA_020875895.1 Aphelenchus avenae | reverse complement strand
CAGGGCTTTGCATTTTCAAAAATATTCGTTTTCGTTTTCGTTTTCGTCTGACGAAAATGAGGTCACTCGTTTTCGTTTTCGTTTTCGTCCGACGAAAATGGTACTACTCGTTTTCGTTTTCGTTTTCGTAAGACGAAAATGAAATCACTCATTTTCGTTTTCGTTTTCGTCGGACGAAAACGAAAACGAGAACGAAAACGAAGACGAAAACTGCCCAAAATCGGTCAAAATACGCATTTTGGCCTGTTTCAGTCACGTTTTCGTTCATTTTCGTTCGCCGAAATGAAATCGTTCGTTTTCGTTTTCGTTTTCGTCCGGGCAAAATAAAATCCTCGTTTTCGTTTTCGTTTTCGTTTCCCCAAAATGAAACTTCTCGTTTTCGTTTTCGTCCGACGAAAACGAGAAAACGAACGAGTGCAAAGCCCTGACCACATTCCTGCGGAATTTAGCCCGCCGCAGGCGATACCACCGAAATTTGGGCCTATATTTTACGATTTCGATTGTTCCTCCTGTCCTTCGTATTTGTTCATACTGCGACCTTACACGGACTCCCAAACCGTCGTCGCCTTGGGCTGATCCGTCTCACGATCCGATGCGGGCCACTCTCCTCTACGCATAGGACGTAAACCTTTGTCATCCGTTAATTTTCATAGCAACCGCCTTGGGGAAGATCTCATATGATGGAAGGCTTTTGCATAAACGAAAGGACGAAGCGAGAAAGCTCGTTCGGGACATTTGCATATCATAATAGACTTAGTCGTGATCCCATCGTACCGAATTCCATGCCGTACTGACACACCCGTACCGTTCGCCGTACCGTAGTTTACGGTAGGGAATTTGGTACGGGTCGTATTAAGGCCGTACGACGGCCCGTACTAGCACATTACCAGCCAGCGAACGATGCCGTACCGTACTGCGCGGTACGGTACGGTACATCAAATCCGTACTGATGCAGTGCCGTACCCTACTCCATATCGTAGAGTACGGTACGGGTGGTAAGTCAACCGATAGCAAATCCCGCTGGTCGATCCGTATAAGCTTGGGACTTACCAGTTCGTACACTAAGCACCCAAAATGGGGCATGAAATTGAGCAGGATTTCGGACGAAGTGGCGTACACGATGAAGGTGTTAGCCTGAATTAAGTACCTGTAAGATTGTCACAAACGTCGAGTCTTACCGTGTTCCGTAGCGCTTTGCTTTGCGTAAACGCCTGCTGCTTCGAATGCCGCATTCGAAGTAGGACAAAGAAGGCGAACGACGTGATAAGGTTCAGTCCGCCGAAGAAAATCCTGACCCAGAACTGCTGGTCGTTTGGGTGGTTGAAGAAGCAGTCGATGTGGTTGATCCATCCTTTGCATTCTAAAGCAGTGGTGAGGAACCCGTAAGGGATCTCTTAGATGCACCGAAACAGGCCACTTCAGGTGTGAGTACTTTTTTCGTGGGTAACAGGGCAAGCACATGTTCCCCCACGACCATAGGCTCATCTCCGGAACTTACTTCATTTTCTCGATACAAAGCTGGCAAAACTCACTGGGACCGATCGAACCTGCAACTTCTAGGAATTAGTAGGACCGGGAGGGCACTTTGCACAACCATTTGAAGGAATTTTAAAAGCAAAATACTACAAAATATGCTAGATTTACGCCGGCTAACAACTCACGACAGGCCGCCGAAAGTCGAGATGCCTATGTCGCAATCGCTTCCAAAATTTGGAAAGTGGGACGGTCGAAATTGTCTCTGGACCTGAGGATGCTCGCCCTCTGACAGGGCTTCTCGCTCATGTTCCATTGATTTCAGTCAACGACTGCTTACTTGACTCGTCGAGTGCCTTCCTCTGGTCAGCGCTCATGAACTCCGGCGCAACGTAGAAGTACAGCGCAGTCGCGACAAACGTCGCCATCAACAGAGAGCAGGCGCCACAGGTTATCCTGCCGTGGTGCGCCCGATAGCGTGCGCCCATGAGAAGCGCTAAGCATCGATCGAGAGTCAGGAAAAACACGGCCACGGGTATAGTGGAAGAGAAGGCGCGTTCCGGAATGACGACCTAAAACACAGTGTTGTCCGTCGTACCAATATCACAAGGTTTCCATCTTGTTCATTAAGGCTATCTTGGAACACGATATTTTGGGTACCGGGGTCCCACCAATTTTAGTGGACAAGCTGCGGCCGAATTTTATTGGTAAGTCGAAGCCAACTCTCTTTCTTTGGATAATGAGGATTCCTAAGGATCGGCCCTCGGCAGCCGTACCTTCCGTCATGCGGTACGGTACGTATGCCGGAGCTCGCACTTGTGCTAGGTATCAAGAAAACTACCGTACTTTCTCCGTACTGGTCTGACCCAACCGTACCATACGCTAGGCTTGGACGGAGACTCCCCCCCCCGTACCGTAATCCGTACCGTACTGACCCCCCTCCCCCGTACCGTACTCCGTACCGTCCTGATCCCCCCACTCCGTACCGTACTCCGTAACGTAGAATACGGTACGCAGTATGGTACGGTACGGAATACGGTACGGTCGTCCAAGTCCACCATACGCCTGTACCGATAGTACGGCAGTACGGTTCGGCTCGACCGTTGCCGATTTTCCGATTGCTGTCCTTCTTTCTGCCGCTAATGTGTGCTCTACTTACATAAAGCGATAGCTTAGGATAGTACGAAATCACGTAGTCTGGGCGCCAAAACGCACTGATGACTAGCCCGTAAGGAATCGCGAGCAGGTCTTCGATAATCCAGACGATCAGGAACATCCTTAGCATAAGCGATACATCTTTGGACTTGAAGAATCTGCGGATAATTCTCAGCAGCAGGTACAGAGAAACGGAGTGGAATATGAGCGCCGTCGACGACTGAACTACACGGAATACGAGTGTGTAGTTTGAGATGGAGACGGTTTGAAGCGACGGTATGGAAGTGTTCATGATGGCAGTGCGCTACTAAACACACCACTAAAGGCTTTCCACCAACGCATAGGTTAGCACGCAGGTAACGAGTAACGAGTACCGGCTCGTCAGACGCAGACGCACGCATGGTACTTGTGTCAAATGCTTCATCATCAAAAGCGAGGAAAAGCTTTGTCCGCATGGCTAATGTGGACATTTGTGAGGCGATTAAACAGGGAACCAGATGATGGGAGCGTAGTTGGTGGGCCATGGAACGACCTATCGTACAATTCCTTTTCTGCTTGACAACAATGCCAACCACCTTTTTCTTTTGACACGCTAATTCGCCAATCTAATTCTTGCTTTTTGCAGAAATCCGATGTGTAAAAGGCAACATTTTAGATCGGAAAGTAAGCCAGCGCCGAGCAGCGGGACACAAAAAGGATAACTCAAAACTCGACGAGGCACTATTTTATATCACCGGCGACAACTCATAGTTGCCGTTATTCCAGCAGTAAGTTCGAGCACAGTTATTGCCTTTCATGCATGCATGGACGCCGAAGGGAATACACTTCATCCACGTTTGTATGGACCAAACATACAAGCGGAAGGGCGCAGTCGAAGTTGCGGAAGTCAGTGAAGCTCTACGTCAACCTACCTCTGGACAGAAACGTATCAACTCGTCGATCTATGCCAGTAAATCGCGCTTTTATACTGCCACAAGAGTGAAGGTCATCGGTATATTGTACCTCAAAAGGTAGTACTTCATCCTGGCACGTTTCGTTAGCTTGAAATGTACTTACACCGGACAGGGTCGCTCGTTAACCGGCTATGCTCATAAAAAGTTGAAGTTCGCGCTAACGTTCTAAGCGAAGTTTTGTACCCATCTTCTAAGGAATAGCGCTTAACCTCTCACTTCAAGTTTCGTTCTTGGTACGCTCATTCAGCGTTATCCCTTACACCTTAACTGGTTCCTTTCATTTGTCTCTTTGGCACACGCGAGATATCATTGTACTTGCGTCTCGTGGCACGCGATATATCGGTAAAGGATAAAATGGCTTCTATGAATCACTTAGTATAATCCTGGGCCTTGTCTGTCCAAGGCAACGGGCTGATAAAGGAAGCTCAAACTCTCTTTGGATCCCTCAGTCTGCTGGGTACACAGAGAAGAGGGTGGAGTACAATGCACTCTAATGAATTAGGTAGATGTGAATTATATATTGTCGTTTGATGCTAGCAGGAATTTCAACGTTGAACGTGCATCCGACTGAAGAACATTGTAGCCTGGCTAAGGTGGAGGTGAAGGTTCGGTCAAAGCCCAGGATAAAAGCGACTGTATTCTCTGTATGTCAAGACTGGTCATGTTCCGTCCACCGTCGTACTTTAGACGCGAGTCTACTTTGTCGTACTATTGTCTCTCTCTCTCCTTAGAGAGAGAGGGAATGAAGTTCAAGCAGAGGGGCAGGGGTGGGAGTGATGGGGGTATATTAGAGGAAATGCGATCATTGTTTCTTCAACAAATAGTGAACGCTGAACAAGCACAACAGAATGAGGGCAACCGTCAGCAAGACCGCGACCGCAAACAACACAGGTTGCGGTTTCGGTTTCGTTAACCACTGTGGGACGCGCCATCGTGCAAAGAGCTGGAAAACCCACAGTGAAAGCTTAGCGTAAGTGAACATCCCCTAGGCCAGTGAACAAGAGTTCAGCGAAGCGTCAGTGGCCGCGTCTGTACCATAAATACGCAAGCTGACGGGAAGCTGGGCAGTTCTTTTTTTATAAGAATAAGACCCTTTCAATCAATCGCCTCTACCTGTATCTCGCGATGGGTCGCAGTAAGCATAATCCCCAGCCTGCCGTCAAAAGCTTCACTACCAACCGGGTTGGAAGGTATTCAAAGTGCATTAATTGCTAGGCCCGTTTTTCTTTTCAGAGACGCCATGCTTCAAACACTTCAAGACGTCGTTCACTCCGAGAACAACGTCAACTGCAGCATCGTCCTTCAAGGCATCAACGGCGTACCCGGCGTAGGGATCAAGATGCACCGCGATTGCAAACCTGGCGATGTGCGTAAGTGCAACTTCCTCAAGATCGACGGCGAAGTTATGCGCAAATGTCCGGGCTTTGAGCAGATCGTCGCTGCCAAACTACTGGAGCATTCAGTGGAGGAATTCCGTAAAGGTAAGTTAGTGGTTTGGCGGCTTAGTTATCTCGGGGGGGGGGGGAGGCGGGATTCTTTACTACAACTCTTAGGTTCTTTCCCAACCGAGTTAATGTGCACTTGGCTCTTGAACGAAGTCCGAGCATCGATAAAACCGTAAGAACACTAAAAAATTATCACATTTTGACCACAACCAAAGGCCCCTCTGGAAGGTGGGGTGGGCCGGTGGTGTACCGAACCGTTTATTTTACCGATTACTCAGTCGCATTGCATTACATATCGTAACATAACCCCTGCTACCTTTCCGAAAGTCCAAAGGCGATTCCCGGATACCCATATGCTTTTGGATCCGCATAACTTTACTTCGTCCGCGATAAGCGACAAGCTTGTGGCCCCAAAGTTTTTATGCTAGATAATGCCGACAGTAGACTTATCAATGGGTACAACGAACAAGTTTTCAGCAAATCTTGCCGGCTGCGACGAAACCGCTATGGATTCCGCAAAGCGCACCTCAGGGCGATTTAACGCTGCTAGCCAGTTGCTGGCCGACCGACGAGCAGCTGAAGCCATGCAGGACCTTCAAGGCCTTGAGGACTTCAACAAGACGTTGAAGGCCAAAGTCGATGCGCTCGAAGCAACCTTCACGGCAGAGCAGAGGCGCTGCGCGAAGCTGGTAGCAGATATCCAAAATGAGGCGGTCAAGCACGATAGGGAATTGAGCGACGCCGAAGCAGTCATGGCTGTCCTCGCCGGATCTCTGAACGCACTGAACGTCGAAAATCAACGACTCAAGAAGGACATCAAGGAAACCAAGTGTCAGCTTAAAGCCGCCAAATGATCGAAGGAAATTCAATACCATGCTCCGATTTGGTGTATGCTTCATTTTTATGTCAAGGTTGCATCCAAGTATCTCCTTTGCTCCGGAATAAACATTGCTGAGATAATGTTTGCTTTGGCTCGAATGTAGGCGCCTTGAATTGGCAGGTTTGGTTTTGTTCCAACAATCCAAGCTCGTCACAGTTAAGAGCGCCTGCAACTTGCGTCCCCCTCCCCCAAGGTACGAGCCAGGTTGCGCGAACAGTCTTTCTTCATGAGCGTTGTCTTCCTACCGGATAGTGTCACAATCACACCCATCAGTCACAGCCTTCGGAAAAGCTTTAGAAGCCACTGACGTTGGTCGCTACATCTCGCTTAAAGTCGAATTGTGTCATTTTGGGTTTCAGAGTTTTTAAGCCAACCATCCACTATGCACAGCTGTTTGTGTTAGTTTGTGTTTTACCGCATAGCGATGCATGAATAAATGAAAAATTTCCGTCGGTTTGCCGATGCCATCGACACTTGGAGTGCGCGATCTTTGTTGACAAAATGGGCAATATAGCCCTTCAAATTGTGAACAGCCCTCGAGGCAGCCATTGTTCGTCGGCCTTCTTATATCATTCTATATTTCTAGTTATAAGCGAATCTTGTTTATTTCCGGTAAAGTCAGGTCGTGCGGAGGATAAAGTCAGGACCTGGGAAAAAGCTAGATACCGAGATCATTGCAGGGAACTTCATTCATCATATATGAGGTCGCTGACGCTGTGCGCAGCGGGAAGACGCTTGAACCGCGCCCACACATGTTCGCCTGCCATTACAGTTTTCTGCACAGTCTGCATGCCGAGCTTCATGCTGAGTGTTTCTCCGGAACGTTCATTCTTGAAAACGAAGACCGTCGTTCGGTCCGATTGCGACGCATTTTCGATCACTAGCGGGATTTGACCCGCCTCCATGAGGTGCGCGACCACGAGTGCTAGCGTGTCTTCATCGATTTCGACAAACATCGTTCGGCAGAAATCTGCCGTTTCCGAAGCTCTAAGGAACCCCTAAAGAATAAAAAGCTTTTATTGGGGGACAAAACCCTGCAAGTTGGGCTCAAGTGCCTTTTTAGCGAAAATCGAGCAAAATTTAGACACGTCGACCAAACTTAGCGGGTCCGCTGCAGCACGTTAGTAAAACCTTTGATGGGCCATAACTAACCCTGCACACCGGGCCTTTTTTCAGGCCCAGGCCGGGCCTACCGGGCCTTACCCTTTTAAGTCTGGACCGAAAAATCGTCTTAGTACCCCCTTTGGTAGTTATCCCGAAGGTGCGATTCTGCCCTATTAGTGGTTTTAAAGGTAGTATTTACGTACAATTAGTCTAAAATATATCCCGTCGGGTAGAAAATGTGCTTTTCTGGGAAAAATATGTTGAAAAAGTGGTAAAAAATTGCCAAAATATGACCTTGCCGGGCCTTCAATCGGTCCGGCTGGCGTTCGAACAGGAGGCCCGGTTGTGCAGGGTTGGCCATAACATTGCTGTGTTCGATCAAGCTAAAAGTTTGGGTCTTTGGTCTTGGGTCCTAGGATCACCTATCTACCCTTCCTATGACTTTTGTCTGAACCAAAGGGTGCCTCGTTGCCTCGGTGGTTTTCTATTTTTGCGACGAACTGCCAAGTGGCTGAACTTTAGTGAACAGAACCGAACTGAACTCGACGTTAATTACAGTTCGAGTTCACTGCGAAAAGTTACGTATGCGTGCGGCCGCGTCGACGCGAAGGCGGACCATGCGCACGCAGAAAGCGGAAACCGCCTTCGATGTGACCCGGATGTTTGTCAGGTACCGTCAAGCGGGCAATTCTTCATTCTCTGCGTCACATATAGAGCGTAGCACAAAAAATTCAATTACAATAACGTGATTAGTGTCAGGACTTTGTCAGTCGTAAATGAGGTCGTTGACGGCGTGGGCTTCAGGAAGGCGCTTGAACCGCGCCCAAACATGTTCGCCAAACATCACAGTTTTCTCGACAGTTTGCACGCCGAGCTTCAAGCTCATGGTTTCTCCAGAGATTTCATTTTTGAAAACGAAGATCGTCATTCGGTCCGATTGCGCCGCGTTTTCGACTACCAGCGGGATCTGGCCCGCCTCCACTAGGTGCGCGACCGCCAGTTCTCGTGTGTCTTCGTCGATTTCAGCAAACATCATCCGGCAGAAGTCTTTCGTTTGCGGTGCTGTAAGGAAACCCTAAACATATACGTAAAAGGAACTTCTTGTCCAGTGTCCCGTCTTTTATGGGCAGAAAACCCAGTAACTCCGGCTCAAATGCATGCAATTAGGCCATGATTTTTACTAGTGTTCGGTAAGCCCCCCCCCCCCCCCCCCCCCCTCGGCCTTCTCGAGGGGTCGTAGGTCCGAAAAGAACTCTTTTGGAATCATTAGAGGAAATATGGTAAAGAATAGCGTTTCCGAAAACACTATTCTTTCCCTATCACAGGCGAAAGTCAAAGCTTTCGGAGGAGCGGTCCACTTCAGCTAGGCATTTGTAGGTGGTGCGATGACAAAACGGGCGCAAGCGAGCACAGGTGCACAAAGACCGGCCTCACGAAGCTTGAAAAGAGGAATGTCTACTGCTGTGACACTGATTACTGCAACGATCTCATCTGCGACGAAACCGGCTATTGTGCAAAGTCACTTCCGACCACTACTGTCGAAACGACAACCAAATCTGCAAGCTACTGTGTTGTCGATGCCATGATGATTGTTGTCTCGCTTTTGTCCGCTTGGCTCGTTGCCGTCCGATAATAATGTTGTAACGTTAGAATGGACGTTAAAAAAGGTTTAAACTTGCCAGTCGGAAGGAACAATATAAGTTTTTTTCCCGGGACGTACCAAGTAACATACGCGAGAAAAACTTTTAAAAGTATTATGGTTTTCTGTAAAAAAATAAATTTGGGCACAGTGTCGAACAAGTCACAGACTCAAACCACCGCCATGATTCCCATCGCACTTGTGCTAGTGCGCAATTTGTAACGATAACAACTGATGCTAAAAGCCCAACAAAGGACAGCATGGTAGCATTCCTCGGTACAGGTAGGATATGGGGGTCAGGTCATTAGAGGTTAGGGGGGGGGGTTAACCACAAGTAGCGTATGGGGGGGTCAAAGGCTTTTCAAGGTTTTTTGTGGCCACTTACCCGGCGCAATGCGGTACTGCTTGACGTCATGATGCGGTATCGCTCACTATCGTATGGGCGCGTTCTCTAAACCTTGTGCATACTGTCGAGTCATCACACCATCGTCTGAGCGGAAAGTGTAGTCTCCTCAGTGCATTTAAAGGTGCTTTTATAAGGAAAAGCAGTCAGCGCGCAATAAAGAACTGGGGAAATGGGTGTTACTAAATACTGTACGCAGGATGCGGTACCGCTTCGTACTGCCAAAGCACGCCATGATGCATGCATTTTCCGAAAAAGTCAAATTATCTCCTCGTTGCCGTTCGATAAGTTTCGTTTAGCTTCTATCGTGATTAATAACCTGAAAACCCCTCCCCAGTGCGGGGCTACATGACGTCAGTCCGCAACTTTTGGGCGATTACACCAACGTTTTAGGTTTTAGTGAAGTAATGGCCTGCCGCTAAGCACCGAACGACCCAATTCTCAAAAGCTTAGTTTAAAGGTAGCAAAAGTCTTGCTGGGATTGCCAAATTTTTCTTCATCCAGGAAGTTGGAATCCCTCGCTCCCTTTCGAAAAAATCTTTTTGTCGAGAGCAACCTGCGCATCCAGAGGGTCTTGTCGTCTTCCTCACTAACTAGAATCGAGCGTAGGTCCAACCCGGGTGCTCATTAACGCGGCGGAGATGTGTTTTAGGTAATTCTTTCTTCATGGAACTCCCAGAAATAGGCGGTATGCGTACGTCGGTTAACGCTGTAAAACGAGAAGCGGAATTTCTTCACTCTTTGCATTCCGTGGATCAATGTCGCCGCCCAGCGTCGAAAACTTATTTTGTGCCAATGCTTGTCGAAGTTTACCAAATACCGTGGTTTCCCTGTCACCCTCAGTTCATAAATATGCGAACGAGGACGAAGGAGTTCCCGTTCTATGGACCAAGCGCTGCGCTTCCGCGAAGCGTGTCTTCCGCGTTTTATCGAGAATTTGCACTTTAATCGAGGCAAAGAACACCTGGCAACCCATTGGCCTATAAGCGTGCGATCAAGCTACCGCGTCCGTAGGCCTAGCGAGGCACGTGTTCTCAGCTTTAGCCTGTCGGCATCATGGCTACTAGCGTGCAATCTGAGAGGAATCTTTCGGCTTCCTTCGTAGCGCTAATTATTCTGCCGGTAAGTGCACAATATATGCTTAATTCCTCAAGACACAGATACAAATACGCGGCCGAGAACGACGTTACATGTTCCGGGGCTGTTCCTGTTATGTTGCCGGCTATCATGATCGTCCGAAAAGTGTTAGACCCGCAGGGATGCACAGACCGAGGCCCGCCTAGTCCGGCCCGCGTTATAAGGAATGCGGCTGGTCCGGCCAGGTGCTTGGGACCCAACACCAGGGTTATTGGGAGGTCGGGAAAATATGGTGAAGACCATCCTACGGTCAAATGGCTTTGAGCATCGAACAGAAACCGTTTAGGCTTGCGCGGCAGTGGTGAATTTATACGGTCTCATGGAAGGCCAACGGCCGCTCGGCGACGTCTTCATGAGTCAGCCGATGAATAACCTGCAAAACTGCGGGAAGTTCTGCTCCGACAACAACTGTATGGCGTTGTTCTACTTCTCCACCAACTGCACTTGCTATTCGACCGTGACAGGCTACGCGAATTGCGCCGCCAACGAGTACGGCTACATCCAAGTGAACGACAGCACGAGCACGTGTCTGACTGTCGCGCAACATCAGCAAATGATCAAGGACCAGAATTACGGCTCCGGCGACTGTCCATCGGGCTTCGCTCTGACCGGTACCGGCGACTACTGCCTCAGCACTTCGAAGGTAAGCGTACTCGAAGACGGCATATGCGAATAATTCCCACTTGACTGCGGCGGAAGACTTGGTTTTCCAGGTTTGAAATGTGAAGCCTGGCGTAGTACTTTTACGCAAAAGTGCAATTGATTTACCTACTGCGTATGTGCCTCAGCTTAAGCCTGGGCCTAGGTCCACGAGAAACTGGCTAGGCCTAAGCGTAGACGCAGGTTGGATAACATTACTAATAAGCTGGGAAACAGCTGGTTTTTTGGTGGACGAAGTTCGGTGCGTCAACCTAACCAAAAGCATGTATTACCTCGGCATGACGACAAAAACTTTTCGGAAGCTCCTGTTCATATGTCACACATTGGCTCGTGCCTTTGAGACTTTTTAGACGTATTGAACGCTTTGAATTGTAAGTCCCCCCCCGTTTCAAAACAACCTTCCAACTTGCCAGTGCTTCTAAGAATCGTTGTCGGTATCGGACATCGAATTTTTGGTGTCAGAACGGAATCGAATTAGGGCTCCGAATGTAAGAACCCACCAGCAGTGGAGAGATCCTTAAATGCTTACTAAAACTTTTTAGTCACAAACGCAGTGCCAGAATTACGGGGCATGGTACTCGACCTACAATAGCGGTATCAGCGAGTGCACAATCGCTACTGCAGCGGACGGTAAGTTCGTTTTGTAAAAAGCCTACTGAAATTAACGCTGCTGTTTAGCTTGACGGAAACGTCATAATTGACATCGTCCTTGAACTGCCGCTTCACGGGTACCTCGGTTTAAAGGATACTTACATGTGGTGCTATATATTATTCTTCTAATTGTTGTTATGATTATCGAAGACGGGAAAAACGTCACTTGTTTGACTTTGTGCTCGACGACAACCGCTGGTCATGTCCGGTCTTTGCGCCAGACGTTGCCGTATCGTGGCTTCGTAGCGCAGTTTCTACGAGGACATGTTCGAATGCATAATTCGTACACTTAGCTCGCGGGTCTGGAACTCGCTTCGGCGCTCTTTTGACCTTTGGCGCTTCGTGTTCGCACGTTCTTTGATGCTGACGTGTTACGACAGGAAAAGGTCAGACACGTCATGCGCTTCAAAAACGTTGGCCTGTCTTACCACACTCGGCGAAAAATAACGCGTTCAGCGCTAACAGAAATGAGAACACATGGAAAACTTTCAACAACACACGGTGTTTGTTTAATTTTCTCCCATACACGATCGATCGATTTGGCAGCCGTCCGATACCTTGCGTCTGTTTGTTTTATGAGCTTTGTGGGCGCGGAAATCGACAGTTGCAAGCGACTACGCGCGTCGATTACTTTTTCGTACGCGCTTTAATTCACCCGTGTTGTTGGGTGAATACTGGCGTTTACCGGTAAAGCTGGTACTTGCTCTTGTTCCAGACAGTTATGGCTTGCGACAGAGCTGGCAACATCTGCAAGAACGTTACCGAAACTATCGGTGGCACACCGATGGTCTACTTAAACAACGTCACGAAGGACACCCCTGCCAGAATCGGTAATGGGTTTGCTACTTGACTTGACTTTGGCTTCATTCGCGGAGCGACATTTCAGCCTGTAAGGTCGAGTACTTTGGCCCAACGTGTTCGTGCAAGGATCGCATCGCTTGGTCCATGGTCGAAGACGCAGAGAAGAAGGGGCTGATTATACCCAGGAAGAGTGTCATCATCGAAGCTACGTCCGGAAACAACGGCGCGGCGCTAGCTTCAGTTTGCACTGCTCGAGGCTACAAACTTGTTCTCGTTATGCCTTCCTACGTCAGCATCGAACGGGTTAGTTAGCGTGCGGACCCAATATGCCAGTGGCTAACTGGTTTAGCGGACTGTACCTCGAGCTTTCGGGGCTGAAATTGTTCTAGTGGATGCGGCACTGGGCACGACAGGATTGCTTGAAAGGCTCAGGCAACTGCTTGAATGGATTCCGAACGCGTTCTCGCNCCCGTGCCGCTCCCCGTTCCCGTGCCAAAAAAACGGCCCGTTACCCGTGCCCGTGAAAAAAAATTTTTTTTGCGTTTTTCTGCGTTTTTTTTTGCCCAAAAATGGGCCAAAATGGAGTGATGGGCGAATAATCTTCGATATAAAGTGGTTTAAATGTCATCCCATAGAGCAATACAGGGATTTATGCCCGCCGCAGGCGACACCAATGAAATTTTTGTCAAAATTTCTACGAATTTTGGTGATAATTTGCTAAAAATTCGCCTAGCGGCGGGCAAAAAATGGCCAAAAAACGGGTCCAAGAACGGCAGCCGTTCCTGGACCCCCCCCGTGCCGCTCCCCGTTCCCGTGCTGACCCCCCCCCGTGCCGTTAACCGTTCCCGTGAAAAACGGGAACGGGAACGGGAACGGGCCGTTAAACGGGAACGGGTTCCGAACACTAATTTTACACGACGACATTTTGTCCCCTACTTTGTTTTGTAGTGCCTGGACTACGCCTATCACCTTTTGACGCAACTGCACTGCGCTGCGCTGTAAGGCCCAACTTGCACCTTTAAGATATATGTCACCAAACATTTGAGTACCGTCCCGACCCCAGTCCCTACTCGCATGCATCCATCATGCATCACCATGCATGCTACGCATGCGCCATTGTACATTTGTTCGGCCGTGTACAGCCGGGCCTCTATCTATGCAGTTTTCCACGGAACGGAGGTCGGCATGGTAGGGGCTGAAAACGGCATTGCTTTGCTGAAATTTTTGCTTTTAAGCAAAAATTCAGCAAACATGAGGCACTGTCGACCAAGTTTAGTGGGGCCGTTATAGCACGTTAGCATAAATTTTGACGCGCAATAGCTTATGACAGACGTGTTCGCGCTTTAACACATAAGGATTGTGAGGTTAGCATACCACAGTAAGGCGTAGCATCAAGTCCGCGAAGAGATTATCCCAGCCAAACTGCATCAGGAAAAGCACTCGCTGCTCGTTGCCTGCAGAGCAAAAGTAGCTGACCACGTGGTCCGTCATAGAGCCGCTGCCCTGAAACTAGTTAACACAAATGCTAGTGGGAAAGATTTACTAGAGGCAGACTAACATCCGCACTCACCCACTGCTCCGCCAAATCGAGGCCCTGCACCAAACCGATTTCCAAGGTCTTTGCGGCTCTGACTCTTTCGTCACGCAATACTCGACCGATGAGCTCGGTGGAAAGCGTGCTGGCGTCTATCTGGACATCCCAGTGGTCTGCCTTGACGTACGACAGCAAAGCCAGAACTTCCTCGGCAGTGACGAGGCCGTCCAGCGTACACAGGTGCTCCCTTTGGGGGTCCGTTTTCTAAAATGCCGAAGGTGTAAGGTTTAATCTGGCTCAGATCAAGTTCAAATTTTATTTTGAGTTGGCTGTTTCACACAACTGCGTCTCTGCTGCTTGCAAGAGGAGCTCGGACAAAACAGGGCCGGACGAGAAAAAAACTAAACCAGAATCGGTATCGATAATCGACCTTTTTGGCACCCAAAAGGCCGATTTCACAGATTTTCGACGATCTGGCATTTTGGAATATGAATAGACTTTATAATAGTGTTCGGTAAGACACCCCCGTGCCGTTCCCCGTTCCCGTGCTCCCCCCTCCCGTGCCGTTCCCCGTTCCCGTGCCAAAAGAACGGTCCGTTATCCGTGCCCGTTCTCCAAACCAAAAATACGCCCAAAAAGCCGTATTTTTATAGAAAAGGTTTATCAGAGCAGCCATTTTGGCCACTAGCCCTTAAGGTATTAAGGTTCAAGCAGTAGAAAAGACGAAACAATGGAAAATTTAGAGAAAAAAGTAAAAAATTTGTACAAAATATGCATACTTTTGGGATTTTTTCTTCTCCAAAGGGTCCCCCTTAGGATTATTCGTAATTTTGAGGTAAAAAACGGGTAAAAAACGGGTTCAAGAACGGCAGCCGTTCCTGGACCCCTCCCGTGCCGTGCCCCGTTCCCGTAAAAAACGGGAACGGGGACGGGGACGGGCCGTTAAACGGGCACGGGTTCCGAACACTACTTTATACGCTGGAATCACCCGGAAAGCGTGGGGCATAAGCGGGGACAATCGCCTAGGCGTATATAGTGCTCGCTATATGGCCCTACTAGTAGGGCGTGTGATAAACCGAGAGGGGATTTCACAAGAATTTTTGGCGGACATAAAGCTTTTTTTGAGTTTGCTGTTTTAAAATACAACCGGACTGGAAGCACCCGATCGGTTTACTTTAGAATTCTGCAGACTTCATACTTCTCCATGCGTTTCCCACTTGGTATCTACGACTGCACGCATTCTGCATAGCTTTACCTTTACAGACGTTTTATCATGCTTAGATTAACCATGGACACGGGTGCCAAACATCGGACCCGGACCCGCCCGCGGGTCTCACCATCGGACCCGGACCCGACCCGCGCGTCTCACGGGTCCGGGCAGACTGGACCCGGCCCCGTAGACCCGTGAGGCCCGCCATTTCCGAACGAGCGGTATAAGCTAAGAGGTATTTTAGGGTGCCAGGTGACCTAACACTCACAAGATGGCTTATGGTGAGAAGCAGGCCAAGCGGCATTTAAGATCATTCGTAATTCCACTTTCACTTAAATAACTTTCTAGCAAGTGACTTATGAGAGATAGTTCGCCGGTTTCTCAACAAATTTGGTTAGAATTTAGCGAGCTACGGGTACGTCCGGGTCCCGGGTCCGGGTCCGGCTACTTGGGACCCGGACTCAGACCCGTCACTGTTGCCGAAAAGGGGAACCGAGCCCGGACCCGCGGGTCTGGACCCGTTTGTCCATGGTTAGCTTAGGTCCGGATCAAAAGAATTCGTTTTAGCTTCTGTACCAGTAATGGTTCTGCATAAGGTACCGCTTAGTAGAGTGCGACTTTACCCTCCCTGTACCGCACTCCGTACCGTACCAGTACGGTACGGTAAACCCGTACTGACCCAGAGCCGTACCGTACTTCCTACCGTAGAATTCGGTACGCAGTACGGTACGGCCGTATTACGCCGTACCGTACTGCCGTACTACTGCATTTTTTTACCAAAAATCATGCCGTACCGTACTCCGTACCGTGCCAGTACGGTACGGTACGGTAAACCCGTACTGACCCAGAGCCGTACCGTACTTCCTACCGTAGAATACGGTACGCAGTACGGTACGGCGCGTAGTACGGTACGGCAGTCGCACTCTACCGCTTTGTACTCATGATTCGGTCCTACCTGGTACGCATGGCTGCACGCATGCACGCCCTAAGCCTGGCATGCAGCATGCATTTACCTAAAAATGGAATTATCTCCTGGTTACGGTCTGATAAACTTTAATATGCAAAGCATTGGTGAATAATCCGAGAAGCCCTCTCTTACCCTGGAGTAAGCGCATTAGAATTCGAACAGGACATCAGCGCTTTACGCTATAGTGATAAGTCTGGTCTAAAAATGCCGAGGAAATAGCTTACGTTGGGGCAGTTCGGAGAACAGTACAAGCTGCACGGATCCGCAGCTCTCGGCAGATCGGTGTCGTTCTCGTTCTCTCTCGCGAAGAGGCGGACCAATTCAAAGTCCCGCCGCTGAAACCCATCGGAGGGATTTATGCGCCACGTCTCGATCTCTGGTATGATTCGCAGCGGATACAGAGCCTCAAACTGATCGTCCTCCCACGACCAGTAGTCCTTTGAGTGCTTCGTCAGGCGATCGAAATCGATCTCCTGGAAAAGCCGTAGCAAATGCGCGGGAAAATACATGCATACCTCGTCGAAACTCTTTAGCATGCCAATCGTCACGGCCTTCGGGAGCCAGTAGTCGCCACGGGCCTCGATGAGCTTTTTGTGTCGCTTATCAACCTCGCGATTCACGTTCACTTGGAGGCAGGGCAGGCAATGAAGCACGTCCACAAGGATCTCGTTGGTCTCGGTCATGCTGAAAAAAGGCGGTGGATCAGGACCAATGATCGGGTGCAGTTAACCGCGATAAAGATCATCGCGCGAGGTGTCCCTGAACTCAGAAACCTATATTCGGAATCAGCGCAAGGGACTCCTGGGTTAGGAGTCGAAGCCAAAGCCAAAGCGAAGGTAAGGTTTAAAGCTGAAGCCCAAGACAGAAGACTCAAGCCAAAAACAAAACACTGAAGATCGAAGCCGAAGCTCTGCAGAATGTTCATAGAGCGCCCAGAAAATGTGTGATGCTCAAATGGGCCGATATGGCCCGCGGCTAGGCGTCACCTGAGCAAATTGCCTTAAAAACGGCCAAATTTTCGACTAAAACTTGGTTGGTATCGCCTGCGTCGAGCCCGTATAAAAAGCCGTCGAAAAGCCCTAGTTCCTTAGCCGTTTTGACCGAAGCCGAAGCTGACGAAGCCGAAGAACCCTAGCCCTTTTCGGAACGCAGGCGTTTTTTCCACTTCAAGAGTGTGGATTCCAAGATGAAGCTAAAAAATTAGGGGTACCATAAAACTGTGCGTTGTTTCCGAAAGGCAAAGGCTAGATTTCTGGGGCTTTTTTCACTGCTCTGCGCGGAATAGTCAGGACGACGGTAATGTTTACATGGAGCAGGGCTGGGGATTTGGATTTGGAAATTTGGAAATTTGGTCGTTTTGCTTTGGATTTGGATTTGGATTTCGAAAATCGGACCCATTTTCCGAATCTTTTAACCAACTAGTTCGGAAGCTTGAACCTTTTATGACCAAAGACGACCGCAAAAAGTAATGTCGTTAATGCAAATTAAAGCGATTTAGTTGACGTTCTTGATGAAGAGCATGTCCTCGTAATGAGTCCACAGAGCAGGGCTGGGGATTTGGGTTTGGAAATTTGGTCGTTTTGCGATTTGGATTTGGTTTTGATTTTGGAGGTTGCTTTGGATTTGGATCTGGTTTTTTTTGGAGAGTCCCCAGCCCTGACATGGAGCATGTATGTAACATTTCAAATGAACATTATGAGCACCTCAGTTCCAAACAAAACTCGACGAAAATGAGCATCGCCTCATTAATAATCTCGTTTTCGCGAATCGACACGACGTAGAGCGGTCGGAGGGTTCAGCCGTGTCGACTAGAGATCGACAGCCGTACCGTATTACGGGCCGTACCCCTATAATACGGGTACGGGTACGGTACGGGGGGTGTCCAGTACGGTACGGGTACGGTACGGGGGGGGGGTCCCGTAACACGGGCCGTATTTGAAACCCGTATCTTTGGTAAGGGGGGACCCTTTGGTGACAAAAATCTGAGGAAATTTGAGATTTTTTTTAAGAAATAAAGGCGAAAATATCAATTTTTCGATAAAAAAGGGCCATTTTCGATTAGGACTACGAGCCATGTGCTACTTGTTGTCCAGAGGAATGTCGTTTTTGTTCTTTTTGTTGACTGATAGCGTAATTGGGGCGAATTTTCCACTTCAGTACGGGTTTGAATACGTGCCGTATTACGTGTACGGTACGGGTATGGTACGGGGGGGGGGGGGTCCAGTACGGTACGGGTACGG